>MU269983.1:17431205-17771205 GCA_021432705.1 Caranx ignobilis
TTCTTTCCTTCTTTCTTTCTTTACTTTCAGATGCGATCTAAGGAAAATGACCCTGAGCCATGAAGGAAAAAAATGGAGGTGAAGAAAAAAATCACGTTATCAAACATGTGGAAAGCCTTGAAAGGTCAGTGTGTGTGTGTGTGTGTTTGTACTTGTGTGTTGCAATCACACTTGAATTCCAAATGAAATTGACTTTTCTCTTTCTCCATACAATACCACTATAATCTTTCTTTTACACACTACTTCTTCTTTCGTATAATTTCTTTTTCACCCTTCCTCTTTCAGCAGTGTGACCTGTTCAAGCCATGGCCTGTTGAAAATTCAATTTAAGACTGCTGGGATGTCTCCTTCCATACTTGCCCCACTATTACAGGCTAAAAAGTTCACTGACCAACCCCCACCCACTCGCACACACGTACACACACGCAAAACAGAATCTGCAGAAGAAAGAGACATGAGAGAAGAAAATTTAAAAAAAAAAGAAATAAAAAAAAACAACAAAAAAAAGCAGTGTGAAGAAGAAAGATATGATTTCCTGTGGTTTCAGGAGCACCACAGTCTCAAGCCAGTCATATATTATTCACTTTCACGAGGCACACAGTAATATCTCTCACACTGTGGACTCAGGGCTCCTATTTCGCCAAAGTGAGCAGAGGAATGGAATTCTATATGAGGGGACTATGAAAATATTGTTCCTAATAAATAGGTCTGTTGGTGTTTTCTCTTTGAATCCTTTCTCTCTTTTGCTCACTGATTGTTTGTCCCTGTGTTTTTGCTTTTTTCATTCATCCCCATTTCTTTTTCCTTTCTTCCCATTTCTGCATAGGTCAGGCTTTCTTTCAACATTTGGGATACAAAAACAACAATATAATCTTACTTGGGATTTATTCTCACACTTAATGATGGCAAATGTGCACATACAGACTTACACAATCAAGGTCTGATGTTCTGTGGCTGCTTTTGTAAAATGTTTGATGAAAATGTTTGTTTCAACTGGAGAAAGGCAGACAAAAGCAAAAGGAACAGAGACTGCAAGAGACAGACACAAAAACTAGTCGCCACCTACAAAATATTAAATAAAATGAAGTTGAGGAGGAAGGAAGAAAGAAAGAAAAATTCATTATAAAGTGGACTTTATCATGGTTAACTGAAACCATGATGACCAACAGTCACACATTTGCACACTGATGGTTTAGCCACTTGATTCATACAACAAGAAATAGTATTCATTGAAGACATCGGGACTCCACAGGGATCTATTTAAGATCCTCTGAAATAGTGAATATCTTCAATATAAAGGTTGGTAACAGATTAAAGGAAAATGCTGAGTGGACAGACAGGATGACAAAGCATCCATCGAGCAAGGATTACTAAAGGGTTTGAGTATAAAACTTTTGTATATCATAAGCTACAGTCTTCACAGTAACTAGATCACAATAAGACCAGGAATCTTGAGAGTTTGGAGCAATATGGTAGACACCACTACCAACATCAAAACAGCAAATAAGAGACTATCTTTTGAAGGATGAAGTTCACCCTTAAAAAATCAATGCCAAGTAGGCCTGAAGATGTTCTGAGTATGTTGAGGCCCAACATGTTACTATGATGTGCATTTTTCACTCACCTTTAATAGGGGGTAGTAATTTACTAAAACTACATCAACACCAATACTTTTTTTTGAAAACCCATCAGTGTCTGTGCTGCACAGTTTTTAGGCTGATGATGATGATGATGATGAGGAGGAGGAGGAGGAGGACTTAATTTTTAGCCTGGATAAGACATCTCATCACAACAGCTCTATCTTTCCTCTGTCATAACTGCTGTATATTTATATTATTCTCAGTAGTTCCACCTCGTTGTATCTGTTCTCACTTATAGGCATTGCTGTTCCTCATTTGTTGTAATTTCTGCAAACAACTGCAGAGTCCACAATGTGTTCCTTGTTTACACCAACACACACATACATGGTCATGTGATATGCATGCATAACTGTTCTGGACAAAAACAGTTCAGTAGTCCAGCTGCCATCTTAACATTTTATAAACTGTACGCACACCACTTTCATTTTACTACTTTATAAGATTACCAGTTGTGTGTCTGGCCATCAAATGAATGTATCCAGTTTCAGTCTTTCTGCACTACACAATTAACCTTTCCACACCACACAATGATCTAATGTTGGTTGATCTAAAATTGCAGGTTTAATGCCAGAAATTTTGTAAAGGACATGAGTAAAGGCAAAGTTACTTGTATGTTTTTAGGAAAAAAATATTAGATTTAAGTCCTGGTGCCTGCAGCACACATTCTTATGAAGGATACATGACTTCCTTTTTTATTGTGAGCCACATACTGTATATAGCATACTTAAAAGAGAGCATGCCGTTTGCATACAAAAAGCACACAATGTATGATTCTTTGCAACTATTGCCATTACTAAGACAGCTTAAGAGTTTTCACACTTACAGTAGGTGGATATCTGGATGTGCAAATACATATCATTCTCCAGCTTAAGGGCATCAACACAGTGCATTCTGTGTAAAATTCTTTGAACTGCTTCAGGATTAATCCAAAGCAAGACTCTGTGTCAATCTCTGCTATTATTCACAATGACAATGTTGGGATGAATAAAGCAGGCCAAGACATTTCCAATGAGATGGCGTGTTTAACATAACAAAAGAATGTTTTTCCCCTGCATCTTATTCTGTTTTCTGAAAAACCTTGATTTCATTCAGGCAGTCAGTCAGTCTGCTATCATCTCCTCTATTCATTGCCTTGTTGTTTAAGCCCCCTCAAGCCCCCATTTTTTTCCTCACCCGTCACATTTTTTTTCAATCTGTCTTTCCATTTTTTGCTCTGCACTTTCCCGTTGTATTTCGTCCTCACTTTCCGTTTCTCTATTTCTGTCATTCCTCTCGTTCCTCTCAGAGGATTTGCCCCAGACGTAAAATGCTTGTATATTCAATTATTTATTTATTTGTTTTGGATTTGCATGAGGGCAGGAGGTGTTATAGTGTGTGTCTATATGTGTGTGTGTGGGCTGCATAAAAGAGGTCAAAGTATAAGGATGATGTAGTTATGGGTTTGCAATTAATGAATTTACATACGGTAATGGGGAATGTTTGGCAGGCAGAATGCTGCTCTCCGATGGGAGCAAGTCTGACCTCTGACAAATGGACTGATCGCAAAAGCAGAGAGAGAGCAAGGGAGAGACTGACCTTAGAGAAAACAGAACGATCTCCCACTTAATTTCACAGACGCTCATTTACAGACATTTTCATAAGAGAGAGAGAGAATGAAGGGAAAGAGATTAAATTGCTTCATGCATTGATAATATCTTATATTTTGTATTAGAGGGAGACAGGACGGAGCCAAAGAAAGAGAGCAGGAGAGAGATCGACAGACTGAGCAATCTCTGGGTGATCTCCTTAATTTCACAGACGCTCATTTAGAGGCGTTTTCATAGAAGAGAGGGAGAGATTAAATTGCTTCATGCATTGAAAATGTCATATTTTTTGTAAAAGAGAGAGGAAGGAGATAGAGGGCATGAACCCTCTAGTCCTTTGGTCTGCTATTCCTCTGAATCCAATTCAGCGTCAGACTGCTTCCCATTCCATTGCCCCATTCATCTGCTCGCATCAGATTGTTGTCGGACCAAAGATATAACCAGCTGTATTGATTTAAAGGACCAGGCTGGTAATATTCAACATTTCTCGTATTGTTAGCCATGAAAATGCCAAAACCAACAATGAACAGAATCCACTAACAAATATTGTATGTACATCCAAGTCTGGTGTATTCCTACAGAAACTATTCAAAATGAGCCACAAGGTTTCAAGAACTTCTCTCACCTCTATCTATTTCCATGCAAATAGTGTAGTGTAAGCCCTCTCAGTGTGGTCAGTCAGCTTGTGATTTAGTGTCGTCATTTATTTTATTTTTTTTGGTCATGGCTGTAAATTGTGAATAAATGAATTAAAAAAGGAGGACAACTGCTTCTCCAGGAAACCCACGACAATGCAATATTACAGTCATTACAGTATCTTGCTTGTTTAACTAAAAACTAAAACTAAAACTAAATGTCAAATACATGTAGTGGGACTGTAGTGGGATAAAAAGTGTACTATCTCCTTCTGAAATGTAATCAAGCTGAAGTGGGAAAAAAAATATCACAACATTGAGGTATCTGAAGAGAATATTCACCCTGACGAATACAATTACATTGCCTATAGGACAAAATGTATTTTACTGTTGTTGGTAGCCTAATTATGTTCATAGTGAAATGCCAACCAACAGCTGTAGATGAAAGCCTGTGCTAACAGCTACCTAACATTAGCTAAACTGTAACTAGTCAGAAACTAGCTGGTATTATTGTTCATCTGCCCTTGACACACTGTATTTCACAAACACTGAAGCTAAGAAAGACAAGCTACATAGTTAGCTACTGCTACCAACAAGTGTCTGCGCTGGCAGGCTCCAAGTCAGTGATGGAGTGAAGCAGAAAACATGACATTCCTTTGAGGTCAAGGAAATGACCTATTGAAATTCATAGCTGGCCTGATATGCTGGATTGACCCTCACATTTTCTGGATACACGCAGACATTCAATTGAGCCAACATCTCATCAAACATAAAAGCCAGTTCAGTTAATTCCTGATCCACTTTTCTCCATGACTGTAAATGTAAATTGAACCCTACTGTGTATCTCCTGGTGTGAAATACAAATAAATTGAGATAACTTTCTAACTTGAATGCTTCCAGTTAAGACACAGTCTGTCTTGATATATTGCAACTGAATGGTGAGATCCTAGCTCAGTCACATGGTGAAATACTGTACACACATGCGCACATATACATACACACCTCCCTGTCCCCATAACTATTAGCTTTCAGAGACTGTCAGAATAATTCTCTGCTTGTTATACACACATAATTAGTTTTCAAAGTAGCTTTTCATGAATATAGTATCAATTACTTCCTCTCTCTCCCCTCGCTATCCCCCTTGGAGACAGGTGGATTTAGTGGGCTCACATTTTCTGATGTGACAGTGTGTTAATTGAGCTATTAGCCAGAGGTGTGTGTGTGTGTGTGTGTGTGTGTGTGTGTGTGTGTCTGGGTGCACATCTTCACAGGTATTCTGTTATATTTTCTCTCTTTCTTCTCTAATTAACACCTGCTAACTGTAGTGGAACAGAAACATTTCTTTTTTGGCTCTTCAGCCTATTTCTGTATCTGCTGTCAAAGACTAGAAATCTGTTTGTCTTTTAAATTTGACTCATCTTACTGAGTGTTTAAAGTGCAGACAGCCCCCCCAGAATTTCTACTGTGGATTTAAATACCTATACAGTTTTTACTTTAAACCTGTGTCCTGTTTGTTCTGATCTTGTGTGTCTTGAATATTCCTTTGTCTCATGCATCTACAATGTTGTCCAAATGTTTGGCAGCCTAGCCTTATGCAGAAAAACAACAAAAATGTTACACATGGACATTACAGTGGGACTTCAGGCTGTCTGCAATATAAGCAAAAGTGAAGTGTTTTTGAGTAATCACGAATGATTTCCTTACTCCATCCACATATTGTCCCTCACTGACTCAAGAGTTTTGTTTTCTCCAACTTTTGGTAGTGTGTTCACACCACATCATGTGTTTTCTTTCTTGTGTTTCCTCTGCTTTTGTTTTCAGTTTTCACCAGTCAAATGTTAGATACTGTTGTGTTTCCTCTCACTATTTGGAGTAACTGTGCCAAAGCTTTTGTCTGTCATCTAATCACATTCAGAGCCAGTTGTTGGACACTTCTCAGGCCCAGTTGCGGGTAAAATCCCCAAATCCTTCCCCCACATTTGATGTAGGTTGAAATCAAATGTGGATACTTTTCATGATAAAACACAGGGAGAAAATAAACACATAAGGCAACCTTATGTACAGATTTCCATGTTTCGTCCATTCATCCATTCATTATAAATACGGGATTCCCAGTAGAGCTATAAATGGTTGTCCCTCTGGTAAGTTGCCAGGCCATAGTACACACTGTGTGTGACACACTGAACATCTCTCCAGGGGCAAAGGGTGATCGAAAAGGCCATTATTTTATGTGTGTGTGAGAGCAAGAGGGAAAGCTTATTGATAGCATGCAGGGTGCTGGAAAAATCTTTTGCTGCTTTCATTGACATCTAACATGTTGAGTACCAGGGCACACCATGCTGTCTAGGCTGGATTTATTTTGTTACTATACTTTATTGATGAGTTTCAGAGATTTATAATTCCATACAGAGGTAAATAACATATAGATAATGGAGCAGCTGCTGATGGTGTAACTAATGTCCTGAGTTGTGTTTTGCAAATATCATTTTGACATCAATTTCATGTCTCTCCACAGTGCAGGTGCAAACATGACACTAACAACCTAAAAATTATTCTACATTAAAACATTTGTGCTTTCTGTATCTCCAATTTTCTCTCTGTGAAACAGAAAAACAGACATAGTGCACCTTTACAAGCTGCACAAAGAACACTGACACATCATCACCTAATACATTTGTCTGTGTGTGTTGTTTGAAATGCATTTTGCTTAATTAAATGTCCAAAACACATGGAGCGAAATGCATGGGGAGTCGTATTCAAGCCACCTGGTGTGTCTCCTTTTCAACTTTGACTGGTCTCTGGTAACTCCTTAGGGAAATATCTGGCTCTTTAGCTGCTTAATGCTCCACTGTTGATCAGGTAGTTTTTAATGTTTGTTCATTTGTTTATTTTTTAGGTGCTGAGCCACTCGCATGAAGTGGCTTTGTTTGGGCTTTTTGGGGGGAAAAAGCTGCAGTTACAATACAGTTGAGAGCTTTGAGACTAATCCACGACAGTAAAGTTCTGAACAGTAAAATCAAAACAATGAGCTGAAAGACACTAAACGCTGCATAAAACAGAGATGCTGCTGTGTTGGAGAATGTGTGTTTTTTGCCATGTTATGCACAGTTACTTCATTATGTCCTTGTTTTAGTGTTTTGCTCTATCATCACATATAAGGTGGAAGCTGAAGGTTCAAGTTATTTCTTTTTTGGAGTTGTGAGCTGCAGCAATGACGTTATTATATGCATTCAGTGTGTACAGTAATGGAAATGTATCTTTTAAATGTATTTTAAAGAGGAACTATGCAGGACTTTTAGCTAAGTAAAGTAACTATGTAACTGTGTAACCCTGAGTAACTGTGATGGTTATGTATGACTTGTTACAGGGAGAATGAAGGCTCTCTGCCTTCCATTTAGCATCTCTTCACCGAAAACCAACCTCGCAAGATCAGTACCTCCACCCCAGTGTCCCAGCTCTCGTCTCGGCAGCAGCACATCACAAACGTACTACATAAATATTCACATTGTAACATCATATATATAAGTTATCCACCATCTATCGAGTGCTTTCTCACCGGCTTTGTTGAAAACAAATGCACATGGCCAAGAGGAGGGTTAGACAAACAGCGAAAAAGCGACCGGACTTGCATAGTTCCCCTTTAATAGCTTCTCTAACCAAGCAGCTGCCTGTTGCACTTTGTCTTTTGCTCTAATTCTCAAGGGACTTCAGAGAAAGCCTCTTTGGTTCAATACAACACCAAAGACAGGAGTATATTACATCAATATTTGGCCCCCTGTTGTCTTATGCCAGATGTGCCTCTGTCCATCCCACCCCTGAAAGCCTCCTGGAATTGCATTGATCTGAAGCTGTGTGGGGTAATTTAAAAACATTGGTGATACACGTGAAAAATAGAGGCACATGATCTTCAACATTAGTAATCAATGTTATTTCTGTAGTGTGTGTTGGTAGAGAGGTTGTGTGTGTGTGTGTGTGTGTGTGTGAACATGTTCAGAACATGTTCTACCGCACATTTGTTTTGTTTGGTAGTCTCTGGATGCCTGGCCGGACAGCAGGGGGGCATTCACTTCTTGGCATGTTCACTGTGGTTCATCACAGTTCATAATGCAGGAGGCACGACACAGAACACTGCTGAGGTTAGCATATGGGCTGAGGAGAGGGAATGAGCAACCATATGGATATACTGGGGAAGGTTTAAATACAAGAGTGACCTTTGCTGACAGCTGGGCCATACGTTTGGACGTAGGGCTCAGCTAAACAAAGTCGAATATAGTGTGCATGGCATGGATCAACAATGAGCTGCTTTTCAGGTGCTGTTTTATTGAAGCCCAAATCTGTCAGATTGTTCTTTTCTAGTGCTGTAGCTATGGTCATAATGGCACCTATAAAGAGATGTATATCAGGATAGGGAGATAATCAGTTGTACCAGCCACTGGCTCCTTCCTGATACCAGCAAAGTACATAGAGAGCCAATTTGCTGCTGTAGTTACACACATCTTCCTGTCCTTTAACAATAGCTACACTTGTTTGGATTATAACCATGATTACATGATATAGTCTGTGCCATGCTGAAGACTCTGGAGTGTGTGGGCTTTGTAAATCCCCTTTGTTTATATTATGACCTCAGTTGTATCTCCATATCTGCAATATCATGTTGTAAATAATATATATATATATATATATATATATATATATTTTTTTTTTTTTTTTTTTTTTTTTTGTCTGACTCATAGGCTGCTTTCATATGGGAGAGACTGTGTCTTTTTTGTGCCTTGGACACCCTTACACATGACTGTACATTAGATCTATTCAGCAATTTTTGCATATGGCCTCTGGCCATTTTCACAGCAATCATTTTGACATATCATAGCTGGAACAACGCAGGTGTTACTATCATCATGAATGATAGCTATGTTCCATTTAGGAGTCCCAGTAAGTCATGACAGTGTGACCATGAGCCCACATGCACAATAATACGATTTAGGAACTAAAGCAGCTACATTTATTTTTAACTCGTGACATGTCAAAATGTCCTCCATGAAAAGGGTTTACTGGCAGTGTTGGGAATTTTTTTTTTAATTATATTTTAGAATTGACAAATCACATGTCACATAATGAAAATAATTCAATAGTACTATTAACCAACCGATTTGCTTGCTATTTCTTGAATTATTACATTTGCAGTTTATTCTCTGTAGATAGATAAGAAAAAAAACAGCTTGGCCTCTTACTCTCCAACTCCCTCAATTTAAACATTTGAAAATTTACATCCTAAATGATTGTTCAAGTAACTTTCAAACTTTCACCAAAGAAAGAAAGAAGAAAAAATGCATGCATGCAGAACGTTCCTCATCCCCCGGGGTTCATTAGTAGCAATGGAATTCAGTGACCCAGAAACTAAACCTAGCCCAAATCAATTAGCAGACATACACATGCATACATTTGAGCTGCTAATTACAAAGCCAAACTCCACCTCACAGGGAGTGGTTTCCTCTTTGAAGATGAACCAAACTGAGAAGAGCCAAAATGTTTTGTAAGTACAGTTTTTTGTTGGCTCCAACATTATAATGCTGAACTAGTGCCGGCCGGGCAGCAAAAGATGTTCAAGGGGTTTGATTAAGTTTTGTTAGGTTTGTGCACACTGAAACTTGATGACTTGACACTGTAATAGTGTGGATCCCTTGATATCATAGATACGATTTAAAAAATCTCTCTCTGTGTAAAAAATAAAGGTTCCACAGTGACCCTATATAATCTATAATCAAGTGTAGCTACTGGATAAAGCAGAAAAGTAAAAATCTCAGAGGCAGAGGTTCAGTGTTATGCATGCTTGGCTGGCACCTTGGGGTTTGGATTATACTGTAATATCCAACCATTCAGGAACAGGCTTTACAAAGCTTGTAGCACCTCACCTGTGGAAAATATTTTGTTTTCACAAAATAAGAACTTATTACGTTAGGAAGAGTTCATGAAATAGCTGAGTGTAAGGTGCGTTTGTGATCCACAGTGACAACGGGAACAGCTAAAAGAGAAGAAACGCCTATCTTAGCGATATGAAGTGACCACACATGTCCCTTATGACTGCTAATATTACTCTGTGTCCTGTATGTGGTGGTAAATGCTGGCACATTGGCCACACACTGATCCTACACCAGTGCTGTATTTGTGTGTAATTCGTTAATCCTAGATCATTTTCGGTGGGACTGCGTTAGTGCTGGCTCTGTAAAATATTCCTATATTTTCTACCACTGCAACAGTCGCTGTATTCTGTTTTCCCTTCGCCCCATATCTGGCTTTTAGAGCACTGACTGTGATGTGGATCCATGAACTGAGCATTATCTCTTCGCAATAAATGGAGCAGGTCTCCTTTAAGAATGTGACAGCAACAAGCGGTGGAGGAGCTGGTCAGGAACTGGCCAGGAGCGGACGACAGTGAAGGCATCTCAAAACTTTTCCAACACACAGTGAAGTGATCTGTTTGGCGTTTAAGTTCGCCTGCAGTCTGTCCCTGAATATGAAAACAACATCTACGCTGTCATACTGTGTATGTCGGTGATGAAGTGGATGCTACTGACCGCTTGGAAAAGGGGAGACTTACGAGAGGGAAAACTTCTGGAATGATGCCCGAGCGACTGCATCCCTCCCTCCAAAGTTCAGCTAAGGTGGCTAACGTTAGCTGGCGTGGCTCGTTTACCCTATGTCAAAGTTTTGATAAACATATTTTCTCTTTGTCCAAACAAGCTGTTTCGTACAACGTAAGGTGGCGGGGAAGGGCGTGTGGTTTTGTGAAGCCCGTCACAAAAGGAATGCTTTCTTCCCTGGCTCGCTCTCTTAGCCGGGCCAGGTTACATTACCAAGCTAATCACTTTTAGCCAGCTGTAGCTAGCTGACAGGCAGCTAACGATCCTCTCAGGTAAACTTGTACCCGTAGTCACTTAACTCACTGGGAGAAATGTCACACTTCTAGTTTGCCACCTATAATGCAACTTTAACATGAAATGACTGTGGTGCATTTAACGTAATGCATATACTGTCTGCATTATAATCAGTTTGTGTTGTTTGTTTTGGTAGACGTGCACAGACAGTATCAGTTTTAAGAAGGAGCTCTATGACCTGATCTGAGTGATTATGTGTGTGTCTTAAGAAGAAGCTGTGTTATCTATCCTTTATTTAGATGCAAATGTTTTTAGTTTTTGACCTCAAACCACTCTCTGCTTTTTCTCCCACCATTTTTGTTTACCTTTTTTTTTTTTTGGCTCATCACATCCCTACCTCCTTACCAAGAATTTCTGGGGGGCATTTTACAATTTGGAGCCTTCCTGCATCACTATCACCACTGTTCGTCACTCATAACCAGAGGACCCTCGCCTTGTATGAAGCAGAGAGTGCCACGATGAAAGTGACTGTGACGTTTGGGCAGACAGGTGTGGTGGTGCCCTGCAAGGAAGGTTGGACTGTGAGGGACCTCATCCAGCAAGCCACGCAGAGATACAGAAAACTCCTGGAACAGGTACGGTTCAGATATTGAAATGGTTGAAGTTAGATTTGCATCATAAGCAATGTTGTGACTTAAGATGCTGTGTTTTGGTACCAACTGCTCTCTGCACAATCTGCAAATGTTAGCATGAAGATCATGCAAGCCAATGTGACAGTTAATTGTTGTTTCCCAAATATGTCAGGCTTGTACATCACCTAACAAGGCGGTTATGGCAGATCTCTTCTTCATTAAACTGCTCATTTGTTAAAGTTTCTGTGGCAGAATTGGTCGTGGTAGAATAAGACTTCATTGTCATTGATACAGATAGTCCAGTGAGCTCAAGAACACGAACAAAAGCATGAATAAATTTATTTCTGTCTCTCTTTGAGTCCTCCTGACCTTCTAGCCACCGGTTAGCTACATTATTAATTGTAAGAAGTAGTTTTGTAATAATGTGTAAAGATTTTCATGAACTCCTGAAAGACTTAGAGAAGAGGCGAGATAACTTTTTATGAAGCAGTGCTTTCATAATATTTGAGGTTTTCCCCAAAGTCATAAAAGAATAATCGAAAGCTCTGTCATTTTTATATCATGAAAGGACCATATGATTTTCACATCCCAAAGTCTTGGGAAATTAGATAAAGCCAGGAGGTCCAGTTCGCCATCATTTTTGTATGAAAAATTAAAATGGATGTCAGATATGAATTGTGATGGTCCAGACGGGTGCAGGCATGAGTCAATCCCACTTTGGTTGTGTGTGTAAAATGCAAATATCTCCCTCCTGTGATTCCTTTATGACTGCTGTTGATTCCCTGCGTTGCTCTTAGGACGGGAACTCTGTGACCCCCATCAGACGACCAAATCTTCTCAGTGACTCGCTTCATATTGGCTCCATTATTCAAAGAGCACGCCAGTCATATAGATAGCTGGCCTTGGTTGTGATTGAGGGAGAAATGTTGAAGCTATGTGTGTATACTTGTGTTTATGTGAGACAGACACAAAGTCAGTGCTTGGAGATGCCCTCATTATTTCCATCCTCCTCTTTTTCTTGGTCTCTCTACTTTTTTAGCCTCTTAATCTCCTTTCATCTACCCATACTCCTCCCCACTGAGTGCTCTTGCGTGTTTTGCCCCCTTCATCTTATTTATCAGCCTTTTCTTCTGACTGGTACATCTCCACTTCACCTCCTTCATAACCCTGTACATAGTAGCAACCTTCTCTTATCATTTGAACTCCTCAAATGAGAGGCTTTCTCTAATCTCAAAAAAGTAACAACATGGACAATCAGATTTTGACAAACTGCCACAGCAGACAGTCCTGAACCCTCCACAATCTGTATATTACCTTGTGATTTGAATCGCAAAAGACAGAGTAACATGGGGAAGGTTCAAATCACACTAAGCAACAGCTAACAAGTAATGATGATGCCCCCCCCCCTTTGATACAGCACTAATGTAAGGGGTGCTGTCCTTCATTTTGTCAAACTGTGTACACAAGTCCAAAAATCAAAACAAACATCAAGCAGGTAGGCTATACACTGATTTATCAACAAAAAAAAATTGAATGCAAATGTGTTGTAGTAATGTTTACTGAGAGACAAGGTGACAGCTGCAGAGTGTTTTGCTGCAGAGTGTTTTCCTGCAGCTGTAACATATGTAACGATGCACCTCCCTGCTCTATCGATCAGGTCTCTCATTGTTTAAATACCGTGTTTCCTGTCTGTGAATGAAGTGCCTTGTTAAGCACATGCACGCTGTGTGTGTTTTGGATCGCTCTCCCACGGTGCCTCTTCTTTATCGTACCCTCGCTCTCTGTTTTCTTTTGCCCTTCCCACACCTTTGTCAGCGTTTCCCAATCACTCCTTCACTTACTCTCTTGACATTCCTCTTTTTTTCACCTATCTTTTTTGTTCTTCTTCCTTTTTGATCATTTTGCCTTTTCCTTGTCTATTGTTTCACATTTTAAATATCCTCCTTTTTTTTAGTGTTCACTTTTATCTGACCGCCCTCTTGTTCCTTAATTGCTAAATCTCATCTCATTTTCCTTCTTTACATATTTGTTTCTACATGCATTTCTCTTGCTGCCATTTCACTGCAACGCTGATGTGCTGCTGTGTAATTCTGCTGTTCGTATGTTTTATGTTTAGAAAACCAGGATACGTGTATGTTCAGAGCTGCCCAGTCACTAATTCTCCCTCCCAGTGCTCTCACTGAGACTGTCTCCTTCTCTCTCCCCTTCCTCTCTAACTGCCTCATCCTACTTAAAGAGTATGCTGATTGTACTAAAAACATTTTATTATCTTGCATGTTCCAGCCTGCAACTACTGTAGCTAAGTACCCGTCGCTGTCCCATTTATCAACTGCTTTGTTGGGTTCCCACACTGTTGCTTAGGTGGAGCTAACACTGGAAACAGACATTAAAGCTACATTTTAGTTATCTCAAAACTGGCCTGTAATCTACGCGGTTTAGTGTTAGATTTAAGGGATTTCAGTTTCAGAGAGGATTTATTTAGTATTTTAGGAGCATTAAATTTTTTTTTTAAGTCCCACTTTCACATTGATTAAACCTGAATTATGAGAATTCTGTGACGTTTTGTGTTACCCAGTGTGAAGCCAAAGGGAGCACAGGAGTGACAAATGGGATTAGAAGGTGATTGACAATTGGAAAGTGCTGATGTTTCAATATGTAGGTTGCACCTGCCCTTTGTTGTTCTAATGCATGTCTTGTAGACTCTCAGCTCTAAAGCTCTACTCATCTCTCTCTCTCTTTATTAAACAGTATAAAATCTGGAGTTCTGGTATTTTTTTTGAGACATGAATTCATAATGTTTTCCAGCTGGTGACTTTTAAAAGTTGCAATCTTTGGCTTATCACAGTGATATATGAGGAATAAAAAAAGAAAAAAAAAAAAAGAGTTTTTTTCTCGGTTCTGTTTAGCAGATCATTTATTGGCCAACCATTAGTACCTTTGTGACCCACTGGTTTGGATTTTGAAAGCTGTACATGCTGTGGATGATTGCAGATGCCATATACAGAGCACAATGGAGAAGAATTAAAATTATGCAATATAGTCAATGCTTTTCTATGGTCAATTAAAATATATCTTGGCCTATAAGTTACTTCATTGAGTTAGTTAGCCTGTCACTCAGCTTGTGTGACAGCATTAGGTTAATTGTCACCCTCCTAATTCAGTACATCAGTGACCTAAGTGAGCCATGGTCTGTAATTATTTGTTTTAAAAGAGCTCACTGACAGCTGTTATACTCTCTCTATGATGGGTGGAGGTGAAAGCAAAGCACACGTTGTGGTAGAGAAATAGAGGGTTGAAGTGCTATTACAGGAACAGTGATATGTGAGGTTCATGTAGAGAGACAGTACATGAATGAAACTTTGGAAGGAACAAAGATTATAAATGCAAAAAAGGGAGAAAGTTTGTAGAGCAGGATGAAGAGGGAGAATGGTTAGAGAAAGGGAAGGGAGGGAGGAAACATTTTGGTTTTTTTGTGGGGAGTTGTCAGGAAGTTATCAGCTTGTTGACAGTCTTCTTAATTACCCTTGCCCAAACAGACAAGTGTGTAGTTGCGTGATCACGGATGCCTGTTTATGTGGTTTTATGTTCAGTGTCTGCTAAGACGTAGGTTGTATTTCTGTGTCATATCAAACAGCCAAAAGTACACAATCCAGTTGATTTTGTAAGCTGGTGTTGTATGCACACCATGCATGTGTATACCCACACTTATAAATTGTTAGGTGGATGTGTTCCTGCCTATGTGGGTGTGTGCTGTAGTTTCATTAGCCAGAGGAGGAATGCTGATGAGGTGTGGCCCAACGAGCTGATAAAATCGTAAAAGCATTCTGGCCTCACGCCAGAGCTCATGCGGTTACTCCTAAGAGGGAGGGAGGGGTGAGGAGACGCGTGCCACTCTCTCTGCAGGACTTGACCATTCTATCCTGTTCAGTTCTCTTCTTAAGTTAGGAAAAATATACATGCTTTATCAAATTAACAATAACTTGACAAGCTTGCTATATTGTCAGATCATCCATATGAGATATTGAGGTCGCTATAGTAAATTATAAAATTGCTTATATTTGCTGTTACCATTCCATATAAGATGTCCATGAAATCTGATTTTGAAGCCTCAATATGAAGAAACCTGACTAGATGAGAGAGGAATCAGCTTGCACCATCTGAGATGTGACATGCTGAAATGCTAACAGGCTGAGTAATGGTTACCATGGCACTGCCACTGGCAAGAAGACAAGCTTTGTTACTGCCGGGTGGTGAGATGGGTCAAGGGACAATGCAACTCAGATTTTGTTATATTTCCACAGATTTTTGTGATTCACAGTATTCACTGACTCTACAAAATGGTGTTTGTTTTGACAGATAGAGGGGCTCCAGCAGTAATACTTTATATGCCATACCTGGAATTCTTGATTAAAATTGTAATAGCCTACTTCTGGATCTCTGAGGCCCAAATTTTGGAAATGTATTTTTTTATCAAGTGGAAAAGATGTTAACTGCTTCAGGTTGCACTATTGCAGTATTTAGCTGGAAGTGTGCTTTTTACATTTGGCATAGACTGCCGGAGCTCCAGAGTGTGCTTCAAGTTAACCCTGGATCACTGTTTTTCGATGTGCTGAAGTCCAGTTCCTTGCACTGCCCTCGGCTTTGACAGCAGCATGCATACCAAACCTTTGTGTCAGCCAGCACACGTAAAAGGCTGGCTGTTCAGAGATGAAGAAAGGGAGGGAAGTGGGGTTGTTATGTGCATACCTAACTCTGAATAATCTACGTAGTGTTTTAACTCCTTTTTCAATCATGTCCTGAGAGTTAAATACCTTAGACTGTCTACAATATCTGAATTAGCATCAAGCATAACACTGTATTAAGTGCTAATCCCCCTGATTTTCAGATTAGATCAGTGTGTTTACAACTCTTATCTTAAATCCTATAAAATCCAAGTGTCCCTCTAGGTTTTAAACTCCTAGATTTGGAGTTAGAGGGTTTGTGCAGTTCCCAAAAAACATGTAACATTATACGTCTTCACCCCATGCATATCAGATTTGATCATTTTGCTCCCAGCTCTTATCTCTCTACCCCTCCATCTTGTCTTCTCGACTTGTCCACTGTAACAAGAGATCACAGGGTGTTGTTGACCTAGAAAAAGCAGCTGATCATGAAAGGACTCAGGCTGTTGGATGTTGGTGTTTTACCTTTTAATCACTACATTCACTGTTTTTTTCCGGCTGCAACGAAAACGTGCATTTTGATTGTGATTCCAGTCTCCAACTCAGGTCTCTAGTGATTAGTTTTAAATACAAAGAGACAGAGTTTTGAAAACAAATCAAATTCTGTTACTAATTGTACTGTTGCACCCAGAGGTTTTTTTTTATTTTCATAAAGTATTATCAATTAATCATTTAAGTATTAATGCTTTAATTTGTCTCTTTATGAAATGTAGCTTTTAGTGAACAATAAATCTGGGTTGGAAAAAAAATCTTTTCTTGAATTAACACAGGTCTTTATTTGAATAATCTAATATAAATTCATTAGACCCAAAATATTTTGATATATCTTTTACACTCTCCTGTGGATCTATAATGCTGTCACAATAAGATGTGGTCGTGTGAGTGTAGGTGTAGAGCTGCTGGAGCCATCAGAGTGATATGCTGTCTGCCATGATTTTTTCTTTCTTTTATAAAATAAAATGAACTATTTGTAGTTTGGAGAATAAGTGAGTGAATGCACAAACTTGTCGCTGTATAAATGGTGGTTACCTAACATTAGAAACCACCCACAACCGCAGCACCATAGATCCATTCCGGTTAGTGCTGGGCGATATGAGAAAAAAATGATTTTTTTCATATCAGTCGATATTGATATATATCATGATATAACTCAAATCGCTATTTTTGTCAAGCTTAAATGTTCTCTCATACTTACAAGTGAGATTTGAAGATATCAGCAGGTTATTTGTGATTTAAATATGTATTTTCTGTCAAATATTGAACATGACAGATGTAAGGACAAACATTTTTCAACAGTTTCAGATAAATAAAACAGGCATTATAATATATATAATATATATATATATATATAATATAATATAATATAATGTATTGTTTATATTCATGCAGCTTTCAAAGACAGCACATACATAATAGACTGACTCAACCGTTTTCAGTTATGCTCTAAAGTGAAAAAAAAAGTGTGTGTGTGGGGGGAGGATGCACAATTAATCCCCCTTAGCGCAGCACTGTCTCAAGCAGCACACGCCTCTGCTCATTGAAAAAAAAAAAAAACATTGGCAGACATGACCAAACAGTCAAATGTTTAGCTGCATTTTGGATTTAAAAACTATGAGGACAGTGAAGAGCATTGTAAAAGCAAAGCAATGTGCAAGATGTCAAGAAGATGCTGTTTGTAGCTGTTCATACACAGCTTGTAACGGCTAGGTCAGGCATCTCCAAACTGTTTCACAAAGGCCGAGTGGCTGCAGGTTTTCTTTCCAACCAAGCAGCAGCACACCAGACTTGACTCAGTTATTCAACTGATCTCAGTCTTCAGACAGTTGATTGGTCAAAGTTTGTGCTCTTGATTGGTTGGAAAAAAAACCTGCATCCACAATGGCCCTTTGTGGAATAGTTTGGAGATGCCTGGGCTAGATGAATGGTTTTAAGCTTCACATAAACTACATGTCTTATTGTGTTGCCATTCTACTATGGTTAGTTTCTACCAAAAATCTACCAAGTTCACCGTGAGACAGAATAATCGTATGATGTGATGTCCAAAAGTTCAAGTACCCCCAATAATCAGGAAACAGGGTTATTATGTATTTGCCTATTACAAGACAACTGTGTCTGCTAGATACCTACAGGCCATGAAGTTCTCAATTTATAATAAAATGAAAGGGGAGTCACACAACTTGATTCTCGATTCAACAACATGATTCTGTGACTAAATGACTGATATAGCTATTAATAAGAGTCAACTGAGTTGATGACAGTAATTGTTAAACAATAATGCAGCAACTTTTCAAGAAATAGAGGATAAGAAAAAATGTGCTTGACTGCAAGATTACTCATTTCACTGAGGGGGCAGAGTGAGTAAACTGCCCTGAGGCTCTGGGTTTTTCAGTTGGTTTGTTGTAATTTGACCAATTGCTAGTTTGTTTGGGACCATACACCTCTAAAACAAATATTAAATGAAATGAAAACACAGTGTATAGTCTGCTGTGTGGACTGCTGGGGTTGAGGAGCCTGAGGCTTTAATGTGAACCTGGCAACCAGAGCTGGGTTTGAACACATTGCTCTTACTTTTGAATTCACATGATAGATTATTAGATCAAACACAATGGTTGTAAGGAAGCCAAGAAAGAGTTGCACTCTCTGTTGTCGTGTAATCGATAAAGAATGTAAAACATGACATATACATAGTTATCATGTCTTTTTTGACATGTCATATTTTGCTAAGAACTTGGCAGTTAATTAATGTATACAAAATTTTAGAAGTCACTCTGAAACCCAAGTGGTAATAAAACACTGGACACAGATATGATGTGCAAAGACTAGGGCAGAAATAATACGGGAAAAAAAATGAAACAAAATTTTCCTTCTGCTCATCACAAAAACATGTTGTGATTAGCTAGTTAATAAACCTCCAAATCCTGGTTGATAGTGCTCATTTAAGATAAACATTGTGTAAAAAAGAATAGAAAATATGTAAATGCTATGTTTAAACATCTCTGTCATACATCTGGCCTTTGTGTCTGCCAAGTCAGTCTTACAATAGAGTCATAGTAATGTATTCCAACAGGAAGGGAGGGACGAAGGAGAGTCTTGTGTAACTGTGGTGATTGTCAAATCATTGAAATGTCTTGGTTTGTGATGTCATAGAGTAAACATGAACCATGTCATGTTTAACTAGGCATCAATACTTAACTTCAAGGAAGCAAACACACTCATATTTGTATGTGACTTACCAGCTGGTACCAAATGGCAGAAGAAGAATGACTAACAACACTTTCACCTTATTACCAAGTTAAATTTGATAATATTAATGACTTTGAATGAACATTCTCTGTTATTTCCAACACATTATGAAAAATTAATTAAATATTACTTAGATACACATGTTGTAGTAGGGTCTGAAGGATTTTCCTAAAAAACAATATATGGACTTATACTGAAGAGATCCTGCTCAGTCATCACCTATGGGCTTCTACTTGGTGATTGTGTCGGCAGAGTTCCCTGCCTCTGCCTGTATTTTGATGTTTTGGTGTGGACGAGTTGGTGTTTTCTCCCCAGCCAGTGACAGAGCGCAGCCCGAGTAGGAGGGCCGCTAGCCCTGCTAGCCTCCACAGGTGCTAATGGTGGATGCTTGCTGCCACCTCTAGCATTCATTGCTAGCAACCGCTAGCACCCCCCACTAGCACCTGATAGCTCAGCGTTAGCATCCTCCACTAGCACCCGCTAGCTCATCGTTAGCATCCGCTAGCAGTGGCGGCTAGCATCCGCCGCTAGTACCCGCTTCCATGCTCAATACGACATCCCTCCTCCTCGTCACAGCATAGCCATCAAGGCTCCTGTTGCCGACGACAGCCAGTGCTTCCCTCGGACTGTATTCCCTTTTCTTTGCAGTCCTGACAACCGCTGCTGCTGTCAGGGGCAGGGGACGTGCGCAGTTGCGCCTGAGAGGAGGGGCCCAGTTTGAATGATGTGTTTACAAACTGCAACGAACAAAACCTCTCTGCCTTTAATAACCACCATGAAAAGCAGTAGTCAAGAAACTGAACTATGTGAGATGACTTTTCTGTTGAGGGTGTGTGTCTGTGTGTGTGTGTGTGTGTGTGTGTGCATTGATGAGAAAACAAGCCAATATATTGACATTGATAAAGGCACAACCTATTAATGATGGTCATTGATCACCAACATGATCGTCCATAGCGTTAATGAACTCAGTTGAGTCGCATGTTGAGTTGCAACACCAAAAGTATATACAGTGCATATCCAAACAGCTTGAAACTATCTAATAGGTAGTTCTCCTGCTGGTGCAAAGGAGCTAATTTATGCTATCAAATAATTACAGAAAGTGTTGCTGCAGAGTTGAGTTTAGACTAGGAACTAGTATTGACATGAGACTTACAGGATTATCCAGGGACACAGCGCGCTTTGCTTCATCTGACACTTTCCCTGAGGGAAGTTTTTGAAAAGCACCTGACCCTGAAAGAGTGATTTAATGGAGAACCACCATGAAACATTTTGACTCATACCTCTCCCTAGGCTGTGTGTGTTTGTGTGTGTTTGTGCCTGTGCACACAGATGCGTGTGTTGTCTCAATATGTTGTTCTACAACCAGCTCTATGTAGTCAGCTGTCCAGTGTAGTGTTGATGTCATTAATCACAGACCCAACACGGCGGAGAAAGGGAGTGAGGAGGGAGAAAGAAAGGGTCAGGTTCGAGTTGTAATCTGTATGAGGTACCTGGGGAAACATGGAAAATGTGTTGATGAAAGAAACAAGAGAGAGAGCAGAGATGGGAGGGCAGTGGAGCAGAGGGAGCTGCATAAATGAAAAGCAAAAAAGAATGAATTGGTGACCAAACCAGGAGACATGTATGGCTCTGAGCTTTTACTTTATGCTATTTAAGTCTCCATTAGAATAAAAACAAAAAAAAACCAAACCAACATTTGATCGTTGGTCTATGTGTCCATATTATAATGTGTGTCTTTAAATACAAGGTGCCAGGACATTAATTGTCTGTGGTAGACATAAACAATAAATAAAAACAGAACATTCAATAGACTGTGGTCAGGTTGGAGAACAGTCCCTATGGATGATGTTACAATAAATTACAATAAAGTTGTGTGTTTTTTTTTTTGACTTGATTTCATCTCATGATCATGAATACTGACTATAACAGAATGTCCTGTACTTGTGTATTTTCATTTGTTGTGTCCTGTGTTATAGGAAGGAAATTTCCTGGTCCGGACTCACCATGTTGAATACTGTGATGGAGGGATTCTGGACCCTGATGATATTCTCAGTGATCTGGTGGAAGACAAGGACAAGGTAAGAACTCGGATGGTGGGGTTAAAGATTTTCTGATGATCCTGCTTTCGGATTAAAGATCTTTCCTTTCAGTTCAAATAGAGTATAAAAAGACTGAGACAGTGAACAATTTAGTGATTTCATGTGGCTTTAAGCTGACCACAGTCGGCTGACTGTGGTCAGCTTAAAGCCACATGAAGTCAGTAATGTCAGTAATGCTCATCTTCTTAATTAACACCTGTGATGTAGAACTAAAATGGGAGAGGTTAGACTTCAGTGTTCATTCATTAAAATGGCTTGTTTTCCTGAATGACCAGTCAGCAGACTATACAGTCATGCACGTGACTAACCAAATATCCAGCCAGGCCTTCCATAAAGAGAGAGAAGCAAATGCCAAGCAGCTCTTGTTCTCTACACAGATCTGCTAAATCACTGTATTTAACGCAGCCATTTTTATCCCTTAAATCCTTCCTGATGCCTCTCATATAATGCATATAATCCTTTTGATTTATACTTATTAATTAGTCACATAACTGTGTGTGTGCAGAAAGGTATATATGCATGTTTGAGTGGGTTGTGTGTGTGTGTGTGCGTGCGTGCGTGCGTGCGTGTGTGTGCGCTCATGCTTATTCAGATAGAGTATTGAGCTGCAGTGGCCTATAAGCCACTCTCTTGGATGGAATATTGCCTCACAAGCAAAATTCAAAAAGGGAAATGGTTTTAAGTTGCCCGTAGCGTTAGGCAGTGTCATTAGCAATTCACTTTTGGAGACTTTGCAAACTCAATCCATATATTCCCCGTTTTTCTTATTTTTCCCCTGAGGAATATGCCATTTTTCATTTTCCCCCTTGGAAAGTCTTGTGTTCTTCAGATTTTCTCACATACTCTGGCTTTATTAGAATGTGATAAATGACCCAGATTAAAGGCTTTTTAAACCACTGGCATAGGACCTCAAACGAATCTTGAGCCCTCTCTTGGTGGCTCTGCACATTAAAACGGCATCACGTGTTTAATGAGTCCACGTCCTATGCTGAACTGAATTCTTAATTTAGGTCACAGCCAGTAAAAGTTGAGGAACCTGCTGGCTAGAAAATATAATGTACAGTACATCTCCCTGTCCTTGGCTCATAGTGTATGCCTCTAAGGGTGTATAAATACTGCAGGGTTTGTTGGAGTTTCTCTGAACTAATTAAGAACAAAATTGCCTTAGTTGGCAATTTCTCTTGGGGCTTGAAGAGCCTTTGAGAAGAACTGAAATCAGACTGTCCCTCTTACCTGGACTCAAGCCTCAGTTAGTGTCAAAATAATCATTCTTATGGCCCACATCTTGATTCTTAGATGTCATTGGAAAGAATGTTTTGAGATTGTGAGTCTAGCTTGTTTTAAGCATTTCGAGTGTTCCTGCCTGGCAATGTTATTGCAGACAGAAAAGTGACTGAGAACTATCTTCACACCAAAGAAACTCCCTCGTGTCGTTTTAGAAACATTTATAGCCCATTGTTTTCCCTGTTGAATGAGTTTTCCTGATGAGCACTCAGATGTCTCAAACTGGGGATGGGGAGGTAACATGACACATTAAGCCTCAGCCCAGGGGCCGTATGACTCGGTGACAGGAGCAATAACAGAGTCAGAAGACCAGCACCTGACCCAAGGGATTGCTATTATGAGAACTTGTTGCCACGGATTTGTGGATATTCAGAGAGCGCCGAGCGCCGGTCCCAAAGCTGGCTAGTTGCCACTCACCCTGTGTCACTGTGATCTTGTTTGTAGTGTGTAGTGTCAATTTTATTTATTTATTTTTTTCTAGAGGCGTTATAGCCTGGAGTTGCTGGCCAGGCAGTCACGGCAGCACAGGGGGTTTAATGCACTGCTCTTATAGGCACACAGTCTCTGGTTTGCAAAAAAAGATTGATTGCACATTGGTTGTATTCAAGAGAATAATAAAAATACCAGTCAAGCAAAATATAAATTAATTTATTACATTTGTTAGTAATGGAGGAAAGCCATGGTAATCAATAATTAAAAAAAAAAATCCCAGTTTACTGCTCACAAAAGAGGAAAGTATTAAATGTCTATATAGTGGGGTGAAGGAGGCAGTGATTTCAGACTCAGCCCAGATGTCTTTTAAATTTTTTTTAAAGGCTTACAGAGCTTTTGGGCCACAGTTGGCATAGTGCCATATTTGCAGTTTGCACTGTTACTATGGAGATGAAGTGTTCCTCGGTGGGAGCAACAGTTTGAGATGCACCTACAGTAGTAATCTACATTTCAGACCTGTCAAAGGCAAAACAGAATAGAAAGTACTGAGTTATCTGCAGTGATGGTTTTTATTTTTTCATTTTTTTTATTTTGTTGTAGGAGAATAAACTTAAAATACAATATTAGCATATTATCGCACTTGTTTGAGGCTCTTCATTTCCTGATAAATGATCTCCGGCTAAAAGATATTAAAATGTTCCCAGAGTTTAAGAGAACAGTGACCTTTCATTGTGAGCCAGACTGAGGAAGCAGATAGCTAATGGTTGATATCAAACAAGGAGAAGTATAGCTGTCTGGCTAGAAGTAATGATTAGATAAGCTTTGAGTCATTTGAATAGTATGTTGGTCAGCTGGTTTAGCAGGTTCCTGCATCAAGGCTAGAATTTAGTTAATGAATGTGATGTTATGACTGTAACTTAGTATAGATACACGCTATATTTACCAACACTTGTTTTACATTTGGCATTTTTTTCTGCTCATATTCCCTCAAACACCACAGCACTATCATCTTTTTGTTAACATCCTGTGAATTCTTGGAAATTGTACAAAACACACCTTTGGATCGGAAAACCAAATTTAGACGCACATGCATACCACAAAACACACATTTTGATACTGGGATCAAGTACAGTGCCACAAACTAATTCCCCAAAACACACACACACACACACATGGCGAGACTCACACACAGAGAAATAAACCATATAGAATGATATCCAGCCGTACACACTTCTGAGCACCAGAGATTGCATATGAAATGAACGTGTGAAATATTCATTGGATTCTGAAGCAAGGCTCTCATAGTATTACTGAGCTGAGATGAATAAATGGCTTCTAATCCCAGATGAGTGTTTTACTGCAGGCAGACTTGACTGCCTGGCTTTAGGTTTATAACCACAAAGAAAACAGAAGATTTTTGAGGTCTGCTGAAGACGGGTTAGAGGTCAAAAATACAGTTTCAAAAATCCATTTCTGAAATATACTCAAGTCATGCATTTGGAGAGTGCTCAAATTTATGGACTAACATTGGTCCCAAACAGCTTTAACTGTGATGACAACAAACAAAAGCCCTGCAGCACAGCATGTTAAAAGATTATCCAAAATCCAGATTGTAAGTATTTGGAAAATTACTGTATATTTTTCTTCAGGTTTTTTTCTTTAGCAATTTGAAATAAAATATATGACAAGTGCACAGTCTCACCTTTAACCTCAGTAATTTTCCACTACTATAGACATAAGTAGAAATACAGCTCTTTTTAACCCTATAGAGCTCTTTGGTTCATTTGGCTGTGTGTTTAGGATTGTCGTCCTGTTGAGTGATTAAACCCACACTGCCCTGGTCGTTTGGTCATTCTGTTTTTGAGGTGCCCCAGAGGTTTGCATCTTATAGTGAATCTGAGGTTATAGTGATGGAGTCCTCCTCTCTTGATCATAGACAAAGAATTATCTACACCTGCGTCCCGAAGAGCATTCCTGACTTTCTCTGCTATCATTAATTGTTTTCTCTTCACCACACAAATGAAAAATCATCCAGAGGGCTTGCTCCCTGGTCTGCCAGTTCATTTGCCATTTCCTGTGGACCCCAATTTTGATACCTCTCTGACAGATTTTTCACTTTTCTTTGAACCTCATTTTTCAATCCAAATGGCAACTTGACTGTTAATCAGCTCTGACAACTCTTTTGTGCATGAACTAACACTGAAACAACACACAGCTGCTCAAGAAACTTTAAGTAGCCAAATGTCCAATTATCCTTGAAGCCTTGCAGTTTAGTCATTGTGTTCTAAAAGGGTTATCATTGCTGAATAATTACCGAAGTACAGATCCTGAAGAGCAAAAAATGTGTAACTGTCCAAATACTTAAAGTCTGAACTGTATATTCCTTCCTGGGAAATTCTTCTCTGAGGAAAGTTAAGCCTCTTTTCTTCTTCAGCACTTTATTTTTTTACTGCAGTGCCTTTCATTATGCACTGTGCTGATGATGACACAGTGTCGCCAAATTGGCATAATGCCACAACTGCAGTTACAAATGACAGAAATCAGAAGAGTTAAACGCTTGTTGGGAAATAATCTGCAGCAGCCGTAATCATTGCTTAGGATGTAGGCACAAACATACTGCAGCGTACCCCACTCCCTCTGAGGAAAAAGAGAAAAACGAACAAACCTACAATTTAAGTAGGTATAGTGTAGAATAACGTGAGGAAACTACTGTGTGAGGTTTTACCTTTAAACCACCACCCACACACCTCCACCCCTTCCTATTTGCTGGTACCCCTCACATGTTGTTTTTCAGTCCCATCACTCTCAGCTTTATGCCAAGGAAAATGAAAAGTAAGCAGGAAATATGGATTCCCATCAGCATTTTCTTTGTAGCTGGAAGTGTAATTCCTAATGTATTTTTCTCGTAGGTATTGCAGAAGGAGCCTCACAGAGACCAGGGTATGTGTAGATGGTGAGAGAGAGACAGAGGAGAAACACTGTTGCCTTGCATGATATTGCTATTTGCTCTAGGGCATAAATATCACATACACTTGATCGATCACACACATAGTCACACACACACACACCCACCCAAAGCACAGCATATGCTCCCTGTGCACACAGTGCTATTTAACAGAAACACTCTTCATCAAGCCTGCATACACATGATCACAGTAAGCACCCATTCACAGTGCCTTTCCCTGGTTTATTTACTGTCACCACACATACCCATAGGTCTGTATGTTGCCCTTTGCTCACACAGTAAAAATGAACTTTGTCTTTCTAAATCACACACACACACACACACACACACACACACACACACACATATATACACACGCAAAGTTATATAATGTGATTATTACTTAGAAATAAATATTTAAAGACTAAATAACACAGGCTCCCAGTAGGGAAGCTTTGTATGAGCTGGGCTGTGATCATTGGTAACTGTGCCAATCATCATTTATCCTACTGATCACTCGACACACATCCACAACACCTTGCTGCTGGCTTGATCATAGTTCATTGTTGCTCTGTGAGTTGAAGTCACTTTTGTTTCCACATTATTAATAGTCAGAAACATAAGGCATGCAATGTGTAAAATGAAACTGGTCTCTGGAGCCTGATTCTTAACAGAGAATCAAGAGTTTGTGTTTGACATATATTTTCTTTTTCTCATTTTTCATTTTCATTTTTTTCTGAATAATTGCTATGTACTTCTCTGTATATTGGATGAGCTGGAAACTCTTGTGGACTTCACTGATTTACTAGTTTATAAACATAGAACACAAACTATCAGATGAAACAAAGGCTTGTCAGATCTCTGGTGTCCCTGGGCTTCTCCAGTGATCACCTCCACAGAGAAATTTAATCCATTTAGACCTATAATGCCATAATAGTGTAATTTGCTTGAGAACTGTTTGTAAGTTGACTCATGAATCCAGTTAAAATACGCTTTGAATTGATCAAACTTGAAACATGTCTGGCGATTATACAGTCTGTCTGTTGGATGAGATAAAACAACCTTAAATGGTCTGACTTGGAGACATTAAGATGGACTGTTGGTGGACTCAAGCCAGCACGCTGGGCAGTGCATTTTGTGTGTTTGTGTGTTAGTCTTGCAGTTAGCCAAAGCCTTTTTCTGGGAAATACAATCAGGGAGTTCATCTCCGTTTCATGAATATCTAAATGATGTTTTCTAGCCGTCTTCTTTTTTTGTCCAGCGGCTGAAATGTAAGATAACTGCGAAACATTGATAAACTTCATATATTTATGAAAGAGGAGATGAGAGACTATTTAGAAGAGGTGATGAAGAAATTGAACACCCATCCGGCCTTGGTGTTCGACAGTGATATCAGACTATCAAACTGTTCTAAATAAATAGCATATACAGAGGAGGTGTCTGCCTGAGGAAGTGAAATGCAACCTGTATTGAAGCTTTGTTTCGCTCTAAATTAAACAGGAACTATGCAAGTTTTGCTAACCCTCCTCTCGTCCATGTGCATTTGTTTTCAATGAAGCTGGCAAGAAAGCAATCAATAGAGCAGTGGATAATGATATTTACGATGTTACGACTTCTTTATTTGTGTAGTCTTATCTGTCATAAACAAGAGATTACGGGTTACGGAGCGCGTTTGTGTCCTGGTGCGGCCAAAACGAGTGCCAGGACACCAGGTCGGAGGCTCTGATCTTTCAAGGTTGGTTTTCGGCCAAAAGACACTAGGTGGAAGGCAGAGAGCCTCCATACTCCTTGTAACAAGTTACAAGTCATTTAT
Source organism: Caranx ignobilis (assembly GCA_021432705.1). NCBI lineage: Eukaryota > Metazoa > Chordata > Actinopteri > Carangiformes > Carangidae > Caranx > Caranx ignobilis. Next base: position 17,459,107 of record MU269983.1, read on the forward strand.
TTAACCATCAATTACTCTGAAGCTGTTTAATTAAGGTAAAAATGTAGCATAGTTAAGGTGAAAATCCTGAATAGTTTATCTTTAAGTTCACTTCTTGTCTTTTCCAATTTGGATGTTTTGCGCAAGGCTGCATCTTCATCAGAGGTTGGGTATGAGCCAAAATTTTACCATGTCTGGATTTCTTTATCATTTTTGATTTTAGTATTTCAATAAAAATTCTTTTCAGCCCCTCGCAGATTTAATTTTTAAATGCTTCATCTGCTGGTTAGACCTAAATTAAAAATAATTAAAGGTCACTACAATACCAGAATCATTTGCAAAGAAGCCAAATGTCTGATAATGAGGAAATTAGTCTCAGCAGGTTTCATGTTATCAGCGGGCCTTCCCTTCCCTCCTGTGCTCTCTCACTCTACAGTTTTTAATATCCATGATCATGAATGCTTTGCTGATCAGTGGTAAATAACGCAAGCTGCTGCTGCTCACAGATGCAGCTTTGTAAAAACATTCTCATTTATGTCCGTCTTTCAGTCTGAGCACTGCCTTTGTAAGTCATAGCATGCACACACATCCATATATGTGCACATGTGATGGTTCTTGATACAGATGAATAAAGACTCACAAAAACGTTCATTTAGCAAGTGTGTACACGTACAGGCACACGCACACACACACACACACACACACAAATGGACATGCAAAAGCAATTTGGCCAAATTAATGTTGCATCATTTACAGATTAATTGCTACCACCACTGTGTGAACTTGTAATACATTTATGATGGAGCTGGGAAATAATTACATCGCCATTCATCATTATTTTTAGTCAAAGTTTTTAAATGGCATTAAGTGTCAGTCTAACAGCTTTGTGTGTTGTTGTGTATTGCTTTCAGTACGTCTATATATACATACACTCTCTCCCTTCTGGAGAAACACATTTTACCCCTCTGACTTTGAAATGACAAAAACCCACTCTTGAGCTTCTCCAGTATTTTATTTTTTTTTTCCAACATCTGCATTTTTCAGTGTCATCCTCATCCTCCTCATCTGGCTCTCTTATGGCTGTACATGTCATGTCCATCCTTGCCCATTTTCTCTCTCTCCCTCATTTTCCTTGCCACCTCTTTTCTCCTCTCCGCTTCTCCTCTCCTAGCTCTGTCATTTTGAGGGAGAAAACACAAGCCAGTTGGAATGAGGCAATTATGACCCTGTTGGAAGGGTTATTATGCATAATGCCCCATAATCCTCCTCCACAGTTTTTATCATAAATGACATGTACATTAAGACTGTGCAGCGTATACTTGCTGACAGAAACTTCCCCAGCACCCCAGCCTCACCCCTGGAAATGACACAGACACACACAGACACACGCACACATACACATACAAAGCTGTGTTTAAAGTATTGATTCATAAAGATGATGCAGTTGCAATGTGATTATTCATAGCTGCTTATTCTGGCATGACAAGATAATGAAGACAATAGACACCCGACAGACGAGCAGTATTTGATTGGGTTCTTAGGTACAGTCGCGTGTTTGTGCATTAAGGTGGTTGATGATAAGGTTCTTATAGCATTTTGCGTGTCAGTGTGTCTTGCTGGTTAACATGTCGACATTAATTGAACCATGACCCAGATCAAAACAATGAGACTTGAAAGGGATTAGAAAAACATGCAGACATATTAAGAAGCATCGATTTGTGTGGGTGGCCTCTGACACAGTCCACATTTAATCATGACATTATAATCCCAGGCAATTTAAGGAAAACCTGATAGTTAAATGAAGCAGACAGGCATCCAACAAATCTCATTGTTCACTTTGAACCTATGTGTTAAGCTTAATAATCATATTAGGGTTGTGTGAAGTGTTAATAATATTTTTTTATAGCTTTGCCAGCATCATTAAGGCTTGCTGGCATTGTTCTCCTGCACTATAGTGGATGAGCAAGTTTTAATTCTTGTTTATTTATTAGAAAATGAATTCTCCATTTCCATTTCCTTGTGCCGTAACAGCCATATTATTTATTTATTTAGGCTTGACCGCAGACTATGTCCATATAATGAAAAGCTTATCTATTCAAGACAGGTGTTTTCTGTTGCTATTACACATTTTATTTGCTGTGGTTTTAGATTATAGGTCAGTTTATGTTAACCAAAGAGTCTGCTAACTCATTTGGATTTGTACCAGACATTGCATCTAAGCTCTTGCATAAAACTGGATATAGTGAAAAAAAACCTTTAAATTCCCAGGTGTGCTACATTTTTTTAAATGTATGTCTCAAACCGTTTTGGGAAATATATACGAAATACATTATTGTCAAAGTGTTTTTTTTTTTCATCTTCCTCCTGTTATTTCAGCCTGTCCTAATCATTTTTATCAATATATCAGTCTGGGCAACTGAGTTCAGGTGTATTTTTCTGTTCACGTGTGATGTCATCTTGAAAAGGTTAAATGAATGAACAGGAAGAACAAATTTTCATTCACTGAGGCTTCTCACATAGGCCTACACTCCATACAATGTGGTCACATAATACCAACAGTTTTCCAGCCACCTTTGACCCCTCAGCCCTTCATATGAAGTGGCCAACTGTAGAGAATAATATTGACCTTCCACTAAAGAAAGCACTGCTGCTTATTGCTTTCATGCTTTGCACTGTTTTCATTTACTGGCTACCCTCACGTGTGGGTGTGTATATACAGAGATGCAGGAAAGAAAGAGGTGGGATATGTTAGGTTTGGGGTCTACCTTTGTGCAATGGTTCAATTAGGTTCTTTGCATGTCTTTTTTTCAACATAACGTACAGAATACAGTATATACAGTATATTGTCACCCTTGCTGAGCTATATAATTATTGGACTTTTTTCATTAAACTTGAAATTCTGGTTCATTCTAGTTATTCTTCTTCTTCTTTTTTTTTTTTTAGCTCTGGAAATATATCTCTCTGTTAGTAGCAATCTAAACACAGCAGAAGCCCCTGCTTTGTTGTGATGTGTCCTGCTAGAAGTGTGGTGGACTCCATCCTCCGTGAGTCCTCCTGATCAAGGGCAGAAAATACCCAATGTGTTGAGCTCTCATTCTGAAGTGCAGCTTGTGGCTGGAATGCATTCGGTACTGTGTGGTGATAGTCTTTGAATTCTTTAAACAGGTTGGCATGTATGTCGGCGAGATGCTTTGCCAAGTTGGATGTTGCCTCCCTTGGTGTGTTAGGATTGAAAACATTTTTCACAGATGCACACTGGCCTTTGTGGTGACTGTGGACTTGTCCTGATTGTCCACAGACTTGTAACAAAAATAATGCTGTAGCTGTAATTATGTATTTCATTTTGTGCGTTGTGTTGTCTGTGTTGATAAGCCACAGACATGTTTTTCACCTGTTGTGTCTGTATGAGAAGCGCAGCTGCCTATGACAGAGAAAAAGAGGGCTGGCACATCTACTATACCGAGAGGAGTGGTAACGCCGTCATTCTTGAAGTATCAGTACCAATAAAGTCAGGTATTCTGCTGTTTAAACTGCAGGGTATCTAGAAACTTTTAGTATGGGTGTATTGTGCGACATTATTTTTGAAATGATGTAAAAGTGCTAGTCAGAAGTTGTGTTCAGGTCTTTTGCAGGTCAAGAACAAACATCTGCAAGTAAATTGTTATACATATCATGATAACATGGTGTGACCTTTGTAACATGTTGTCAACCAGCATCATATGAGAAGGAGAGTTCAGAAAACCACTAAACAGATATGATTGTTGGCTCACATGTGTGTATTGAATTATATTGCTGTTAAACATGTTTAACTGTATGCACTAGTCCTTCAAAAGGGTACAAGAGCCATAACACCAGTGCCTGTGCACTGTTCGTGTGATACCATATCTTCATTTTCCTTCCGTAGCCTGACATTTTTCATTATATGATAATCACATGCGTTAGTTCTCGTTGATGGGTTGACTTGTGTCTATGTGAGCAGGTGTATCTGGTATCCTTGAGAAGGGTAGAGGGACCATAAACCTCCTTCTCTTCAGGTGGAGAGATATCAGCTATTAGCCGAATTGTGAATTATATTTGATGAGGCTATGGCCTCATTGTTGAATTGCGGCACGCTGACACATATATCAGTCTGCATTGACAGTCAACATATATTAGCGGAGCACCCTTTACTATGTATGCACACTGTACGTACATGTGTGGCTGAGTGATCAGCTTTTAGTGATATATGACTTACAAGGTTGTATCTTCTGCAGAGATTTACAGTGGAGATAGTGGGTCCCTTTGATCTTAAATCTTATTTTTCTGTAAACCTTAATGAAGACTGGGTGGGTGTGTGCGTGTGTTGGGTGTGTGTGTGTCTGTGTTGAATGATGTGTGGAATGAGTGCTCTGTGTGCATTGTGTGTGATACTAGTGAATCCTCTGTCAAAAAACACACACACACACACACACACACACACACTTGGAACCACATAACTCACTGAGAACACAGTGACTTCAGACATAACCCTTAATGCCGCGTAGCCGCATATCTTAGAGACATGTCATGTTTCACTTGATCACACACACAGATGGGTAATACAATATCACTGGTGTGGCACATTTTGAATAGGCCAGTAATGTTCCATTAGTTTGATTGCTTACAGCCCCGTCACACATGATGGCTAGAAACAATAAAGTCGGAATATACAAAAGTCAATTAAATGGCTGTTTTTATGTGTTAATTTAATGGTTTAATTTTAATATTGTTCATTTACGACACAAGTGATGTGAGTAGATTCACCCAGTTTCCCTTAGACGCAAATACATGAAGATGAAAGCTCCACACAAAAATATACTTATGCTTGCACACGCACACGCACTTGTCAAAAGCAGTGGAGTGGAATAATGGACAAGGCGATGGAATAGTGGGCAGATTTTATCATTCACACACTCTTAACCACCAGCCATCTGCTAAATGCACACATTCATGTCATTGTGAGTGTGTGTGTGTGTGTGTGTGCGTGCATGTACACATGTACAACCGTGTAAATGGATCAGTGTGATTCTTTGAAGGCTTAGATGAACACTCATCATGTTAAACTGGCTGATACAGTTAATTCATCTGGGTAATCAAATTCAAACAGAACAGCAATCTTCCTTCCAAGTTAATGATTAAACAAACAAATACACAAACAAACAAACCAAAAAGAAAAACACAGAATATGCTGTACAACAATGCTGCATCCTGAAGTACCTGAAGTATACTGTGCTGTGCTGTGGCACATATACAAACAAATGAAACCGCATGATTTAATGTGACTTTTTTCTTTCTCTCTCATTCTACGGTAAAGTTGCTGACTGAATTGGGCTGAAGGATGGAAAAATATAAAAATAACCTAAAAAATGTGCCTTAAACATTATAGAAACTGATGTTTTAAGATACATGGAGGCCCAAGTTTTTCCAATTAATGGGAATTTTTCCTAAAGGTCATCCAGGCTCGGCTCATGTATCATTATCTCTGTGTTACGTTGAGAGGTTGCTCATTACGACAGGATAAAGAGGAGACAACAGTGGGATCTCAGCCATAATGAACCTAAATGCTGCCTCTCACCTTCACCTCATCTCTCTGTTCTACCCATCCTCCACCTCAACTCTTCCTCTTTACAGCAATTATCCCCGCTGCACTCGTTCCCTCTGTCCTCTCGTCATACTCTTTCCTGGCTTTTTGTGCTGCATTTCAATCTGTCTACCATTTGCCCTCACACTTTCTCCCTTCACACTCTTATTGTGTCTTAGTTAACACCGCCTGTCAAACTACTTACAGTGAACTCTTATGCACTCCTCTCCACCATATTTTTCCTGCTCACATCCGTCTTTGTGTCTTTCCTCTCTTCAGTATTTGGCTCCTCTCACTTTATCTCTTTTGATTGATTCTCTGGAGTCTTCCAGTCTTTAGTAATGCCTCGGCCTCCTTCTCCCTGCTTCCCCTCACCCCATTTCTTCACCTTCACCACTTACCTCTTTCTCTCACCCTTTCTCTAATGAATCCAATAATTTGGGAGTCACACCTTAGCGTTAAAGCATGTGGTTGTGTGTGGGCCCTTCATTTGTCAAAGGCACATACAGATTTGATCCAGACCTGATACATATGTTGACCCTTAGCCAGGAACCATGGGGGTTAATTGAGTAATGGCGCTTGCAAGAGAGGGAGAGGATACTCAGAGGGAGGTTGAGACAAAAAGCCAGAGAGAGAACATTAAGAGAGGGAGGGCGAGACAGATAGCTGTAATTTGTAAGAGCATATGAAAGGAGGGGAAACGGGAGGGTGCGAGAGAGAAAGGGGTTAATTGCAAGAGTGAATAAAATGAAAGTCAGGGGGAGGCTGGCAATTAAAGAATTGTAGAAGAGAGGGTGAAATAAAGACAAATGTTGGGTTAATGGTGACAGTGTGTGAGAATGGCACGAGGTGACAGCATGAGGCAGCCAACCGGCAGGATATGGACGATTGACTGTAAGCGAAAAGAGAAGGGGTTAACAGAGTGATTGAAATGAAACAGAAAGAGAAAGAGAGGGAGAGGGAGAGGGAGAGGGATTGGTACGGTGAAAGCAAAAGGGTTAATCATGAGTGTAATAAATGATAAAGCCTGTAGTCTTCATGGAGCTTGGCTCTTAATTATGGAAACACAACTGCACCTGGGACCCACCAAGAATAGATGGATACGAGATAACGCATGAAATTGTGTGTGTGTGTGTGTTACTAATTGTTATTGTTATGAAGTCCGCGTCCTCATGGATTCATTGTGCTGATGAATTAGCTTTATGAAGTGCCTGAGTGTGGGCTGTGCTAGGGATGGACTAACTGAATGGGCAGATGACTAGGCACTGGTTTATCATATGCCTGTGTGCTGGGCTGACTGTGTTAACAGACACAAATAGAGCGTAGTACTGTAAAGACACATAGAGAGTATCTTTGAATGTGTATAATGATATAAATAAATTTAAAAAACAACTGTCTAATACAAGGAGTGTGAACTGAGTGATTCAAACTAATTATCATAAATCACACTTTTAGTTGCACCTTTAACATGGTGAGTTAATGAAAGGTAGTCAACTGAATCCAAATGTCCTGATAAAGATGAACTTCTTTTGATCCCAGTGATTTTGCCTGCTGTGACCTTAAACATAGACCCGATTGCTCCTGAAATGGGAGATCATAAGAAATCATTTCATCCAAAATGTAATTCTTTTCAATTTTTTTGTTGTTGTATAAGAACAGTGGAATCCACTGTGATTATGACAGCGTACAGATTTGTATGGATGAAAAAACAGGTAGTTTGAAAATCTCTTAAATTGAACCTCTGAAAACCTGCCAGTCTCATACTGTAGTTCATTATGATTACACCGAGAGAGCATAATTTGCTGCTTGATCCAATAACTTAAAAGGCTCAAGCTAGAGCCATCTAAATCTTTGAGGGTATTATGCATTTAACTGCAGCAAGCCTTGGGCTGGTTCAAGAAAATCTACCTGAGAGATCACTGGCTAGTTTGAAACTTCATATAGAGACTTGTGTGTGATCTGTATGAAGGTGGATTGTCCCTTTGAGTACACAATGGTTAGTGCTGAGATGAATTTGATTCACGGTTTTGTGAGCAGATGATACGATCTGTTAGGAAGACTAATGTAATCACTGTGTGTTGGCTGTGAGCTTTACTCCTCACCTCAATCATAGAGATATTAGAAGGACCACATCTCACACCAACCTTTTAAAAAGAAAAGCTTCTCTATGTAGGTACTGTGTGTGTGTGTGTGTGCGCGTGCGTGCACACATTTATCGTAGTGCACACATTTATCGTAGTGCACATGTGCTGTCATCACACACACACACACAGACAAAATGCACACAAAGCTACCAGCAGTTAGAAGAAAGATTTACATACATTGACAGAGTAATGTGCTGGGCGGTGAGAGCTTTATAAAGAGTGAACCTGTCCCTGAATGTGTGAGTGATGATAACAGGCTCATTTAATTGCCTAACCCCGACACACAAACACGCGCACAAACACACACATACACAGGCGCATGCACGCACACACAGACACACACAAGCTCACAGATCATCAGCTCCTTGAGTAGGCGCCACATAATTTCTGTCATTCACCTTGAGGAGGTGGAGGTAAGACAGCACGATGGAGCACTGGGGGAAATGAAGTAAAAGGGTAAGAGCCAGTCAGCAGAAGAGATGAATGCGACTGAGGCTTAGGGAAAGGTCAGAGGTGTTTGCAGTGACTGTATCTGAGCTTTCACTTTTTGGTGGACAGGAATAATATCAGGGATCATAAGGAATTTCAAAGATGTTCATGATGATTGCAAATGGTCTTCTGCAGCAAGAACACTGAAACAATCACATCATGCTATAGTTGTCAACAACTCAACAGTCTATTTTTTCATTGTGAAACACTTAGTGTCTTTCAGTATCTGCCCAAATTCTCATGCCAAGATCATACTGCCTAGTCTTGGCATTTGATGTTCATTTGATGGTTTAATGTTGAAGTAAACATGACAAAAACAGCAATAAGGAAAATATAATGGGCTTCAGTGAGGTGTCCTTGTGGTAAATAATCACCTTTAAAGACACCAGTTTAACTGAAGATACTGTAACATTTTTAGGCTGCTCTAGGGTGATGGATGATGTCATCATTTTCAGGTTTTTGACTAGATAGAAATCATTGGGTTCTGTGTGAGACAGTAAAAGCTAATAGGTATAAAAGTCTTTTCTTTGCATGGTTTCAAGTGACATGGTGAGATCACTTGTTCTCCTTCAGCTCTGAAGCAGATAAACTGTCGAGAGGTCAGGAGACAACCTTTCAACAATTAACCCTGTAATCCCCAACATGGTCACAGATTATGGACATGTGAATGACTAAAGTTGCAATCCTTTGTGTAGAGCAGGACAAAGACCCTCCACAAAACATGTCCACAGCTTCATGTTTAAAATACAAAGGCACAAGGAAACAAGGGGAGGCATTAAAGGGGAACTATGCAAGCCTGGTCACTTTTCCACTGTTTTGCTAACCCTCTTCCTGACCATGTACATTTGTTTTCAATGAAGCCGGCGAGAAAGCAAGCAAAAGAGTGGTGGATAACGTTATTTATCATATATGATGTTACGATCTGTATATTTGTGTAGTCGTATCTGTTATAAACAAGGGATTATTGGTTATGGGGCGTGTTTGTGTTGTGATGAGATGAGATGAGAACTGGGACGGGGGCGTGGGGGGGTCTGATCTTGCAAAGTTGGTTTTCGGCCAAGAGGCACTAGGTAGAAGGCAGAGAGCCTCCATTCTTCCTGTAACAAGTTACAGGTCACATATAACCATCACAATTACTCTGAAGCTGTTTAATTAAGGTAAAAATGTAGCATAGTTAAGGAAAAAATCCTGCATAGTCCCGATGTTTAAAACCATGCTCCTACTCCAGAAATGCAAGACATAGTTGCAACTTTTATACAGTCTATTCCTTACCTCCATGTCAATGTACATAGATGTATGTGTATAGTCTAATGCATTGGTTATGACTGTCATCTGTTGGTTTTTAATGCTTAGCATGTTGACATGTTAATCCTGAGATGACGATAATCAAAACACTTGTGTATATGTGTGTCTGAATGTGTGAGTGTGTGTGTGTGTGTGTGTGTGTGTGTGTAACCTAATCAGTCACATCCAACAGACAGCAAATCCCACTTCAAACGCCTCTCAGACATCCATTGTTATGTGGAGAGCCAGTTGAATGAGATAAGATGGTGGAAAGAAAGAAGAGGATGAAGGGAAGGGAGGCTGGATAAATAAGCTATTAGGAGATGTGAGAGCTGTAGACATAGGGTGAGTTTATGGCCTCTCAGAATTAGTACTGAAGATGTGTTGTCCAGCAACCTCATAACTCAGATGTGTTTCTAGTCTTTCTGAACGTTTGCGCTGGAAGGTGGAGTGAAAAGCCATCCTTTAGAGTGAGATGGGAGACATGATTTTGTCAAAAAAATAACATTGAAGATGACTAAGGATGCACCTAAATGAAAACTTTGGCTGAAACCTTTTGGATTTTCCACCATACCAATTGAATGAGAAGTCTTTTCTACTGAAACACTCTAGTCATCATGGGAGATGCAGATCATCTTACATCATTGATATGTAGCTGATCAGCTGGTTGCCAAGGAGCTTGTAAAAATAAGATGTACTAAATGTAGTAGTTTCAGCTATTTTGTGGCAGATCTAGGTTAATGTATGAAACAGATACAACTCTGTATTGGCATACCTCTATACATGTCCTGTGTTATTTCCACCTCATTGTCATCATCAAGGGTAGATGAAGTATTAACAGCTTTCTCAGGCGTGAGTTTCCAAACACCCCTCGATGCTTTGAGTCCACTTCCAGTCAGCCACTCCCACATTTGCGGTTAATATATCCACTTTGAGAAGCTGAATTGGTACACAGCAACAAATTTACTCCCCTCTTCCCAGAGGGTGGAGCCTGTGCACTTTCTTTTGGTTAATAGGCTCTTCTGGTTTATGAGTGCTGCCTTTTAGACAGCTACTGGTGGATCATTGGGAATATGGCCTGCACAGAATGTGTCCATCTGTGCCGCTGCGTGTCTCCATAATGCTGTTCCATATGGCCAAGTGTGGTCTACACACAGCCTCGGGGAGGCGGCTGTAGATGGTTAACACTCTTTCACACACACACACACACACACACACACACACACACACACACACACACATACACACAGTTATTCTCTCTCATGCACAAGCATAAATACATATATGAATTCAGGACAAACACACATTCACATACACACACACATTTGAACACAGACACGTACGCACACCATCTGCATGACTGAGGAAACAGAAGTTGTCATTATATTTTGGCTGTGTTGCAGACACTGAAGTTGTCTGTCTGAAGTTCACAAAGTCACTGAACAGTTGTACGAGGTTGCTCTGCTTCTCACTGTTGAAACTGTTTGTGCTTTGTCTGTCTATATAACATCTAACAGCCTTTACTGTATGTTTGTTACTTGCTCGGCCCCACTCTCTCTCTGTCTTGATGTCTGTGTTTCTCATTCTTCACAATATGTCTGTTCACCCATTCATCTCCTTCTACTTGTCTGTTTTGTCTGGATTTCTCATGCTCTTCTGAGAGGTAAGGTGACTGGAGGTCAACGGAGGGTCAGCACATAAACACAGAGACACACAGACTGACACAAACATGCACACACTCAGGCTTGAAACTGCTGAGCAGGTGAATTTCATTCATCCATATTCTCCGTACAGAGACAACACCATCCTGTTTATTGATCACCGCGGCAATGGATCGAACACTGCAGAGAGGTCATAGTCAGAGATGTGTGTGTGTGTGTGGGGCTCACTCTGTCGCTGTCCTTTTGAGTGATGGATGCCTGAGTGTTTTTATTGCATACGTACATCCCCACGTCTGGAAATGTGTTTTTTAATCTGTACATAAATCTGTTGTTTATTTCTTTGTCTCTCTCACTCCTTGTATAAGAAATGGAGACATTAAAAAAGAATTGGAGAGAAAAGGGAGGAAAAAAAAATGAAGGAGTAAAACAGTGAGTATTGCGATTTAGAGAGTCAGCGTGGGTGTATCAGATTCATGTGTTAATCGATAAGCTCTTTGTTGCTTTGTGGGCGTATCCGATAGAGCAAAGTGCTGGAACATGATGATTTACATCAGCTGATTTGTAAGAAACCACTACAGTTCAGAGTGGAGAGGGAGGGAGACAGCCTAAGAGAGAAGCTGTGAAGAAAATTACAGGAGAGGAAGCAAAGGGAGAGACCAGGGATAACAAGAGCTGGGCAGAAAATGAAGCAAAAGGAGAGGAAGCACAATGATGATGAAGGAAGGAGCCAACTGAGACGAGGTTAGGCAAGAGGAGGGAGGGGAAATGAGTGGAAGCAAAAGAGAGGAGGAAAAGTGAAGCCAGAGGGTAAAACAGGGCTAAGCAGGAATATTTGCTGATGAAAGATGAAAAGGCCAACTTGTACATAGCCTAGCAGAGGAGAGCTGACCTGCCTCAGGGTTCATTCAAATTCTCTTTGTGATCTGCACAATTATTTTTATGGGCGTAACACAGAAATGTGCAAGGCTTTTTAAAAATCACCTCTCACGCTATCTTTACAGAGAGCCTGTGCCGGCTCGGCTGACCTTATATCGCTACATTAGCAACCCTGCACTGAATTTCTTTTACTGGCGCACCACAAAGAGCATCAAAATTATGTCAGGAAACATAAAAATGACTTATTTTTTTACTTTGGCATTACATCAGAAAGGTTAAAGAGGGGAATGACGGCATGATAGAAAGTGGCCCACTAGGCCTGTTAAGTGTGGCAGCATAGTTAAAAACCACTTCAGATTCATGTACAAAGAATGGAATTTAAAACATTCAGCTTACAGCTCAAGGCTCGGAGCCATTGCTGTCGATGCTGCTTTTTATCCTCTGAGCTGAGAGAGACAGACAGGTAAAGAGATAAATAATAGCCAGGCATTTATAGAACTCTTTCTTCCTCTTTCTGTACTTCTCACAGGCAGAAAACAGTTCTTTTGTTTAGACCAGGGGAAACATGGATGACACAGTAACGGACAATGACGGCTGTGGGTGGGAGAGAGAGTGTGTGTGTGTGTGTGTGTGTGTGTGTGTGTGCGTGCGGGGGGGGGGGTCAGGCTTGGCAAGTGAGTGGCAAAGGCCCCAAGATACATTCAAAGATGTAGTTTCTGTTGTGAATAGCTAGGTGGTGCTGTCAGTCTATACACTGTGTGTGTGTGTGTGTGTGTGCGCATGTGTGTCTGAATATGTGTGTCACGGAGTGATCACACCTGGGCTCCTACGAACACCAGTTGTAGTCGAGAAGAAGCTTTGTGATATAGGACCTGGAAACAAACAAAAAAAAGTCTGAAGTTACACAACTGCCTGTAAATATCCATATGTCCAGGGAGAAATACAGAGAGTTGTTATTTTGGTTCAGTATTGTGCGATTGTAAATATACTAAGATAACACACACACACATATACACATGATGGAGAGCTGTCATCATGTGTGGCCTCCTCTAACATTATTGTTATTTATTGTTAAGGCCATGGGGATGGAGTGGTCAATGCTAAGCATTTTGCTGACTACATAAGATGTCAGTGTGTATACACGTACACACTCACACACACACACAGACTTGAACATAATAGATTTTTTTATGGTAAGTGGTCATGAGTGGAAATCAAAGCTCAGTGGTGTACAGATAGCTTAAGCACATTTAAAGATTGTTCTCTACGAGCTGCCTCTGAGCTGTGTGTATGCTGCATTTGGCAGATTGTAGCATTTTATTGATCAACTCTACAGTAATCAATCAGACCCTAATCGACCCGATTAAAAAGGGTATGATGTGAAAAAATGGTGGTATGGTGTGTGTGTGTATGTGTGTACTGCTGCCATTTTATGCACTTATCCTGAACTGCTATTAATCTACCTATCCCAATTTCATGTGCTCTTTTAATTTTAATAAAAGGATAGGAACCAACTCTGCACTTCTTCACCCCCCCCCCCCCCCCCCACTCGCTCCTGCACTTCAGGAGATGCTGAGCAGTGCATATAAAAACATGCACATTGTGTATTGTGTATCATTTGTGGCCCACTGAAATAACACTACATATTTAAGTGAGTGAACCAAGGAATTTCTGGTTTTAATAGCCTCATGAGCTTCCGGTTCCATAACATTAAGTCCATAGTAGTTGCTGTTTGTGGGCTTCTCTTGTCTAGATGATATAAGCCGTGAGTTAGCTGACTGTGTGTGTCAGGTTTTTGCCTTGTATGGTATATTGGATAATGAGCAGTGCTTCATTCACATCTCTGTCACTCTTCTGTCCCCTTTGTAGCACCTGTGTGGGTGGCACAAGTTAAAACAATATTGTGTGTTTATTTACTTCCTTCAGTTGAATAATTTTTTACTTCATCATCCTTAGTCATACATGACATTTCTCCAACCAGCTGCAACCTGAGGTCTAAGCAGCCAGAATGGTTGAAAACCTTTTTCATTTATACTCTGATGAAGATATGGTTGTTGAAATCAAATCAGTCAATCTTAGTCCGTTCTTTTTCCCTCTGAGATTCACTCTCCTTGACCAGAGAAGCTACTGATTTAGCTGCCCTTTGTCAGAAAATACAGGGTGACCCCTTTTGGACAGTTTGTTTGAATAATGTGGATCTAACATACAAGTTCTTCACAGTACTGTGTGTGTAAGAAACAAACAGGGCCCTGATCACTCCAGATAAGTACATATATGGTAGTTATAGGCCCATTTAACCCCTAGCCTCAACCTATCAGTTACAAAAAAAAACAAAAAAAAAAGAAACAGTTATGGGTTTTAGGAAATTGTAGGCGATTTTCAGAGCAGACACACTTCATTTTACAGCAGCAGTTGACAGTGAACTGCTCCCAAACTGGTCATGTGAGACACATCAGTGTAACTGTGTCTGGGTCGAAGCGTTTGATTGTGGCTTGTTGGGTCAAGGCCTTGATTGATCCCATTTCTCAGGTCAACATAGAGTATAACAAAGAGTGGAGAAGAGATGAGAGATCTGAATTCGTGTATAGTCAAGAAACAAAATGCATCATGGGTATTCTCAAGTACGCTGTAAGGAGGCCTAAGGTTTGGACTTATATTTGGCTCAGTGTTGTCTATGTTGTGTCCTCTTACCAAATTGCTTTCAAAGGAAAGGAAATTAAAATTTGTTTTTAGGAAGATAACGTCTCTGTAAGGTGACATCATCATCATCGTTTTTCCTTTACTTGAATGGGGTGGGTATCACTGCAAAACCAAATCTCATATGGTTTGTGACATAGTCAGTCTGTGTTTGGTTCATCTTCCCAAATCACAAATTAAAGGTGTGTGTGTGTGTGTGTTTGTGTGTGTGTTTTTGTTTTTTAGCTCAAGCATTCAAGCTCACAGATGGATAAAGGCATTTCTACATGAGGTTGTCAGCAACAGGATCAAAGTCAAATGTGTTTTGACAGCCAGCTAAAACTAAAAAACACAGAGAGAAAAGACACAAGTTTATTACCCTCTTTATCTTTCATTCTGTCAAATTCAGTGACAGGATGGATGGAGAGTAACATATGTTACATATAATGGATGATGGAGCGACACACTTGTCGGTTTCTACGCAGCTGCAAAAAAACAAAAACAAAAGAACTCACTATTCAAAGGCTGAAAAGATATATCCACTCATAAGCTTACATTATAACACTGGCTTGACTGAAATGGCTAGGCTCTAAGAGGAATAGAGAAGTGCTGGCAGCATGTAACTGTTCATTTTGTCAAAATGGACACATCATCGCACAAGCACTTGACATGGTGACACTTTCAGACAATCTCAGGTCTCAGGTTTGCTTCTTGGATTTACTCTCTGACATCCCAGAAGTTTTTATAGTACACCACATCTGTCAGTCCCCCTCATTATGATCATTATATTTCTCTCTTAACTTCTGTCTTTCACATTTTCCGTGGCCGTTTCACTAGTTTTCCCATTGCTTTTGCTGTGTGCAGTCTCACCTTTTTGCCTCTTTCCTCCTCCCCTCTCTCTCTCTCTCTTACGCTCAGGCTGTGGTGTCATTTTGTTTGGCAGGTCTTTGAGTCCCCTGTCTGAAAGAGCATAGGCAAAGTCCTCCCCTGTCTCATCTTGCTGTCTTTCTTTCCAACGCTGCTTTTTAAAAAGACTCGGCAAGGCTATGTTGAATTTGTCTTCCCATTTTTCTCGCTGTCATTCTTTCAGATGTTCTTTTTTTAGGAATCTCTTCCACCCCTGTGTGTGTGTGTGTGTGTGTGTGTGTGTGTGTATGTGTGCTTATCTAAAAGCTATTAGTCTTGTTCTGACTCTCACTAACAGACAGACTTACTGAAACTGGAGAAAAAAATGTTTTTTTCCTAAATATGTATAGTGACACAGCTAAATTCAGGGCTTTAAACTCCCAAGCATGAATGTGACAGAGGAGTGTGTAAATGTAAAAGTGTGAAAGTGAGGGGACAGAGGAGGCAGTTGTGGGTGAGGTGGATGTACTGTAAGGAAATGGGAAAGGCTGTCTCAAGAGAATAAAGCTTAGAAGGCAAATTATGAGGAGAGAGAAAAAACAAAACATCAGTTTGACTGGGTTTTAATGGGTTTTAATGGGAAATTTGGAGCAAGACAATAAGACGTGTGACAGATGGAAGTGGGGAGTATGAGAGAACATGAATGTGTGAAGGACTGAGGCGTTGGTTGTGTTGAATAGTTGGGGAGATGGTGTGAGAAAGTGAGATATACTAGTTCTGCTCTAGTTCTGTTGGTGGACAAATTAATGCATATTTCGTATGTAATATTCACATCTACACACAAACACAGCTTAGGTTTTGTATTCAAGTGTTTGTTAATAAAAAGGTACTTCAATTGGTTTAATGGAAGCATAACATGATATTAACTGTATTACATGAAATCACAGTCCTGCAGAGCTATAATGCATAAACAATGATAAAGCTTCAGTGTTGCATTTAGCTCCTGATATTAAATATATCTGTGATTCAGATGTAACCAAAGGTAGTTCATTTGTGTATCTTGTTAAGCTAAATGTTTTCTCGTGGTTTTCCTCTTGCGAAACCCAAATGAAGAAGCTTCCAGTATAAAATCTCCTCGAATGATCAGGTAGGCCCTGAGAAATGACACCGTGGCTGTATTTCCCTGTACCAGCCATTAGCTTTCAGTCTAAAATGTTGACATTGCTTTTTGTTTGAGAATTGCATTTTTGTAATGTCGGCTTAATTATTTAACCTTTCTGCCACAGTGCAATGACGTACAGCTGTGTGTGTAGTGGTGTGAGGGCTCCCATATGGTTTGTGCCCGTTCGTACCATGCAATGTGTATGTGGGAGTAAGAGTATGTCACCCACTTGTGGCTTCCAGTTTAGCAGGAATCCTCTGGCTTTACTGGCAAAGTCCCCTTTCTTTACTCTTGACCACTATAGACACGACACACTCATGTACACACAGGTCTATTCAGCTTTTGCATGGAGGCCCCTAGAACACTGTGTTGACAAGCTGTGTGCTATGTTAGGCTAAACGCAGACTCAGTGCAATACTCAATAGACGGGGATTCCACTATATAACACAGTTAGAGCTAGCAGGGTGTTGCACACATGCAAAGGGGAGACACGAATGGAGTCAGTCGTTAATCAGTAGACACACACTCTGTCGCAGGAATGCTGGGCTCCTTGGACGTCCTCTATAGCGTCCTCATCCACAAGGTAACGCACAAGTTGTAGGCATGTACATACACAAAACCATCCACAATTTTATTAATTTCATACATTAATCAGTTACAGTCTACCGCTCTATAACTGCAACTTCTTGTCATGTTCAAATAGTTTAAATAGAGAATATGTGTGGTTCTCTGGTTGTGCTGATTAGGACCTAAATCTGGTGTCCTCTGTTAGCATTGTCTCCTTGACTCCTTGCATTTATGCTATCTCTAAATGTTGTTTCATTGTATAATGCAAGTAAAGGACAGCAGTTTGCACAATGGCTGTAAAGCATGAGCAGATTTTTTCTCAGCGTGAGTAGAGAGTAGTAAATAGAAAACCTGGAGTGACTGTGGAGTTATATAAGAATCTACATACAGCAAGAACCAAAATTCCTGCTGCTTCACTCTGATCAAATACTGTGTTCATAATGGATGAAAAGAACAAAAGTAATTGAAAAATTACGAGCTACACTTTGTTTTTGATTGTTTCTCACAGCTGATGGCGGTGTATGAGGAGCAGGAAGCCCAGCAGAGGGGTGTGGCCAACACAAGCCTAGCCCCCAGCCCTGATATCTACCAGTCTGAGCTCTCTGTCTTCCAGCCAATCGCAGGAGGGGAGATTGAAGTCAATTCCTCAGCGCTCAAGTCCAGTAAGTATTCTTCCATTCATGCTAATGCCTGCTCCATTCCTGCTGTACACAAATTCAACCCCAAAAATCAAGGAAAGCCTTGTTTGAAGATCTCTACCTTGAAGAAGAGATTTTTGGAAATTCATGTCCACATACAAATCATTGTTGACATTTGGCAGCATGTCATTGCCACATGCTATTCATATATGTAAAATATTTAACATAATTTAATACTTTACTCCCCAAAACGTTGTGAATACTTAAACACAGTGGAAGCAACATGATATTTTCCTCATCTTTTCATGATAGTCACCGATGCCACAGTGCAGTGCTCAAATTTAGGAATTGCACTGACCGTGCACTTAATTAGAAAAACCTATACAGCTGCTTATTTGTGAAGTTACCCCATTAGCCGGTCATGTAGTAGTAATGCAAGTGGGAAAAAAACATTCTGATCCACTGAGTGGTGATTCTGTGCATGGAAACGCCCTGTTAATTAGAATTCAAGGTAAATTGGCCAGGCTGGTCTGAACTAAGTAATGGCTAAAAAGTGTTTTCTTGACCTTTGACTACCAAAGTCTAACCACTTTGCCCTTAAGTCCAATTGGACACTTTGAAGAGATTCTCTTGTGAAGTGCTGGAGATTTTATTCTCACCAGACGAATGAGTGTTTCAACCGAACATTTCTCACTAGCTGAAGAAATTCCCTTTAGGTGTTAGACAGACATTATGTTTACTTGGCAAGTAATTTGAAGAGAAATGTGTTGCTGAGTTTGAATTCACAAAGCATAACCATGTTTTGTTAGGTCAGCATGCCCTTGACCTTTGACCCCTCAAAACCCAATCAGTTCTTGAGTCCAAGCATGTAAAGGGGTCAAATTATATATTTCGTCAAGGTACTTATTAGTGACTTATCATGTCCGTGACTCTGAGATGGACTTCTCTATTCTGATGAACCTCACTTCTGCTGAGGCAGAATTTGTCATCAACAACAAAGTCCATTTTTCTTGGCAGATTTTGAGCCCCTTAGTACCAGCCAATGTTTTGTATCTTGAGTATTGTTGCTGACTATGTGGCCACAGCCCACAGTTTACCCAGCTAAATGGCCCATATTGACACTGTTCAACATCGTGATGACGATATGACTTGTGATAAATAAGCAGATATTCAGGTGTGCATATTAACCATACATTGTCTTACTGAAAACTGCTCACTAAGCTTTAGCACATATGTCAGGCCTGCAGGGGTGCTTTAACAATGCATACAAATACACCAAAAACAGAGAAGAAGAGTGGAAAGCTAGCACGCTGTAAAGAAACTCCAAACATTATAAGTTAACTAAACATGAGAAGCCGTGCCAGTATGTTACAAATATGTTGACTGATGCTGTGGGAACGTGTTTCAGGTGTGGTATCTGAGCGACCCAACAAAAGTCTGCTGCTGTTGTTGTTATGTTACATTACATCTAATGGTGTAGCTCGAGTTACAGGTATGAGGTGCACCTGTAAATAAAACTTACTCGTTGCATTTCAGGCAGCTTTTGCGATGTGTTTATTGTGCATGTTGACATCGCGCTGAAAATAAAACAATGAAAATAAGACGATTAAAATAAGATTAATCTTGCAGCCGTAGCTATTTCCATGTCAAAAGCAAAAGTTGCCGATCATTAGATCTGAATCCACTAGAAGCCCTTTAGTGTATGGTAGAATGGGAGATGGTAACCATGAATTAGGCTTTTCACCGATCTGATCGGCCGCATTGGATCGGCCGCTATTCAGCATTTTATGCATTTTTTGAGATCGGCCAAAATGTCTTAATTGACTGATCCGATCAATGACGTCATTGTCGTGTTGAAACTTTTTGCAGATGCTCCTGTTGAAAAGATTTCAGATGGCTTGTGTTTTATCTGTCTCATTTACTCCGAAGAAGTTTCACAGCACTGACATGTTTAGCCACGTTTCCACTGCGAGAATTCCTGGTAAAGAGAAGGGGGTAGGAACTTTAGAAGAACTGTCCTCTCACTCGACCCTCTCAGCTGCTGTCTCCACTGCAGACCGGGACCCGCCGGACTCTTGAGGCGACGTGCAACAGTTTCGATCATCGCAATCTAATCGTTGTGCGGCAATTTTTTTTTACTGCTCTTGATGTTGTTGTTTTTCTGGCACTATAGATGCTGCAAAGACATAAAACACACATTTAAACCAATAAAATGTGTTTGTTTTGCAAAATAGACAGAAAGTTTTTGAATCTTGAATCATTAGATGTCAGATACAAACAAACATGTCAGTGGTGTGGAACTTCTTCAAAGTGAATGAGACGGATAAAACACAAGCTATAAACAAGTTATTTAAATAGACATATTGCTGCCTCACGTGACTGGATCGTGATCGGTTATTGGTTTATTTAAACTCACTGATCAGTGATGGGCCCCAAATATCCTGATCGTGTAAAACCCACCATGGATGTGTTGCTGTAATTATGAGTTATACTGAAGTCAACATGGACCAGAATCTTAAAGGAATGTTTTTAATGTACGGAACTGAATATATCAGGAGCTGTGGCTGTTCTGAGAGAAAATGGAGGCCCTACCTGGCATTAGTAAGAGCTCTGTACTCTGTATAGGAAAGGCAGTGACCTTAATATCGGTTAGGCTCTGGCATTTATCATTGTATCATAACATTTTGTCCAAGTTACACAAGGTATTATGCCTCTGAAGATAAACCAGAGTATGTTAACTTTGGCAACCACAACTGTTCTGTGTCTGATCAAGTATTTTCAGTACTTCCCCCACCACTGACTTTGGCAGGAGCTTTTTGGTGACATGGTTAGGTTTCATATGGTCTAAATGCTGTTTTAAATCACACTTAAGACTTAGCAAAGAAAAAAGTCCCTTGAGAGTCTGTTTACTTTTTAGATGTAACCTGTGGGTCAGTGCATAAATGGGCCAATGCCATAGGAGATGTTAAACAAGAAACAGGTTCAGTGTGGCTCAGCTCTGATGAGGAGGTTGAGTGCTACGCCAAGTCATTGAAGGACAACAATCAAGTCGACATTATGGAGTGAGGTATATGAGGTACATAAGTACATGTTTGACATTTTATTAAAGCTTATTGTATTAATGTTTTCTAAGTTCCAAAGCCATACACTACACTTCTTTTGGACAACACTGTAGAAAGGATGCTAATTTGATACCAAATTATTTTACAGACAAAGGTCAGACTGTGATTGGCATTTTCTGTTGGACACTGATGAAAATAAGATGAGGACAGCTGGAATGTTGGCAGCACTGTCTTTTAGATGCAGACCGAGATGGGGATGAAAAAGAATCAAATGAGTCGGAGAAGAAAGATGAGACAAGAAGTGTATGTGTTCTGTGACGCTACAGAGCAAAAACTGATGTCTGGTTATTGTTACTTGGAGCAGACCGATCAACATGACCTTTCCTTTTTTTCTCTTTCTGTCGTTTACTTCTGTCTTTTTTCTCTCCCTTTCTCCAGCTCTCTCTTCACCTCTTCCTTTCTGTCTTACTTCAAGTCAAGTGGCTGTTCAGTACAGATACTAAGGATGTGAGTGTGAGAAGGTTTACATCTGTCACAGTTACTTGTCCAAATTTCTTTTCACTTAACCCAAACAAACCATGTGGATGACGGATTGTTTTTTTTAATTTATTTTTTATTGATGAATTTATTTTTATTTATGAATTGTTGACTATAAACCTGCTTTATTGCATTCTTTGTAGCATCAATCTAGTTGGGCACCTGACATTTAACATAATCAAGCAAACATGTCAAGGTTGTTTTCAAAATGTCATTAATATGTCAAATGAAGTGTGATAAAGCTCATCTATCATTTGTAAGCTGCATTATATCAGCAAGTCCATTACTTACCATTACTTTTTGTTAAATGAAAGTATTGATTGACATTTCTCAGTCATCTTAAACGATGTCAAACAGGTTATTGAGCCGTAGAATTAAAAAAAAATAAAAAATCATAATATCATTTCACTTACACTTTCAGTGTATTCAGAAAAACTATGTATCTTGTATCTATACTTGAAGCCTGACCCCTGACAGTCATAACAGCATTGACATTTCAGTTTGTATGACCTTCCTAAATTGTGAAGGGGCTTTAGCTGTATGATCCAGACACTGTTAAGGCAGGAAGTTTAGTCTGTTTTAGTATGGTCGCCTGTCAGCAGAGATTAGTGGTAATGTGTGACTGTCATGGGAGATTAGAAATAACGGAGCTCTGGAGACTATCACTGTCAATGTGGGAAGGTCAGACTTGGGCCTCTGTCACCATCTAATGTTTGGCCTCTCACTCTTACCACCTGTCTCTCTCTCACTCTCTTCACACCAAAGTATTCTGTTTTTGCAAGCATTTTCCTACACAAATGTCCGTACTACTTTCCTTGGTGATACGCACCTCCTCTTGTTTTCTTTCCTACTTTTTCATTTATTCACATCCCAGCCTCTCCACTGACCAGTCCCTCTTCACTTGTACCATAGTTAGCCATATAAAAAATAATTCAAGAGCCAAAGTGCTGGACGTTTCCTGAAAACGCAATAATACTTAATTAGCAGTTGAGCAGGTGGCTTAGGTGATCCCATTAGAGCCAATGATAATAAATGATCTTTTCAGTACTTTAACAGATGACAAATAGAACTTTGACATGATATCAACCCTTAAATGCTGACATAATGAATAAAGAGGTTGAGGTATTAGCCTTTAAGATTAAATAGTCAAAATTTAAGGAAGGGCTAAAATTATTAGTTGATCATTAAATGAATTGATCAAGAGAAGAAAAAGGTCATCTGCAATTATATTGATTAATTGACTGAGCTTCAGGATTTGGAGTACTGGTTGAACACAAGCCATTTGAGGATGTCAAGTTTTGATATGATATTGACTAAATGAGTAATAAATCACATGAACGGAAAAACAATCTGTGGATTCATTGACAATGAAAATAACATCTTATTTTAATATGTTTTTGCAGATTTTGTAATTAAAAAACAACAACAACAAAAAAACTTATTATGTACAATATATACATGTGGTCTACCTCTGCATAGAAGTATTACTGCAGCTAGATAGACAGTGGGGTGTAAGTGATTTATAAATGACTTTGAAAGACCGATGTGGTAAAATATATTGATCTTCGAACACCTTTGGTCATATAGATAGAACAGTAGCACCACAGACTGTGGTGTTTATCTTGGTCTATACATAGACTACACAGTGAGACTTCATTTCTTTTCCTGTTCAGTTTTTTTTTTTTATATTTCATCTTCCTTTTTGTGACATCTAGCCATTGCAACATTTCTTTAAATTACACTAATTATGTTTTCCTGATAGACCCATTATTATTATTATTTTAATCTGTCTCTCCTCTGTCTCTCATTTTTCCATCTTTTGTCCTCCATCCATTTGCCCCCCTTTCATTGCCTTTCCTTGGAAGAGATGAATTGATTAGGTTTGGTGTAATCCATACACCCCAGTCTTAAGAGCACCAAGGGTCCATTTTGTGACAATCAATATATGACCCTACAAATATCATTTGGCATGTGCTCTGAGTAGTCTACTCAACTAGTCCCCCTCCCTCACCACCACCCTACTCATTTTATTCCCAGTGGAACTATAGAAGCCAACATGACAATGTTCTTAATGTATATATATAGATTGATGGGCCCTTTGAATGGAGATGGTAGATTTGAGGATTGGGAGTTCACCACACAGATCATTATGATACCTCCAGTTATAAATGTTATTTATTTGCATAGCTCTCTGTGGTGTTGACTTTTCACTATTTCACCAAAACCCCAGCAGTAGCATAGGCAATAGTGCGGTGTGCTTCATCCGTCAGCTTCCGTTAAATAATGATTTTATGCAGAGGTCTGATGAGATGTGAAAAGGAGGGAGACACATCATATATTATCTTCATGTGCACAGAGATCTGCAAATGAGCCACTTTTAGGACGTTTAGGTGCATGAATACGACTGCATTACCTGAGGGGACCTGAGGGGAAAGGAACATTCATTAAGGAGCTGGTTAAATAGCTTATAATGAACACATGGCATTGGTGCACACTCACATATCCCAAAACAACATTCAGGGATGAGTGTAATGATGATGCTGCCGTCGCCATCCACAGGCAGGAACATAGATCTGTAAATGTCTCCAGCTCGGCTAAAGTTGATACTTTAGGTTCATATTTGATGTGTAGGTGAGTTTCCATGGAGTTGTTAAATTTCCAGGTATGGCATCTGTTCCACAACATCTCTTCTGCTAAATGTGTCTTCACTGGCATTTTGATGGCATTCGACTTTTTTAAAGTTACAGAAAGAAATCTCCTAAATAAAGTTTTAGATACAGTTGCCTATTTAAAACCTACACAGGGTCTGCTCACATGTTTACATTTGTGTGAAAATGTGCTTATTTTGTTGAATCCATCATCTTTTTATGATAATCATCGTGGTCTCTGTAACTTGAAGCTTAATAAACTAATAGGCTGTTACAGTGTTCTTGTTTGTCTTTGAATGCACACTTTGACATGTCTTGGACTGAAGTCACAGGTACATTTTGATGACAGGGTGGAAATTCGTTTTGTCAGCCTTAGGAAAAAAACACCTCTTCTCTTTCTTTCTTTCTCATCACGCTTTGACACTCGCAAAGAAACGCACACAAACTCCTGTCTGTAGTGTGGTGGCTCAGGTTCTGTATCTTGTCATCTAAAAGATTATTATTAGACATGAATTTAGCTGAACTGTGACTCCATCAAAATAGCATTAGCAATTTTAAGACAGTTGTGTGTGATTGTGTGTGTAAGCAGAACAGATTGCATTATTTGCCGACTGCCCCCCCCCATCTATTTTTCTTGTTCCATTAAGAGTGTGATAGGAGGCAGCCACATCGAGTCCTGTTGTCAGACATCTGGGTTCCTTAGGTTGTTACCTGGGGGAAACTTTCTTTTGAAAAAAATACAGAAGTGCAAAAGTACAGCAAAATAAATGTTGATTACACCAGAAAGAAATGAAATAAATAAAATATATGTTGTTAGATTCTGAGGTACTTAACATTTTAGGTGATTTGTTCAAGTCATTTGTCTGCAGCTGAAACAGTTTGGCCAAATTCATCCTGCAGATACCTGCTATAAACAAAGAAAGGCAGCAAAGTGGTTGATTTAGAGGCTGTAGAACATCTACTGTAAACATTGTCAGTAGTTATCTAGTTTATACAGATGTTCTGTACAGTCTTTGCCTCTGCTTGGAGCAATCTTTCCCAGCTTGTCCTAGATATAAAACTAAGTTTATAGGCCAATGCTGCAGTTCACATGTAGGAGGTGACAAGAAGCACGGAGACTAATCTCAACTTTGTATTGTGATGTAATGTGGATTTGACTTTGTGTTAGTGAGGAGTATCTGGGAAGAACAAATGATCATCTCTCAGTTACTGTTACAGGGCTTTCCACTAAGGCGCTGACTAGCCAGCCATATTAAATAGTAGTCAGGTGGGTATGCCACACTGCCGTTCATGTCATTATTATTAGCCTAAGTGTGCTTGCATAATAGGCAGGCTATAATAAGTGATTAATATATTAATAGTCACTCTATATGTCACAGGTGATGCTAGTTGAATGCTTGAAGAAAGACTGGATTACCACCAGAACATTGTTTTGGGCTTTAAGGATGCAAGGCGGTCAGGCTTTCTTTTGGCGTCTCTTTTTTAATATGCACTGATGAAACTGATGAAATTTTGCAGTGGATAGCCTGAGTAAGAAAGGACGTACCGTTTTCATGGTGAAAAAAGAAGCATCTGGTGAGCTCTGCTTCTGTCGCCTCTGAGGGCCACGACACTGCACACTGACTCCGCTGAGCTTGCGCGCACGCACGCACCACATGTCGGGGCCGTGGATGAGTTTCTCTCACTTGTGAGCAATGAAGTCGGTGGTGATCAGAGTAATTTGTGGTTATTATCAGTACAAGCAGAACAAATCACAACTTTAATGAGTGTGGTCAGTTTGACGTTATTGTCAGTCTGTTAGGAAAACATTTAATTTTATTAAAATCGAAAAATAATATTTATAGCCAAGGCTATAAAAATAATAGTCATTAAAATAGCTGGCCGGACTTAATTATGCAGTTGGCTATATGGCCGGCAGCCGGCGCTTGTGGAAAGCCTTGCTGTTATGTTGTTTTAGTGGAAAAAAAACTCCCTTGACATTTTTGTTTATGTGCATCCTTGTGTTTTCTACAGACACCCCCTGCTGGTGAGAAGCAGCAGTGACTCAGCCCTTGGTCCTCAGCTGAGTGAAACTGAACCCCCCCTCAGTGAAGACACCTCTGAGATGGTAAGAAAGCAAGGCAAATCAATACATAGACACATGGAGGTTGAAGCACACATTGTTCCTGTGTCACTGAGGCCTCGGTGAGAGTGTAAGGGAGACACATCTAACAAAGTGACAGCAGCATGAACGACACCCAGTGGTTGTTACACTGAAACACTGAGGTCTTGCTAATTTCTATAAGAGCCTGCAGTGTTTGTGCTCACAGATCAGAAGGGTCAACAAAAACTTTAAACGGGTGTCCTCTGGGGCTATGAAAATGTGCATCACGTTTTGATACAGCCTCACAGATCCCACGATGACAGTGAATGACATTCTGGCCAAAAGTTGGAGGAGAACAGTGTTGGATCAACTATCCTGACTGATGTCATTGTTCTGGGGAACTTCATCTCACACAAGACAGATTAGTTATGATTTATTTCAGTGCCCTCTGTGTATTTTTACACTCCTTGTGAGAATGACAGTATCTCACATTATTAATGATACTGGGTGCGTTCTTTATCCATAGAGTAAATACTTTTGAGACACAAGTCTCTTCCACCCACTTAAAAAGTGGGACAGAAATGTTATTAGATGCTAGCAGACACAACATTATCTACTGATTTAGGCTGCACAGTAGTGCAATAGAGTCTCGATGATTTTGCTTGAGGTATATTCGTTTAATTTCACTTCATGTTGCACTTGTACATCAGTCAGACAGTAGTTTTTTAAGGGGTGTACAAACCAAATTTATGTCATGACATTTCTTTCCTAAGGTCTGTTTCATTAGCCTTTGCAAGATATTGATCCTCAAGGACACCAGGAGTTTTCCTCTAGTGCTGTTTTAATCAAATTGCCTGATTTTCATTAAATATGCTAAGCAAATTAAGTCTCCCAAGGGGATAAACACTTTGATTTTAATGACCCCATGGCCTCTCTTTGAGCAGCATTCCCAGGACAAACTTAACATTTTTTCATCACTGCTTGTAAAAGCAGCAAGTTGTTGATATTGTTTTCATACTTTCCTGATAATGTATTTGGAGCTGGATGGATCAAATTTTGCCCCGAGGATTATATAGTGGATTTTTTTTTTTTTGTTGTAAACATAGTTAGAATACTCACAAAAATCCAACCACAGAAACTTTTTGTGCCATACTGCACAGAGTTGTTGTAGTGCAGTGATTCTTGAGAGATGCATGCAGAAAAATTACAAAGATATGAAATGAACAATGTTGTCATTGTACTTTGACATTGGAACAAATATCAGCAGCAGTTGTGCTAATCAAGCAGGCTAGGAGTGTGTTTGCCTCAAGGTTGACGGTGTGTGTTTGTGTGTGTAATGGTCATATGTATCATGGGTTTAAGGCCTATGGGACTGAGTTGTGCTTGTGTGTCCTGTTCTCCAGAGACTCCACTAACACAGACAAATGACTCTTGAGTTTTTTACGCTCTTTTCATCCTGTCTCTGCTTTCTCAGAAGGGCAGAGGGCAAACACTTGCTCCTTTCTCCCTTTTCCTCCTCCCTTTCTTTCTCATCTCCCTCCTTGCCACATTTTTTTGATGTTGTCGTCATCATTATTTTAAAATTAAACATTTAGGTCCATGGCATACTGTATATCAGACCAACATAACATTGCCTACTATTCAACAAAACCTTTCATTTCTTTTCTTAATTGTAGACTATACTTTTTTCTATTTTATTAAAACTGTGATTTTTCCCGGCTCATTTCTCTTTTAGAAAACAGTCCACTCTCTGTTCTCTCTCTGAGAGCCTGTGCTGCCACTTTGACCTTAAATCCTCATGGTTAACTTTTCCATGCACGGCGTCTGTTCTCTCTCCTCTGTAACTAATAAATGTTTTTCGCTGCGTCTCCTATTTCCTCTTGAACCGTGGAACTAATGGCTTAACTCTGTATCTATGCATGTTTCTGCCCTTTGCTGTAACACCCCTCCATCCATCTCTTCTGTTTTCTTCCTGTGTTCTGTGTAATAGAAAAACTCCCAAAAGGTCAAGTGCATGCACCATGTTGCCATTGTCAATATAAACAGCAGCCACGTTAATCCAGCGTGATTTGAAATTACATTTAAACAAAACAATAGTGAGTTTTGAGCATCCTGCTTTAGTTAGAGTGAAATAATTCAAACAGACATGTCATGCACACAGATGTGCATTTACCCTGGAGAATGTGTTAAAGAAAATATGATAATACATTGTGCTGGTTGCACAGAGATGTAGTTTCAGTGACTTGTTATGATGGTGTTACAGTTTAATATTCCCTCTTGACGGCTGGACACAGCAGATCCCTCAGGTTCACTGGTTAAAGGGACTCCATGCCTGATTGGACTCTTGAGTAGTGAGGGCTCTTCCCTTGAGATTCACTCACCGGACAAACATCCTTTTTTTTTACCCTCACTGTACTCCCTGGAGAACAGCCTGTTTGCAAGGCTCAGTTCTTTTGGGGAATGTGTCTGCTTCTCAGAGGAGGACTGTGCCTAACATGTTTTGACTATACCACATGCAAAATTCAACAACAAAATGCTGTATTTTGATCTCTTGTTTTACCCAATCATAGTCACCAGGCCGGCCACTTTATCTGCTGATCACTAAAAACACACCTGCAGTCAGTTTTGATGTTGAAGCTATAGCTTTGTGAAACATGTTTTAGTAGAAGTGAAACCCAAGAGGACTTATCACTAATAAATGTGCCAACACTAATCTATTGACTTTTCCTGCTAAAATGTAAGTCGAAGCTAAGGAATGTAGATCATGTTGCTCTGAGCTTGATGTCAATTTCTTGCATCTAAGCTCTGTTTTCATGGCACACTATCACTCATGTGGCTGACAGTATAGGGTACTGCAGTGTGTGAGGTGCATGGTAGGCCTATCTAGACTGTGGCTCTGGTATTTATCTTTTAGAGCCACTGAGTGATATTATGCACATACATATGTAATTTCAGCGACACCAGCTGTGCTTTTGTATCCCTCTGCTTTAGTTCATACGCCTCAGGTTTCTCACATGTAACAAACAGCTTTCATCAGAACAATAGGTTTTGTCATATTAGCGTAGGTTTTGCCTTGATATGTAACTAATTTTTTTGCTGCTTAATAGTCCACACAGTGTTGTGTAAAATCACTGAAACTCACACTGTTATAGCTGAGACTTATTTGTCAAACAGCGGAGATCCAAAATGGAGAGAGCTTTGGCACACCACCCAAATGTCTGCAACCCTCTGTGTTTAGAAATGCATTTGAAGTTGGCGTAGGTGAGTTATAATGGAATTGGTGACTGTGGTTCTTGGATAAGCATTTTGTACAGTCACTGACCATGTTGGCTAAAAGGTAGTTAGGAAGCAAACTAGCTGAGGTGAAGTAAGCACTAACCATCATCACTGTTTTGTTTTTAGGTTGCTCTCATGATCAATAAATAGATAAAATGAACTTAGCCTAGAATCACATGGCGCAAATGAACAACTTATTGTATAAGTTTGTCAGTCATTGCCCTCTTGCCATTCTCAGCTGAGATTATTTTGTTAAATCACCTTAGCTGTTTTATTGATAAGTCATACTGAGCTGCGTTTCTCATCACTTTTTAAAGGGGAACTATGCGAGTCTGGTTGTGTTTGCTCTGTTTTGGTCGATTGTTTTCTCTATGGAGCTCCCCCTACAGTTTCACAGTGTGTATTTTCACTGTCGTAAAAACTACACAGCTACAGTAACCCTCTTCCCTCCACCCCAGCCATGTGCATTTGTTTTCAATGAAGCCAGTGAGAAGACAATCTGTTGAGTGATGTCTACCGAGGTGGGTAACATAACAAGAGATTACAGATTACTGGGTGTGTTTGTGTCGTAGCGCTGTAAAGCAGCAATCCATGTTGCTGATCTTTCAAGGTTGGTTTTCGGCCAAGAGACCCTAGGTGGAAGGCATAGAGCCTCCATTCTCCTCGGAACAAGTCATTTAACCATCACAGTTACTCGAAGCGGTTTAATTAAGGTCCAAATCTTGCATAGTCCCCCATTAAAGATTTTATAGTGAAGTCAAATATTTCTCTGTATTTACTGTGATTGGTCTGTTCTGATGTGTGTGCCGCCTAAAGAAAGCTGCCTTACCTAGACTTTCTAATGAATACCTTTTTTAAAGTTTTATCAACATCAAGACTGACGGCAATCAGGTTCTCCCTGCTCAGGCCTCCTACAGTGAGTCATTTTACTGGGACCAATTTCATAATTACATGTTTACCACCAAAGCAAGTGTCAACAAGAGATGTATTAAGTCTTTAAAAACATAAATGTGAACACTCACTTTTAAAAAAGGAGCACAGTTTTTTTTGTATCAACCAATTTACTGTGACATTAAGCTTTTATGTCTATACACGTGGGGTAAGAGTGTCAAAAGCGAAATAATTGGTGTGTGATTTAACCTCACACATCACCTCTGTTTCAGTGTTTTCATGTGTATGTTGGTTTACATTGACAGGTTTCAGTGTTGTTGATGGCGGCAGTAAATGATAATGTTGTATTATGTTGTATGTATGCCCTGTGAGATGCCATTTGATTAAGAGCGTTTGAGTTTGTTAATATTAATAAATTACATGGTTTACTCCAGCCATTAGAAATTAAGTGTGAAAACACCCACTATTACTGCTAATCTATTTTTCCCACATATCTCTGTGTGTTTGATGGTCGTGTCTCTGTGTCGATGCTTTTCTGTCTCACACCTGCTGTGCTGCAATAACTAGCTCTGTGACCACTATAAATGGACAAGTTATCTTTCTGTTTTTCTCCATCTTCTTTCACATACATCCTTTTCTTCTTATTCCATCTTCACCATCCCTCACTCTTTTCCACACACACTCACACACAAACACACACACCCTCAGTCACTCGCTCATAGGTCTGTCTCCTCTCAACCAGCCAGGTTCAGATAGAGGTAATGGCTCCGGGTAATTGTTCAAATTGTCACTTGGCCTTTGGTGAGAGCGATGAAGGGAAGAAAGTACTCTTCTTGCAGTAATTCTCTGTCTTTCTTCTCCCTCTGTCTTTGCTCCTACTCTCCGTCCCCTGTCTTTATTTAATTTCAATCCAGAAAGATTTACTGGTGGAGCTCTTCTGTTCGAAATGCCAGCCACAAATGAGTACAGTGAGCCGCAAAATCACTCACACTGTCCCTCTCCCACTTTCTGTCTCTGTTAACACACACAGACACACACACACACATGCACGGTTGCAGCTTAGTTACAATGTGTTAATCACGCTGGGAGTATTTGTTCCTGTCTAGAGTACTACTGGGGCTAATAAGGCTGTACAGCACTTCTTTATCATGCTGCCTCTGGGTGTGTGCATGTGCACGTTTGCTGTCATTCGTACGTCACGGCTTTTGTGCCTGCACCCTTGATGTATGTTTGTCAGTGATCATTTTATATAGCTGTGCATGTATCTGCTCTGTTGTGTCATGCCTAAAGTCCTTTTTCCACTGGTCAAACACCTGCTAATACCTGTTAACATCTGTCCTATCTCTGCACTGGAAGAGAGTTCAGTCAGCATTCACACCTGGGTCAATTGATTGACATGGGTATTTATCGGCTCTGGCTCTGATCGGCATTGAAGTAAACACCACACCTGAGTGAACCTGTTCATTTTCACCCCTGTTCCGCTGTGTGTGTGTGTCCTGTCCAGAAACATTGAGACCACACTGTCCATGGGCCTCAATGGCAGTAGAAAGGGGTTAACTAGCTTTTAATAGTTGGTTGAGCTGCATTTTAAAAAGTCGGCCCAGGACGAGGATATACGTTTGCAATTAGAGAGCTGAACTAATATTGATTAAATAAGCAATGAACTGGGACTGGAAGCCTCTGATTCGACCACTTTATTTTTCTTTACTGCTTAATTTACTCACATATTCCTTGTAACCATTTGAACAGAAACATACACACTTACAGATGAAACATGTTACATTGTCACTGTGCCACACATCCTGAGCTTTTCAAAGAAGTTAGAGTATTGAGCCATTTGCTTACTAAACAAATTAGGTGATTTTATTTCATAGAAAAAAAAAGAATTATTTAACATTTTGAATATTTTTTATTTCCTTCCCTGTTTATATCTCTGGCTCTTTGACATGGTATTTATCAAAACACATATTAATTTCAATTCATCATCCACCTCTGCAAAAGAGATATTTCAAGATAGATTATGACACACACACACACTCACACACACACACACACACACACACACACACACAGAGCGTCCAGCGTTCATTACTATTAATTCATCATAGTCATTCTGGGAGTGTTTTCTGGGACACTTAGTCTGATTGGATATTCAGTAATTAGTAATATCACTAATAGTTCACTGTTTTTATCTGCTTTTATCCACTTTTAGCAATTATTAGATTGGACTGAGAAGGGTAAATGCAGTCCATTTATTACAGGCATAGTTATTCAAGGCAGGATTATCCATCACTGAGTTCAAATGGAAATTCTACTATTCTAATTTCAGTTTTTGGAGGGCCCCTAACGCTCACAAGTATCGATTGAGCTGTCCAAGCTCGGCAGACTAATGTATTAATTTTTCCCTGCAGTTGTCCTCAATATATTTCTAATAAATCTCTGTCATTTACAATTATATTTTTATTTTCTCCTGAAATAAAGCATTGGGTCTTTGAATCATTATTTCTAGTGAGCCTTTTTGTCACCTGTAGTGCACTGTATTGGGGCTGTTTGTGTCTCTTTACATCATGATACAGTTATAGAGTTTTTGATTTTCTTTTTCCAGTGGATTCCACAGCTTTAATGATGGTTTAAGAATATGCATCTTTAATACAGTTCTGAAGTGACCACCAAAACATCATTGTTAATGCTCTATGCAATGAAAAAAACAAACAAAAAAGTCTAGAATATATTCAGCTTGAAGATTCTTTAAAACAAATCCAAAGAGGTAACCCCTTCACTGTTCAACAAGATTATATTTTTTTATTATCGATGATGTTGTGAGGTCAGTATGAAAAATGACACACGTGTACTCGTTCAGATTCATTTACTGCCTCTAAATTAGCCTTTGATAAGTGAAATATGTTGCTGGCCTTTGCAATTAATCTGTAGCTCTTCCAAAGAGAGAGAGAAAGAGAGAGAGACTATGTCTACATGTAGTTATTAAATGAGACATACATTTAAGCACCAAAGACTTTCTAATTAATGTATGAGTGGCTGTTGTTATGACAAAGAGTTTAGGATAATTAATGTTACCTGTCATCATGTTAATAATTAGGCTCACATGACAGCTCGTGAAGCTCGACCAGACTAATTGATTTCCAGGCTGCCAAGCCTAAACATATGTTTACTGTGTCTGCCGTCTGTCTCACCTTACCTTCCTCCATCTCTTCTCATCAGCCATTGTCTCTGATTTTTTTTCATCCTGTCTTTTTTCACCATCTTACATCTTCCTTAGATTCCTTCTCTCTTTATTTCTCATCTGTCT
Source organism: Caranx ignobilis (assembly GCA_021432705.1). Classification (NCBI taxonomy): domain Eukaryota; kingdom Metazoa; phylum Chordata; class Actinopteri; order Carangiformes; family Carangidae; genus Caranx; species Caranx ignobilis. The sequence goes on from MU269983.1 coordinate 17,492,832, forward strand.
TTCTCCATTTCTCCTCTCCCTCCCTCGATTTCTTCCGCTCTCTCCCACTGACATGTGTTGTAGGTCATATGGCAGTAGGGTGAGAGGTTAAAGGTTAAAGGCCATGTTAGGAGTCCATTAGTCCCTACCACTAACATTGAGCGTTATTGACCTGCCCATGTGTCCGTCTGCATCTGCTCACACAGACGTGCACGTGCAAGCTCTGCTTGAACATGCAGACAGATATGCAGATTAGGGCTGAATGCTAATTCTGATTAATTTGACAGACATGATAAAGCTCATTTATGTACACAGCACAACTGAAGCTTGAGGCGGCCTCAGAGTCCTTTAGATACAATTTAAAGACTTCATTTAAAATGTTGATCAGAGTCAGGGCAAATCTCAATGATAAACTTCATGCACGTCTTCATTCAACTTAGGCGCTCAGCAGCATAGATGTTAGTATATAACACAGCTCACCTGAATAAGAAGGAGTGGCTGACACAGGAACATGAGTGGGATGGAAAAGGACAAATGGTACAGAAACCTTTAAGACAACTGCAATCACAGCTTAGGAACATGAATAGAAAAGTCAAAGAAGCATGTTTTAAAAAAAAAAGATATGAGCATCCCTCAGTAAGAGTCACAGAGGCACTTGTAGAAAAACAGCTGGCGTAGAGATGCCATAAGGACTAGGGGTCTCTATTGATAAAATAAATCAATAATGATCCTTCACAGTATAGAAAAACTGCAACACTTTACTGAATCTGTAAGATGTTAGATATCAGGTATTCATGATACATCATGGATGTGCACATACATGTAGTTTTTGAATGGGGGGACACACAGTCACTGTCTTAAGTTGACTCGTGTGATTGTCAATGTTGCATGATGGCAGGCCTGGTGTGAATCCTCGTCCCTGTGGAGCTCACCTCTGCCCCCTCACACAAACACACTCACTCCATGCAGGCCCTCTGTCATTGTGTAAAGTAATTATTACAGCTCCGTTGGCTCACGTTTACACGCTTCTTTGTCACACCTCTCCCTCTTTCTCTCAGTTGCCATACCCATTGACAGTGTTATTTATTACTGCTTGACAACACTGTCGTCTTGCCTTCAGATATTAATTGCTATTTGTACATCATCCATCCATCAATTTAGGAGCTCCTTCACTCATCACTTCACTCAGTTTTTCTTTTGTTAATCATGCGTTCCTTTGTCTTTCAAATGGCAAAGATGTATTTGTTGAGCTCTGGATTTCATGTGGGTTTTAGTGCATTAAAAACCATAGGGTGAGTCCTGTGACTGTGACTTCCTCCACTTAGTCAATCTTCCCCCACTTTTTGTTTATTTACGCCGTTTATTAGTGAATCCATCCACATGTCCTCCAGTATCCACAATCTCTCCTTTTCGTTTGTCCTTCCATTAAGTCTTCCACTTGGTGACAGCTTGAGTGTGCTGTAGGAGCTTTTTGTTCTGTTCTTGTATTGTCTCTTTTCCAAATGCCAATCACCGACTAAGCTGAAAGGTGTTCTGTGTGTGTTCTCTGCAGGCAGCCGGTCCTGCTGTGGAGAGGCCTGCAGGGGTGGAACGAGTCCAGGGCAAACACACCTTCAGTGGCAGGTCAGTTTCGGGGTGTCTCTTGTATTGATGTGCACTGAGATATAGATCCTGTCTCTATTCATTGTGCTGCATCATGGTTTTAACAAACCTCCGTAATGGGTTTGGCTAAGTAACCTCAAAAAAGCAACAACATCTCTCTTTCTTGAGGACTTGGTGTGTTATGTACTTGTGATTTTTTGTTTGTTCATGTTTGTCTACATTCATGTTTATTGATGTTTATGTGTGTGTTTGTGTCCTACTTTCTCTTCATTAAAGCTGCATTCTAATCCACATCAAGGCCTTTACAGATATAGTTGGTGTAAAGAAGCGCCATCATTAGCTCACTACAAAAGTCTGCCAAAACGGGGTCAGGGTCACACACACAAACACACACACACACACACAATGAAAATAAATGGCTACACTTGCATCTGCCTCTTTTTAAATAGGCAAATGCGAGTGAACACACATGCATACATTGATGACTGCTGCTTAATTAAGTATTAGGGGTGCAGAATGCCCCATGTCTCTTGTGAGCCTTTTAACTGTGCATGTTTATGTGTGTGTTTGCTTATTTTAGCAGTGTGTATGGCAGGGGGATGTGGGGGCAGGCTCAGGCATACTAACACACAGCGAGGACAGATGCAGCAAACATGTAGAGCTGCATTACAGGCACATGTGATTCTCTTTATGTTTATTTTTTGTCTATATTCGATGACCATGTTGTTAACAACACCACAGTTAGGTCTTGTTATCATTTTCATGATGTAACTCTAAAGTCTATCTCAGGCAGGATAAAAAACAAAGATGTCTCTCACTGGCCACACAAGTAAACCAGGACCATTCTCTGCATCAGCATGACTAATACAAAACCAGGGCAGTAAATATGAGGAAGTGGCTCTTACACCATTGATGAATGTGGTGCTCTGTCTGACTCCGCTGACCTCTGTTAATGGATAGTATATTAGACTGCGATTTTGAAATCAGCAGGTCGGCATGGTTGTGTAATTAATCTGCGGTTAATTCATAAATACTCAAACAAAATAATATGTGGTTAACCTGTAACATGGACATGTGCAGACAGAGTTAGAGCTATAGGTGGAAAGAATAATGTTGACCTCATGCTAAGCTGTTTTAGTCTCTCCATGGCAACCAGCTGCAACCACAGATCACTTACACATGGACTCTCACTTACACTCAATGTTCCACACTTCCTCAAATAATAACCTTGGCTTTCATTTACCTGAGCTTAAGAAGGTAGCAGGTCTTCATTAGAGACAGGCCTTTATTGTTTTGTTCTCTCTGTTGTGATTTGCTGTGCTATTCTGATTTGTAGTGCAGTCTGACATATTTTGGTAAGAAGACGTATTTTTATCCGATCCCATTAACTCTGTTAGATTATTATGCCATACTTCCTCTGTTTCAAATTAAAAGCCATCCTGCATTTCAGTGGTCAGAGACCCTCCATTACTCAACATGGCTCGAATTGTAAAACATTTGCAGACACGCGATGTGCAACACCAGCCAGACTGGATTAAAAGACGACAAAGCAAAATGTGCATTATATTTAACTGGAAAGCACGTTATATAACCTGCCTCAGGACTTTATTAACTTTTATTAACTCCAATATATGCCAGTCGCTAATATTGGAGAGCAGGCTTTCAGTTCACTCCCAAATGTTAATAGAGTAAATATGGTATACTGCTAAGAGATACGCTCGCCATACATTGTATTGGCTGTAGCTGAATTTCTTTTTCATGTTATGATAAAATAATGACATTGAGTGACTGAATTACATTCCTATCACCTGAACAAACGATTAGATGCAAATTCTGATTAAAATATGAAGTGTAAGTGAATTAAATAACATTTCTTGACAGTTTAAAGTTCCTCGTGCCTCAGTATACATTGAATATAGAGGTCATTAATTTAGACGTACATACACTCTCAGTTGTTTGATTGAACATGTCCTCTAATGTACACACACCAATACACACACAAACCATCACAGCTGTGAGTAATGTAAAAGTGATGTAATGGTTTTCGTGGTCGCCGGGGAAACGATCCTTGAAATTGCAAAAAAGTCCAAAATGAGTAGAGGAAGGCAGCTATAAATATTGAAGCAGTAAGGCATACTTTAACTAAACGTGTGTGTGTGTGTGTGTGTGTGTGTGTCTGGTTTGTGCGTGTCTGTGTCTACGCATGCCTTTTGAGTGTGAAGCTACACCTATAAATACAGTAATAGCTTATCATAATTTTAACCACACAGCACGCTCAGCGCAAAACTCATTACCTTTGAATCAAAATGTCCTTTTTATACAGGGAAACAGATTTACTGTGAATTGGTTTATTGAAATAGCATTGCCAGTATATTATATTTCTTTGTGAAATAAGGCTCGGCACAGAAGGTGTTTCAGAAGCGAGGAGGTGAAAAGGTAAATGGGTTTCACTGCATGCACAAAACAAACTCGATGTGCAAAGGGTTTTCCATGGATAACAGATTTTATTCCATTGTCAATTTGGGACCTAACCCTGATTCGACAGTGAGGATTCCTCCTAGTCTGTCTGTTTGTGGATCTGTTTTTCTCTCTCTACCAATTTCTCCATGTCCATCTGTTTTCGGTATCTTTGTCTTTCTCCACCTCTTTTGTTTTCCTCCTTTTGTCTTCTCTCCAGCTTTGTTCCTGACTTGTCTGTTTCTTCTTCTCTCACCCTATTAGTCTCTTTTCATATATACACCTGTTGTAGTTGTTCATCTTTGGTGTTTCATTGTGACTCTGTATTTCATTGCTTACCACAGAACATATAATAATCAGGCTTTGTCACTTGAAACCAGTATTCAAAAATCAGTATATATACTGTATAGCTATTGTTAGTTCTTTTTACTAAAGAATATAATTCATTACAAGTAATATTTCATTCAGTCGTTATACACACCAGTTTTAATCTAGCAAAACACTCATATGGTAAATATATCATCACTGTGATTATTTCTTTTGGAAGGCCCCAAGAACTCAGTCTAGTCTGTCAGTAACTACGCTGGCCACAACCAGCTTTGTTAACATTGGCTAGTTAATCTTGCGCGTGTGTGTGTGTGTGCTGAGTTTTAGTGAGACATAATGCATCCATTTTACCCAGCTGACAAAGAGGTAACTCTCTGCCTCATGATTTTGCCCATTGCATTTACCCTCATGGTGAGATTCAGCTCTGGCCGTGGTATTTGTCACCAGTAATGTGGAGTTAATGTGCAGACAAGTGAGTGGTGTCATGTAAATGTGCAGCGGCCCATCGCTATCACATTCTGCCTTTTGACACCTAACATCCAGCAGGACAAATGAAAGAGAGAAAACACGCCACACACTAAAATTACATTAATTGAATTGATTAATTAAATGTCGTAAATCTAACCAGATGGGATTTTTGGAGCATTAATTAACCTATCAAAATAACATGAATTGAAAGCAAGCCACTACTTAGATACTCAAGGACCAGCCTGCTTTGATCTTAGGTTTTAGTTCATGATGTCAAAGATATCTGCAGTATATTAGTTTGTAGTAGTAATTAAGGTTTGACATCATTTTACTATATTTTGATAAAGAAAAAGAGTATAAACATATAGCACAGACTTTTTAATACTGTTACTCTGTTCTGTAGTAGAAACATCATGTAGTTTCATAAAGTTAAAGTGAGCGTACTGCCTCGATATTATTAAACGGTGTGCTTTATCTTTCCTCAAAGAGCTACTCATAGTGTGTTTTAATTTCTTTTGTGAATGTCTGCTTTTCTGTATTTGAATGTTCATCTTAAGTGGCATTGTGCTCTTTTCCTGGTGTGCTTCCCCTTTGCTCTCTACATCTCTGCTGCTCTTCACTTTGAAGGCCAGCTTAGAAAGAGAAAGAGAGAGAGAGAAAGGGAGATGATAAATAAGAAGAAGGATGAGAGGGTGAGATGCAGTGAGAGGAAGAGAGTGGTTTGGTAATGCACATCCTCCTTTTTTGTTATTTCTCCTCTGTGTTTCTGTCTTTCATAGTGAGGATCAGTGAAGTGGCAGGTGGATAAAGAGAACACCTGCTCTCTTCATCTCTCTCTGCTCCTCTCCCTCTCCCTCTGTGTGTGTGTTTGGCCCTTTCTCTCTGTCTCTTGTTCTCTCACATTGCGCTGCCTCCCTCATTTCTTCTCAAGTCTCACCCATTTTGTCTCTCTCTCACCCCCACTTCATTTTTTGCATTGATGCAGCCTGTCAAACATCTCACACAAAAAATAAAAAAAAGGAAATGCAAATGGATCTCAAGTGCTTGTGTGTGTGTGTGTGTGTGTCTGTGTATGTGTGCGTGCGTCTGTGTGTGTTCTAGTGGGAGTGTTAGAGATCAGAGGCACGGCAGCACGAAGGGATAGAGGGAGGGGTGGATGTTATTTTTTCCTCTCATATTAATGCTATTCATTAGCCTTGTCTAATTAATTCACTGCCTACTCCTCCCTTCATTTCAGTATATCTTGCTTCCAGACCTCTTTTGCTTCCTACCTTCTTTCCTTTTTCCCCTCCCAGTTTTCTTCTCCTTCCCTCCTCCTATTTTCCCCTTGTAATTTTTTGCCATGCTAGTAGCATCCATTCAAAGAGTGGTATTTTTTTCAGTCCATCACTATGGGGGAGATATAAAATATGTCAACAACTGCTGGATGGATTTCCATGAGCTCTGTTAGATATCCAAAGTCTCCACGGGATGGATTCTGACTTTTACATAACCATGATGTTAGAAACTTCACTTGTCCAGAAAAAAAAGATCTCAGTGTCTGTTGGATGGGTCTGCACATGGTACAACATTCCCAGACAATGTTTGCGAGTCAGTTTTACATCCCTATGATCTCTTTCTCTTACACAATTGTGAGAAAATATTTAAATTTGTATGACATTGTTCATAGACTACATTTACATAGACTAACCAGAGTCAGTGCCTTGTGGCTGTATTGGGCCAGCCAGTCAAGTTACATGATGTACAGTCACAATTGTGGTTGTTGCACTGAATAATGTCCAGATGTATTTTTGCAGAACATTATGATGTCACAGTGAAGGGTGGCATTTGACACTTTGTCATAATTAGCGTGATAGTTACTAATTTGTGGTCAAAAGTATGAATCCAGATGAATGTTTGTACCAAACTTCAAGAAATTCCCTCAAGGCGTTACAGAGATGTTTTGTTCTCAAAATGTAACTATGTATGGACAACATGGGAACATAAAAACTACAACATAACCAAACGGCATGGAGGTGGAGGAGAGAGAATGACTGGCTTTCTGCCACAGACTTCTATAATCCAGTCAGGCCAGGTGAGCTGAATCCCCTGTCAGTTGCTGTCCACCCACCAGGCTCCTGCAGGGAGAGGCTTTAACCGCAATGACACATTTTCCAAAATGGTTTGTTTTTCTGGGGTGTTCTCAGAGGTTTTCACTACCAATTACAATCAGTGTGGTTATTTATTTATTCATTGGACCTGAGAATGCTCCCATTTCCTTCATGTATTGTATCCTGGAGGAGCAGTGTTTTTAATTTGTGCTTTAAGTTGCTTTTCTAGTGAAAAGGACATACTCAAACATGCTTAGAAGTTGTACACAGTTTAGAATAAGAACCTTTTTTTAACCTCCCCACTGTCTCCATTCTTCTTCTTGCTATTTCCTTTTTGTCTCTACTCCCTCCCTACCTTCCTCCTCAAATACATCCTACATTTCCCCTCCGTCCTTGCCTTCCCCTCTCTTGCAGTCCCTCGTTTCTTATTGTCTGGATTAACTCAATTTTGCTGAGTGGTGATGAGGCAGTATCTGCTGTGTGTGCGTTAGAAAGAGAGAGAGACGGAGACAAAGAGTGAAGGAAGTTGTTTTTGCACTGCACATCTCTCCCCTGTTGCCACCCACCATCATCAACCACCCTCTCTCTGGAGTTTATCAGTATCTGTTGACGGAGGTTTAGGGATAGATGGTCTACAGAGAGGGAGGGAGACAAAACGAGCAGACAGAGTTGGAGGCAGAGAACCAAAGAGCACAAAACTAAGTTCAGACAAAACTCGCTTTGAAAAAAACGTGCACACGCAGGGAGCAGAGAGAAGGTCAGGGGAGGATTAATGGCTGTGCTCTGATAGATAAACTAATCAAACAAACAAAGACACACATTAAAACACAGACAGAATGTAAAGCAGACACTCACTCGAATAATCCAAACTAGACAGTGGCATTGAGAGATTCAAAGAGAGGAAGCAACCCATAGAGATGAATGGCACAAAAAAGTTTCGACAAACACACACATACATACACTCACACACACAGAGTTGTTGTTGACTTTGAATAGAGTGTTGACATCCCCTTCTCTAAGGGCTGGCTTCACAGACGTGGATTAAGTCCTTGACAAAAAAGAATTTTTAGCACAATGAATGGATGCATGGAAAGGGATGTATCAATCTAGAATGGTAGTTTTCAACCCTAACCTCCGGAGGCACATTTTCAGACACTGTGCTGGTGTCTGTATTTGTGTGGCACTGCACGTGTGTGATCTTCCTTACATTTCACGATCAGGTCTTCTTTGTCTCTCTTTGTCTAAATTGTCTTTTTTTTTTTTTTTACTTCCTGTGTCAGACTCTGTCATATTTAGTATTTTGTGCATGCGTTTACAACGAAGGATTGATGTTTTTACATCACAAGTCCTTACCATGTGTGTTTCAGGTAATGTCAGCTCGTGTCACAGATTTGTCCATGAACAGTTGATCATTATGCAGAGTATGTCTGCAAGTAAACAGAAACAGAAGACAGGGGGAATACACAAGGGTTAGACTGCCCCCATAAGACTTGAAAAATATTTAACATTCTGTGTGATCAAGGCAGAACCAGCAAATGTATGTGTGAACTCTTTGCAGTGACCTTGTTCAGTGCATTAATCGGTCATGCTTAAGTGTCGATCATAGAAACTGTTTTTTTTTCCCTCTCTCTTTATGGAACACAGCTAATAAACATTCACTGCAGATGGAAACAGTAAGAAAACCCTTCTTTGTAGCAGCTGCTTATCAGACAAACACAATATCCAGGAGCAATCCTGAGCCCTTCTTTTGACAGAGGTGCTTCAGCTGTTCTTAGCATGTCTGGTGGCAGTGGTGCTCTGAGGTCATTCCATAGCATCTCTAATGGACTCAGTTCTCCAGAAGGTGCATCTTCTGGTCTGAAACCATTCTGTACTCTTATGAAAACGCAGTAGAAGTTGCATGACTCTGCAGCCCAGACATTATCCTGAAAGATAAACGACGTGTAGGATTCATTTTCATTTGGAATCCTCTTGGCTTGGTAGCTGCAACACTAAATCATGTCCATTTATAGGTGGGGATTTATACAGATCACCAGTTTTTAACTGTCCCCACTTTGTGATTCCAAAATGTTTAAGAGGTTTATAAATTCAAGTAATTTTGACCCACAGCGCAAATCTTGGTTCAGTGGCTGAACTCCTGATTTGACTGTCCTGACTCAGCTCTTGTCAATGTTGTACAATATTTATTTCATGATTGCAAAACAATTTAACATACATAATCTTATATTCTGTCTGTCTCTCTCTCTCTCTCTCTCTCTATATATATATATATATATATATATATATATACACACTTACATATATATATATATATATACTTATTTTTTCCTCACTGTCTGTCTGTGGTGTGTATGTGTGTAGCTTGACCAGAACAGTGGAGATCCTGGGAGAGGACAGCCCCCTGGGAATTCATGTAGTTCCCTACTGCTCATCACTCAGTGGACGGTGAGTAGTGTACACAGTAATGTACAAAAACACATTCGCACAGTCAGGCACACAGGTTTATGCACACAAAAACAACACACCCGTGTACTGTATGTAAGCCCTCATTCTGCCCTATCACCTCAGAAAGACTCCTCTGTTTACCAGCTACAGTGTGTCCCAGAGTTATATCCTCGTAATCCTGTTCTGTACTTGAAAGGAATTCTTGGCCCTTGCACTGTAGCACACAACATTGGTGATCACACACACACACACACACACACACACACACACACACACACACTTACAATGGAAAAGAAAGAAAGGGAATAAAAATTGCACAGCTATGCAGGGCTTTTATTTGGGTGTGTGACAGTCAGACAGTGGAAGGGGGATTTCCTAAAGGAAAGCAGGATGGATTTTTATGCCTGTTCTCATGACTCACCTGACCTTACCAATCTCTTCCTTAAGTTCACCCCTCTTTCTCTCTCTCTCTCTGTGTCTCTCTCTGTCTGTGCTCTCTTTTTCCTCTCTTGTTCCGATTTTCTGTGTCCTCTCCTCCTTCCTGAACCTCCTCTATCTCTCTCCTCCATTTACCATAATCTCTTTCACCTTTTAACCTACTGTTGGAGCTTAAACCTTTTGTGTGTCATTGTCAATGTTGCTCCTTTTTTAAGTTTTTGCTTTGGTGAGGAAACTGAGGATGCTGGAATTGTTTTTTTCTGTCCATCCAGCCATCTTACTGTATATTTATAAACCTTTAACTTGTCTGTCTTTTGTTTTTATGGCATGCACGCATGTATGTGTGTTAATCATACAATTGCAGGTAGAAATCATCACAAGTCATCCACATGCATACCCTTGTGTTTGAATAATACATGTGTATAAGGATTTATAAGATTCTATAAAACATATAAATATATATAGAGAGATATAGATATCGAATACTTTATGCAACTGTAACGTCCCTCCCCTCCTTGCTCATTTTTAGGTCTCTTGGCCTCTACATCCGTGGAGTGGAGGAAGAGAGCCGCTCAAGGAAGGAGGGCTTGTTTCAAGAGGACGAGTGCATTGTCAAGATCAACAACACTGACCTCATAGACAAGACATTTAGCCAGTAAGTGCAACACTGTCTCTGCTGAGTGTAACTTGAATTCATAACTTCAGATCTCTCTTTTGAGAAATGGAAGTAGGAGAAACACAGACATATTCAAATGCAGTCAGATCCAGGACATGATTCATTTCCCATCTTAGCATCTTGTATATCGTCAGTGCACAATTTTATGTTAATGTAGGGATGTACATTGGTGCTTTATTGAAAAGAGTCAGTTCACCTAAATTATAAAATCACACAAACAAAAAAAAACATCCCATGTTTTGTCCACTGATGTTTGACCAAGTTAGAAGGTCAGTTATTTTGCTCAAGTGTTAATATTGTAAAGGTTTTATCAACGGAGATGATATCCCTCACCCCACACCAATTACAGTGAAATGAGATGGCTATCTGCACTGATACAGAGGAAAAGACATCATTTAAAGTAGATTAGATTCGAGTCTATTGGAGTCTATTGGACATAGATTTGTATCACATTAAGTTACATTAAAGTTGCAGATACATACTTCACCTAATGTGATTTTCCTACTGCTATGAGAAAAGAAAAGAGACTCCTCTTGTAGAAAAACTGTTGAAGTCAGGTCTGGCCTGTCTCTTCCTCACCGCTGTCTGTCCCTCTGTCTCTTGTTTACCTTTGTATTGTCAGAGGGCTTGTATATCACATTCCTGGCATCACAGAGAACGATGGAAAAGACACTTGGCAGATGTTTTGAGAGCAATGCTTTCAAAATCATCTGTGTGTGTGTGTGTGTGTGCATGCATGCATGTGTGTGTGCCTGTTAGAGCTAGCCTCCGTGTCTTTTCACGTTCCATCTCATTCCTGTAAGGCAAGATTTGTTCGAGATTCATCTGAGACCAGATGTTTCTCAGTTGAGTTTGCCACCGCATGTAGCTCAGCTCTGAAGTACATGAAACAAAGTACATTCGTACAAGAGTATTTGAGAGTGTAACATGATTACAGAGAATTAAAATGACAAAAGACTGGCACAGATTACAGGGACCGGTGTGGATGTTACAATGATTATCACACATTACAATGTCTATATAGTCCATACAACAGTCCTTGTCCAGTGTTCAGTGTGGTAATAAGATTATATGTGAGGTATTTTATGCTGAACTGTAGGTAAAGGGATTATCACTGGAGGGGTTTGTGCCTATTGTTCAAAAACAGGTGTATATTCACTCTCACACAAACAGCAGTTCACACACACACGCAGACAGTTTTTCACCTGCAGGTGTTCAGTCTAAAACACAAACAGACACACATCCTACGTTTGTGAAGAAACTCAGGCAAATTCCATTAACCATGAAACAAACTAGTCTTTAATCTAGTGTAGGATACAACAAATGTATTTCTTAACATTGACAGGTTTCATTATGACACACACACATGCATAAACACAGAAATACACACACACTCTTGCCAGTATTGTTCTGTCATGGCAGGTGTATTGAGATATACAGCTTGGTGGTCCAGTGAAATATGTGTAAGTAGGCCACTGATAGTCCACTGATCCCTGTAAGTGCTACGTCAACACACACACACACACACACACACACACACACACACATGGCCATTGTCCTAGCTTGGCAGCTGTATTGAGGAAACCTGCTTGATTATAATATCTCTTCTTTTTTTACACAAATGTGGCTGCACACGTTGTCCCATCAGGAATAACAATGATATCGTCTGTGCTCAATGGTCCCAACACACACCTCGACACACGCAGCTTTCAAATCTAGTTTCATTGTACTGTATTGTGGTCTTAATACAATGCAAATCATTTCAAGTGTCATTCAGCAAGGTGTGACACAAGCACTTGCCTAGAATGCTTAATGCATTTAACGGTTTCAATATGCAAATTTCATCTGAGGAGAAAGAAGAAGAGATGACCATCCATCCCCAAACACACACATCCATTCTGTCTCAGAAATCATTCTCAGAAGTTGGCTCTCAGATTTCCACACAGGAAAATGGGTGGCTCAGTAGTCAATGTAGGCTGTCACATATAATCAGTACATTTTTTTATACTGCACACAGAAATTGGTCAGTCTAAAGGCTCAATGGCCACATGTGCAATAAATATAATAATATGCATAAACATATGAAGTAAAATCAGCTCCATGTAAATGTACAACACATATGCTTAAAACCCACTTGATTTGCTCTGGTGATCAAGTTATTATCATGAAATTATTATTACCAGATATTATTATTACTATTATTACAGATCCAATCTATTAAAATGTGTATATCCATCTCACACCCCTTTCTAAACATAGTCTCTAGTTACGGAAACATTATGATCATTACATGTAATAATAATCTAGCCAGGAAACAATAGGAGGGTAATCCAATGAAATTTAAATAAACTTGATTTTCTCTGTCGGTTATCTGAGGTGAATGATGGCCTGTGCCAACCGCCTCTGACACAATGCTCCTGTTAACTTACTTAGCATAATCTGATAGAAACTAATTGTTGGCCAAATCATCTTTTTTATAGACCACAAGATTATAATGGCCTGCCGCGCAGGTGTGAGGGTTCTGTGTAGCATCCTCTGTGCTGCCTAGGCCTGGACTCACTGAAGATTAAAAGGGACACAGCAGTGAGAAGACAGAATCACTGGCATTGGTGAACTAGACACAGAAATGTTTTAAGTTTAGATTAACGATATACAGTGCAGTACATTGCTGCTTAGATAATAATGAATAAACTACATTACTTGTTTACCAATGGTAAACATCTAAGCCTCACATATGTGTTTTATCTTGATACAGCTAAATGAATTGTGTAGATTCACATAAGCAGTGGACCACTCTTATCTTTGTGTTTTAATGAGCCACAGTATTTAAATTGATTTCACTTGACTGGCAGATTGTCAGATTTATAAGGCGTACACTGTTTTACATACCAAACACATCAAAACACAAAACACATTAAAGAAACACTACAGATACTGCATATTCATTACATCAGACAAATAAACAGCTGCAATATAGTCACCTTCATGACTTGCTGTTATTTAATTCTTATCTTAAACACATACTGAAGTCTTGAAATTAAAAAGAGCACAAGTTAGATACAGAGGACCAGAGGATCATGTTTAACATGACCACCAGGCTTATGACCAGGTTGAGTTGGGTTAGATTAAAGTAAATTGCATGTAGGATTGTGGCTTATTATTTATGGCTTGTCTTTAGCACATTTAAAACTGTGCATTCCGGTGACTTCTGAGAAGATGTTTGTAGATACAAGATAATCAGTTAATTAATAAAAAAAAATAGTAATCTGTCTTAGAAATGACAAATCACTTCTAATCTATTTAGTTACAACAGTAGTCTAAAACATGTAACATCTTATTACAGCTTTTGAAAATCAAACATCCCATTTAAGATCATAACAATTAACTGGAACTTGTTTAATTTGTCATTTGTAATCAAATTTCTACTGCAATATTTAATTATTATGTTTCTCCTAATAGAGGTATATATCTTTTGATAATGACTTTGCATGTCAGAGATTGATAACTACGCGCTGTGTGTAATTAAGACTAATGGTATGATTAGTTTTAGTGGTAAATGAGTATTAACGGCTCATACTTTACCTAAAACTACAGCACTTGTTGAACAAATCTTTTTCTCTTCCAGAGCCCAGGAAGTGTTTCGTCAGGCAATGCGTTCCTCAGTAGTGCGCTTGGAAGTAGTTCCCTCCTTCAACCGAGAACGATATGAGAAGAGTCTGATTGGTCAGCTGTTTGCTGGCCCTGACAGCAGCCCTCGAATTGCCAAAACCAAAGAGACACCTCCACCTGTCAAAGCCAAACCTGTGTTTAAGCCCTCTGAGAGTCCAGCTGCAAGACTGGCAGAGGATGCTGCCGCTCTGGAACCTACTGTCAGTGTGAGTAGCTCTGCTAAAGTGGACTCTTTATCTTGGATCACTCAGAATAATTATGTCTTTTGAACTTGCTGCATATATGGTATAAGACGGTTGGATGAAGGTCGTAGTTTTAATGATGGAGTCACTTTCACATTTAATTGTAACAATAAGAAACTGAGTTCTAACTCCTTGTTTGCATTCAGTGCTTGTGTCCTAATAAACTACTGTCTGTACAAGTTTCTCAGAAAACATACAAACCTACATACCTCACCCAACCCTCCTCCATCCAACACCCTGCAGGTGTTCATGAAACGTGTTTTTATTTCGAGCATGATTTCTGACATCTGAACCATACCAGTGTATGTCTAGTTTGCTGAAGCAATCTGAATCCTCCATCATTTATTCCTTCCTGTCTCTGCTAGAAGCATAAAGTATTTCTTATTCAAACAGACTGTGATTGTGGCATCAGCATCACCATGGTGACGTAGGTGACATTTGAGAAACAGCTGGCGCGGAGGCGACAGTTACTTGGCAACAGATGAATATCATCTCATATTATTAATTATTTTAAAGTATGTGAGATTCTGCAATACAGATGTTGGGGTAGTGTTTCATAAACTTTCTTTGATACTTCATTTTCACTTTTACTCATTTCTGTTTACATCATTTTCACATACAGTCTGTGTTTAATAAGTGGATGACATTTACAGTGAGTCATATGTGGTCACTTTTGTGTAACAGGCCATTAGTCTGCTTTAACAAATATCACCTCACTCTGTTTTTTCATGTTTTATGAAGAAATAATTTCACAGTTCACAGAGCAGTCCAGTCATTAGAAATGATGCAAGTACAATGCGACAAACTGAAGAAATTGAAAAATCCAAATGGCTCATTTGAACAGTTAAGCTGCTGTGAACATCCTATATTCACTTTAGTTCTCTGAAAATGATTTGGATGTTGCACTTTCTCCACCCAGAGCCCAAAGGGGATAAGTGAGAGCCCCCTCCTTCGGAAAAGTCCTGCCCTCTCCAGCTTGGTGGCCAATAAGAAAGGAGGACGGAGGCTGAGGATTGACTTAAAGAAAGGTGAGGAGCCTGTGAGAGTCGGCCTTCTTTCTGCTGATGACTTGCAGCATTGTCAGTGATCTTTACTAATTCAGTTGGGAAGAGAATTGGTATTTCTGAGAAGTCGCATATAACTTATATTTGTTTTCGCTGCCGCCACCACTCACACATACACAAACACCCTCACGTCTCTCCTGGCTTGTTACTAACTGCAGCAGTGGTCAGTTACTCTCAACAACTTCAAAATAACGTGTCATCGAGTGTCATCATCATGCTCACACAGGGCATTAGTAAAATCATCAGTACCCATCATAATCAATATTACACCCGCATAATTAGAAGCAGTGGTATGCAGGCATATGTGTATGAATGCATATATGTAAATAGCCTGATGTTTGCCTGGTCCACTGCTGCTGATGACCAGTACAGTTTTAAGGGAAACACTGGTTTCAACTCTCAAGACTTGAGTACAAGTGATGGACAGTGTCTGATGCTTTTGCCTTTTGATCCTATGCACCTGTCGTTGAGACTTTGAGGTGTACAAGAACTTTTATCTTGGAGTGTGTGTGTGTGTGTGTGTGTTTCAGATCAGCACTCTAGTTTGAGAGATTCAGTCAGAAATAAAAAAGTTTGTGGGGTTTTACTTTTTTTTATCTCTATTTGTCCACTTGTCCACTTTTTTTTCTCTCACTTTGATTCTGTCATTTTCTGAATGTAGATAATTGACCTGCGTTGTGTCTCCTCCTGTTCGCCAAGCATTGTGCTTGTTTTTTATCAATCTCCCTTTCTCTGCTCTCTGGCTCACTCTCCCTCCTCTCACCCTCCCTCTCTCCATCTTCCTGATTCCCTCTCTTCAGGGTCTATTAAGTCTTTATTGATCTGTTCATTTCTGCTGATATGAATTCATACTGGACCAAACTGCTGACTTGGCTCTGCTAAAGAGACCGGACTAAATGAGGTCTATAAAACACACCCAGTCTCTCTGTCTGTGTGTGGCCCCTTTTTGTTCACGTGTGCATGTGTATGAGTGGTTTCCTGCATATGTGCACCTGTTTTTCACTGATTACTATTTCAATCTTCACCACTTCTCTTTCCAGAACATTTCCACTGTGTTACACTCATTCCTCTTTTACCTTTTCCTCCTTGTTGCTCCCTCATTTTCTTTTCCTCCTCTCTGCCCTGCACCTGAACCCATTTTTAAAACCCTCACACCTGCAGATAGTGTAGCAGCAGCTATAGCTAAAGGGTTTAAAGCAGCACGCACACACACTGTCTCGTAAGGCTTTAAATGATCACACTTAGAGAATGTAGTCAGGAGCTGAGTCAACAACACTGTGTGGAAGTTTTCAGGAATAGTTCAGTGTGTGTGTGTGTGTGTGTGTGTGTTTGTGTGTGTGCCCACGAGGATGGATATGTTTTTTTTTCCTTTCAAACCCTTTTGAAGACAAATATAGAAGCAGGGAATAAACAGCTATACAGGAATTTTTGTGTGTTGACATTGGCCCAGGAGTGTTATTTATGCTTGCACATTTTACCTCATGTCTCGATTCACATTTCTTTGTGTGTGTTTGTACCTTGGTGTGTGTTTGTGCATCCACGTCTAGGCTCAGAAGGTCTGGGTTTTACTGTGGTAACCAGAGACTCTTCAGTCCATGGTCCTGGTCCCATTCTAGTGAAGAACATCCTGCCACGTGGAGCTGCTGTCAAAGATGGACGTCTGCAGTCTGGAGACCGCATACTAGAGGTACACAGCAGCTGGCTGCTTACACTCTCATACAGTCATTATCATCATCACTCTAATCCAGCACTGTGCAAGTTATTACATTACAAACGATTTGTGCCCTGGCTTTAGAAGAACAATTCAAAATGGAGAGTCGAGAGATTTATGGTAAATGGTGATTTTTTTGATTTGGTTTATGTGTGTGCATGCAGGTGAACGGTGTGGATATCACAGGTGTGGGCCAAGAGGAGCTGGTGTGTATGCTCCGCAGCACGCGGCAGGGGGAGAGTGTGTGCCTAGTGGTCCTACGACAAGAAGACATGTTCCTGCCCCGAGAGATGGTAAGAACCAATCACATTGCTGTAGTGGTCAACTAGTGACTCGGGGGTCAGGTATAAGGAAAATGATTCTTATTCAGCTATTTATCCAGGCAGCCGTTAAACTACACCATCAGTTTTCATTTTCAGTTTTCAAATCTCTAATTTTGTAATTTCTGGTCCAATCAACAGGCTTGCCTGGATGATGCACAACTCAGCAGCCTATAGGCTAAAGGCTTCTGTTTATAGACACTGACCTCAGATGTCACTAAGGGTTTTACTGGAAATATCTAAAAGATGATACAATTTGCCTGTACAGTAATATATTTGCTTTAAACTGCAGAGTAATGATATAATCCAGTACTTCTCCCTTCTGATTGACTCAAGTGAGGACAATGTAAAGCTGCTGCAGTTGGTGATCTTTTGTGCTGGTCTACCCCTCCCACGTGTTTCTGCTGATTTCCAACACTGTTTCTTTTAATAAACTTAATAAACTTTTCTTTTACTCATCCTTGTTCTATTTATCTGTGCTTTTTCCTTTATTCTGACTGCATGATCAAAATCTGTGCATGCTGTGGTGTTAATTAAAGCACTTGAATTTTTCCAACTGTGAACACATTCCTTTTTTTTCTAAATTTCTGGATATTTCCAGATAGGTTCACAGACTGTAGTTTTCCATTGTAATTTCCTCTTCCTCATTTACTGTCTCATCTGTTGTATAGTAAATTTGTAGCTCTTTAACCTTTTCTGTCTCTTCTTCACTACCATCTCAGCCTTCTTCATTTTTTCTCAAAGAAAAAAAAGAGATCCACCATCTTTCATTTGGCCCAAATTTGCTTTTGTCTGCTCTCCACCCATCACTCATGTCTTTGGTTCATGTTTTCCACATCTCACTGTATCTTATTCTCCTCTTATGCTGCCTTTTGTGTCTCTTTTCCCTCTGTGTCTCTGTCCGCTCTTATCGACTGATGTTTCCTCAACAGCTGCCAGAAAGTTTGACACACACACACACACACACATACACATAGACACGCACATGCATGCGAC
The DNA here is from genome assembly GCA_021432705.1 of Caranx ignobilis. Classification (NCBI taxonomy): domain Eukaryota; kingdom Metazoa; phylum Chordata; class Actinopteri; order Carangiformes; family Carangidae; genus Caranx; species Caranx ignobilis. The sequence continues at coordinate 17,511,316 of MU269983.1, forward strand.
CCTGAGCCCCATAGGAAATACTGTTTCTGCAGACAGGAAGAGGAGCAATGTGCAGGAGTGTGTACATGTGCTAACACTTAGGATCATTTAGGAGTGTTGTATCTAGTCCAGAGATTGTCCATGAGCGCATGTCTGAACTCCATGCCACTTGACTTGGTCTCACAACCAAGGATATGTTATTGAGTTTTACAAGTGTTGCTGAATACCTTCGCTCAGCATGCTGTCGCACATGTCCCCTCAGAAACCTCTCCACTACAGCAGTGCTCCTTCTTCTTCTCTTACAACATGCTGTTACACAGCAAACAATGCTTTTAAAGCTTCCTTGGTAGCAAATTCCCAGTAGGAGTGAGTCATGATATTTTCTATCTCTCATGTGGATTGTTGTTGTAATCTTTGGAATAGCAGACTTGATACAGAGTGACAGGTTACTCTTTGGGAGCATTTTGGCAGCTATAATCCCACATCAGGACCCACATGGGGAATCAGATCCCTACTGAAGTGCAAAAGTGTTCCCACAGGGACATTTGCATGTAGCCAACATGGCTTCCTTAACATTTAACACTTGGTTAGCTTTTGAAATCATGCTAAAATCCCACATCTACTGTGACCTTTCTTTTTCTTTTGCCTTTGCTTTGAGACCCCAAATAACCTGGCTGGAGTCTATTCAAACTGACTTGCTCACATGGCCCACACACATGCAATTGGCAGCTTTTGCAACAGATTACAAATCACTGTCACAAAATACTGTCTAACTTAAATCAGTACACCTTAATTTTATTACCCTTATGAACCCTATGAATACACCGTTAGTGTATTCATTTAAGTTAGACAGTATTTTGCCAGTTGTCACAAAACTTAACCTGGTGGGAAGTCGACCAAAGCATCACTCACCCTGTCAGGAAACTGAGCTCCTTTTTTTTTTTTTTTTTTTTTTTTTACATTGACATGCTCACTCAGTTGCACTTATTCAAAACAAGAAAAGAACCGCCCAAGTATTGTTCATAAGCATCAAAGAAATGCACCAAAATGTCTCCCATAGGAAAAGTATTAGTCTGTGTTCTCTCTGATTCAAGGACACTGCTGTTGTTGGTGTGTAGCTGTGGACATTGTGTGTGTGTGCATGCGTGCACTGTTGTAACTGTGTTTTGTAAAGTTGCTAATCAACTTCTCTTCATCTTCTGAGCCTTTGGATGCTCAGTACTTATATCAGCCTCAAAGACTTTTCTCTGTTGTTATACATGTCGAAGACATCAGTCATTTTAAATGGACAGGGGTCTAAAACTTTGGATCTTGTGATTTCAGCTTTCTCAGGCTTTTTTCTTCCTCATTAACAAGAAATTGAAGTTTGTAAGATTGAAGAAAATATATATTACAACAAACACAGAGCAATGGTTTTAATAGAAAGACGGAGATTCCTGTAGTTAATACTGAATTTCAGTCACACAATGATAATGAACACAGATTAATTACATGGGCGAGCTGCAGTTTCTCACTGGCGAGTTTAGCTTGGCTTGAATACATCATTGTTGGTAGATGATGAGTGTGTGTACTTGTGCAAACAGGGAAATGAACTGTGTATCTGTTCTGAGCTCAGTGTTTTGTGATAAAAGAAGACAGCATATTTCTGGAATGACTGTGTGTGTGTGTGTCGTGCGTGTGAGAGAGAGGTAGCGACCAACTTTTTTTTATGACAGTCAGGGTGGGATAAGTCCTGTTTTGTGGTTGTCTGTCTGACCATCCCTTTATCTCAACAATGCCTCAAGGGAAAGTCTTCTAATCTGGTACAAACGTTCACTCTGACTTGAAGATGAACTGGTTGACAAAGGTCAAGGGCCAAGGTCACAGTGACCTCATATTCCTGTAAATCTGATATATCTGGAAGTCCCAGAGGAAATTTCATTACATCCAACTCAAGACTTCACATGGACACAAGGATGAACTCATAAGAACTGGCCAAAGGTCAAAGTTTTCTGTGACCTCACAAAGTTTTTTGCTTCAACTCTAACAGCAAAAACAAGAAAAAAGTAACATTTTGACATTTAACAAAAATGTCTACCAGGATAAAATGAAGTGATCACATTTTACGTCCAAATGGTCAAAGGTCAACTTCACAGTGACATCATAATATTCCGCAAAAAAGACTTCAATAAATATAATTGACCTCTTTAAGTCAAGAAGGGAAGATTGGAGCAGATTTTCCTTCAGCTCAGCTAGCAAAGGAATACAACCGCTAGGTGGTAATTCTACTTCTATTTATTGTCTCTCAGTGGGCGAATTAATCTCCGTCCGCCTCGCTGAGCATCTTGTCCTCAACCTCTCCTCCTGACAGACAGTACGCCCCAGCAGAGTTCACCTCTGTCTAACATGCAGTGGTGATTGTTCAACGGTCAAAACAGTTTTCAGACCAAGTGCAATTGCAGCTCTGAATAGTGGAGCCATCAACGCACTACTTAATTGAAATTCTCACGTGTTACAGTGTGGAAGGAGGGGTTTCAGCACAGTGGTTATCGCCCACTAGCTGCTGTGAGATTCTAAAAACAGCGGCCTTGTAACAGTTTTCCATGTCTCTCTACTTCCATCATCCTTCTTCTCCTTCATTTGTTACTTTTCTTCAGCTTCTTCAGCATCACTTTCCTTCGGCTTATCAAGAGAGGGCAGTTGACCTGTTGGACAGAGATAGGTATATATACACTATATATTGACATGTGTATTTGCAGCTTTTTTGTTATCTTGGTTGTGAATGATGAGGACTGTCTTCTCTCATATACTGTAGACAGAGATAGTGCTGTACCACATCAGTGTTGTTTTCTTCCCATGACCACAGTCTTATCTTAACCAAAACCTTGCCAAGCCTCGACCACGGCAATGTAGCAGATCAGAAAACTGCTGATTTCGTTAAAAAGTAAGTTTTGATATGTTAATTACTGTAGTTAATTTACTTTAAATATCATAAAACACATAAGCTGTCACATCAGAGGGGTGCTTTCTTTTTTTGCAGGCCACACTTTCTTTGGTTGACAGTGCAGATACAGTCTAGTCAAAACAGGAAGTGCATAGAGTTTCCCACCATGTTTGTATTTTCACACCTCAACATTAAGCATAAGCCTCGTAGGGTTCTCACACCTCACAAGCTCGAATCTTTTCCAGGTTTTGCAATGTCTGTTTCATATTATTCACACAAAGCTTCTATACAACTCTGCCAACTCTGTTGCAGACCTCCTGCTGCTGCAGAAGACAGCCATGTACAGACAGTTCTGGATTTTATATTAAACATTTTTTTTAATCTGATCTTCACTCTCACTTGTAAATATAAACTTTATGTCCATGGGGGAAATGCTCAGTCTCTGAATTGCAGTTTCCTCACATTTAGCATCAAACCGAGGCAGTGGAGGTCTGTTTACACTGTTTACCGTTACTCGCTTTGCTGCTGTATGAAATCTGTCATTTTGTTTTGAGGGAGAGTGGCCAGCCTAATGACTTTTATGTGTTTCCAAAATGACTGAGCCAAGACCCACAAACTGAAGACGAAGCTTCATTGCATTTTGCCTTGTCACAACAACATTAACGAGTCATAGACATCAATATTTTTTTTCATTCCAGTATTTTGCCACCATTTTAAGTCCTTGTTATTGTCCGTCTTTGCTAAGGACAGCATCTCTAGTGGTTTTTACTGCTGCTTCAAAAAGCAGATGAACCCGTCGTTTGATAATCGTGTTCTGATAATGTAGGGATCTTGATGGCTGTGAGAGGCCGCCATCTCTTAAGAGTTTTGTTATATTTTTAAGATTGTCGATTCATACAAAACCTGATGCACAGCACTATTCCTTTTGTACCACTTTTGAAGATAATTCAAACAGTGACGCGACTGCAGTTTTGTTAATGACTTGATATGAAGGTTCACGCCATGTTTACGGAGAGGAAACAGAAGAAGGATGATGATGAAATGATGGAAGGATCTTGTCTATCATCTCCTCCCCCTCTTCCGTTGTCTCATTTTTAGCCCACCATCTGGTGTTGTCAGCTAAAGTGTGTGCTCGCTGTAGAACAAAGACATTACACCACCTCTATACACAAAGACACATACTCACACGCACAAACATGCATGGAAAAGCCTTTGTTTTATTATTTTTTCTTTCCTCTGTGATGCACTTCCACAATAATGCAAGTATACATCCACCTGCTGAGTTGACCAGAGCCTTGACACCAATATACAGGGAATGTCACAACTCTAACATTAGATGTAATAAGAAAACTGTAAAATACAGAATATTTAATTTTTATCAATATTGATTGATCATCATTGTTTATTATTTATTTATTATTATTTATATTATAAGTACTGGAATGAATGTGATGGAAGCAGGTCGGAGTTCAGTGTGTTAGGATTTCTTACATTACAGTCTTTACCAGCCACCTCACCTCAAACATAAGAGCATACATATTAAATGATACAGTACTTGTGTTGCGTATGTGAATACAAACCATTCACAAACACACTTTGGTGATTATTACTGAATGAAAGGTTTGCGTGTAATTCCATCAGGGTATTTCTGTAGCTCTGGTTTTGGCACCTGGTACATGATGAGTTGTAACACAGTCTTCCGTTTTTTTCCTCTTTTTCTCTTTTTTCCACAACAGGATACATTCCCCTTCGTGCCAGATGCTCCTCTCACACACTCTGACAAATCAGTGAACAGTTGGCAGCTGGTGACAGAGCACATTCAGAACAAAACAACTTTATTGAACAGTTTCTTCATTCTTGTTAATCGCCATCCATCACTGTTGCAGTCAGTGTGTGTCTGTGCACCTCTTTGAGGCTGTTGTCTGTTTGCATGTGTGAGTGTGTGCGTTACATCTCACTGATATCATCACCACTGTGACCTCACAGAATCACTACAGTAGATCCCCCATCTGTTACACCCTCAGAGACCTGTGTATGCACACACACACACACACACACACTCACACACTCAAACACACACTCACACATACATGCACAAACTCCCTGGCAGCTTGGTGTCTCTGCAGGAGATGCCATCATCCCAGTGGAGAGCAGCTGAGAAGGGTATCATGTCTCTCTTCTCCATCTCTCTCTCTGTCTCTCTCTGTCTCATCACGCGTCTCTGCTGTTTATTGAAGGTGTATCAGCTCCTTTATTATCATGTCACACATACTCAGACATATCAATGGTGGGTTCAAGACGCTTGGACTCAACATGGTTGTTGTCATAGCAAAATGTTGCTGTTACACATAAAATCGCTGCTTTGCTGAGAGTAGTACAGTGACAGTTTGAAGAGAGTGACAAATGTCATGAGTCCTAAAATCAATTTTGAATTTTAAATGCTTGACATTTCGGTAAATAGGCTTTTTTTTCTGTTTGACCAGTACAAATGGATACCACTGCCATGTCTCTTAATTATTCTTAAGTTAGTTAATTTATCACCAAGAATGAAAACAGGGAAACTGCAGAGTGTCCAGAGGTAACAGAATTTGCATACATCTCTGAAGCAGTGATTAACATTAACATGTTTTATCTCTGTTTAATCCCAGAGGGAAATAATGATTAATTACATTTTATGGCCTTTTTTGAAAAGACTGAAGACAGAGGTGGAAAATGTCAAACAGTCTGCATCCCCACAGGGTCAGAATTATTGAATTAAAGTATGTCATTGACCTGATACAGCAGGTGGGAAGACAAAACAAAACAAAGCTTATCAAAATTTGATAGAAAATATGAATATTATTAAAACATTATTAAAACACTTTCTCTGAAATCAGAAAAAATACATTTGTAATGTGAGTAGAGTAGAGGGATCCACAAACCCACAGTTCTTGAGTGTACCTGCTCGTGCTCCCACCCCCCAGTTATAGACAAACTTCATCAAATTACATCTGAAACTAGTCTAACATTCTCTAACATTCTCTGTAAATGATCGCTTCTGAATGTGTTACAGACAACAGCTATAGTTCTGAAACCGTTGACAAGTGGCAATTTGGTTTTCATGTGGGGGTCTTTGGCACCATGGACCCATATTTCAACATGTCGGCCAATGAACACTTGTAGCTTCAGAGAGCGAGCCTCTGTCGCCAACATCTGCTGTGGATTTCACAATCCCCGTGGACTGGCTTCCTCTGCATGCACTGATCTTTATATACAGCCTCAGAGGAGATGGCACAGTGATGGCACAAGTGCCACACTTGTTAAATTTCAGTGGACTGTCAACCTCAGAATATGCAGTGCAGTATCTGCATCCCTTCATACAGCACCATCACTTGTTATCAGTGATTCAGGAAACATATAATGGAAGTCTATCATCTTCTATCTCCTGAACATAAACACTGGTCACCTATAGATGATCAGTGAATCATAAGACACAGTAACGTGAGAGAGCAAATGAACGGGAGCTGAGGCGAGATCTCATTGTTAACTGCTGTAGATCTGAATAGCATATAGCCAGTGGAAACACCAGCAACTGGGAATGAGAGAATATGCTCAGAGCAGCACAGAAATAAAAGCCTTGCTAATAAAGAAGGCTTTCTATCCACTGAGAAGCTACGAGGCTTTCAGTCAACCACTGTGACTAGGATGTTAAACAGAGGAGAGTGGAACTGAAGGCTTTTTGAGGTAGTTCAGGGAAATGAAAACCCAACTCTGATGTTGTGGTCCAGTCATGAAATGACACGCAGACTTGGCAACACTGCAGGCTGTAAATGTCCTGATAATGTTAACTCTTTGTCTCTGTCTCTCTTTGCCAATTCATTTTGAAAGAGCCCATGTTGTGAAACGCCACATGTTCTTCAGCTGATCATTGGTGGAGTCAGTCAGTCAGTCACTTAGTCAGTCAGTCACAGGCGTTTGTGATCACAGGGCTGGCTTTGCCGTTGTGGCCCTGCCAAAAAAGTATTATCCTCTATTTGGATTATTGTTTTTATTAATCTCCACACCTCTTCCTCTCTCTGTGGAGTTGTATATGCCTTAAAAATGTGGTCTGTGGCCGTCCCACTACAGCCTTTACACTGACCATTAGAAGAGGGTGTGGATGACTGGACAACAGGGGCTCATTCTGAGAGGCTAGTGACGGGACAGTTGTTTTCATAAGTCTAAAACATAGCCCATAATGTCAGGTTGTGTCCCTGGGAGTACTTACCTGTGTGTGTGTTCACACCTACTGCTGCATTTAAACACAGTTGCTGCTGCTGTTCGGCCTTGGAAAATGAATCCTTGGGCAGTCGTTTGGCAGCGTGGGGCTTTTTACACACATGCTTGCGCACTCGCACACAGTTTCTCTGCATGGCTGGGTGGAAGGGCATCTGTGAGCTGATCTCATTAAAATAACATGTTGCTGGAAGTGGGTGTCCTCACACACAAACCCACACGGTGGCCATCGAGTTTATAGCAGCATTGTATTAAAGCACGACCCTAAATATTACTCACACAAGTCAGTCGAAAATTATGATCATCATTCTTTCCTCCTTTCATTTTATCTTGTATCCCTCTCTGTTTATCTCTGTGGCTCACAGATGATCTGGCCCATATAGCTGAGTTAAGAGCTTTGTTTTTTCTTTTTTCACTCTTTGTGAGTTTCACTTTCCCAAATGTGTCTCTCCCATCGTTCTCCCATACACGCTTCCCTGGCTGAGTTTAATAAAACAACTCACATTCTCACACCCCACAGACACTGAGCTGTCTTTTTAATAGTGTGTTTCTCTCGTTGATCCATCATTGTGACAACCCACTAAAATGCTCAATGACCATTGTGAGGAGGTTCATCTATGCTAAGTGTTTTTTTTTTTTTGAGTTTGATAGAGTTTATGCAGCAAAGATACAATCACCATTTTATAGCCACAAATGGAAAAAAGAAACACACACACACACACACATGAAAGGACATTGCTGTTTATTGTTTTAGTATCACACACAGATATAACCACCTATCATAGCAATGAGGCTGAAATAACAGAAATGTTCCATGAAATTGCAGTGTGCACTTACAGTACAAACTGTTTGTGCCCTTGTCTACTCCTGTGTGTGTGTGTGTGTGTGTGTGTCTGTTTTAGAGCAATTCCAGTTAATGAAAAAGAGAGGCCTTGTTTGATTGTTTGAGTTCAGCCACTGAGAAGAAGCAGGTTCCCTCTCTGTCCACTCTGTTGTAAAAACATGCAGGATAGTTAGGTTTGACACCAAATGTTGGTGTATTTTGTTATTTTTTGTACTTCCCTCGCAGGCTGACTGTTTGTCTGATAAATTATCAGAGGAAGCCCAGGAGGCTGTGCTTATTCATTGTTTTACAGGAAAATTGAATTCATCACCCAGAAAAACAACTTTACATACATTTGCATATTTTTTCCCCCTCCAATTCCATAAAACATCTCAGAGCCCTGTGGGTGGTCATGACCCCCGAGCTGAGATCTGCTGGTTCGAACTTTTCTACAGTAAAACATCCTCTGTTCTGAATTCACTCTGCCATTGACTCTGTCCCATGCTGTGTACAAGGAGGGGAAAGCAGAGAAGTTAAATCAGATAAGTTAAGAATGAAGCAGCAGCAGGGAAACTCACAAAATCATGACACTACTCTGGACAGAATTTCGTGACTAATAAATTCTTACTGTAATTATGCGCAGAAAGTAGCTAACGTTTCTCTTCGTGGTGTTTTGAAGATCCTTCCAAGGTCGTGGAGCCTCCTATCAGGTCTGGACAGTCAGTCTGATTGGGGGACTTTTTCCAGCAGGGAAAACAGCTTTCTGCAGAGTAGAGGACTTTGTGTCGGCTTAACGCTGTTAAACCTTCAATCCCCGCAGACAAACAGTGTCTAAACCTGACACTGCTGACCCACGCAAACACACACACACACTGATTGAGTCCATGCATGCACATAGACAGCCATTCAGGCTTTCTGCTCCAAGTACATAGAATCATTAATAGCGTTCTGGCCAACACACATGTACACACATTATTGTACATAAATAACACATACAGAAATTGCGTTGCAAGGACAGACACAAAATGTTTACTGTGGAAACACAGTCTTTGTGTACTCTTATTCTCTGTCCAAAATCACTTTATTTGGCCTTCAATCAAAATGATAATATTAATACTAATAAATGAATAAAGAAGCTGGTCTTAAAATGATCAGAGGGGACAAGCACCTTTTAATTTAACACCCTTCTTTAAAAAAGTATACCACACCTTGGCTATTTATTGATTCATTTTTTGGAGTGTCTGTGGTTGATATATGAAATATCATCGTTAGAGTGGTGCCTTTCTCTCAGATTACAGTATATCATTTGCCCCACAAAGCCTTTGTTTCCTTTTTTTTCTTCTCTGATCAACATTTGATTATTAGTATTACCTTATTTTAGTTCCTGTAATGACGTAATGTTTTTAGTTAAACACCTTTTCAACTTTTCATGGCATTTCAGTTAAAGTCCATATGCTGTGCAACAGTGCTGCCACTCCCGTTAAGCCACACATTTTCAGCTGGTGTCCTCCACCAGTTTTTTTTTCTTTTTTGTTCCAGGTATTTTTCCATACCTCTTTCTTAATTGGCGTTTTTCACCATATTTCTGGCATTATTATAGTCATATTTTATTATTTTATCTATAAATAAAGTCATTGTTATCTATAAATAAAGTCTTTTGTTCTTGGTTTTCTTCTGTCTCTGTATTACCTCTGCTCAGTACTTCTACCCCTCTGGCTCTCTGTTTTTGCTCTATTCTCCAATTACCTCTTGGAAATGCACAGGTTATTTTATTTTATTTATTTATTTTTTTTGATATTGCTGAGCTGAGAAAGGAAAAATGCCAGGTATATAAAAGCAGCTGGTCCAAATGGCTTTTTCTTTTTCCTTTTTTTTTCCTTTTGAAAATAAACTCTGCCTGCAATTTCTTCACTCATAGAGAAATTTAGCTTAAAAGCTCCTTGTGATGGTTTCTCTCAAATGGAAAAGCTTTTAGTTTAGCTTTTGGACACTATTCAAGCACAACGAACTGACCTGGGTCTCTCCTACCTCACCCTGTTCACCCCTCTCCCTTCCCTATTGATGTTCCTCCCCTTCCTTCCATCTCCATTACCCTGTCTCCCACCACCTAGAAGGAGGAGGGGTCCCGAGTGCCAGGCTTTGTTTTGGAGAGTGGGAAGGAGCAGCTCATGTTCGAGGTACCTCTAAATGACACCGGCTCGGCGGGACTGGGTGTCAGCCTCAAAGGAAACAAGTCCAGGGAGACGGGAGAGGATCTGGGAATCTTCATTAAATCTATAATACATGGAGGAGCTGCATACAAGGTGACATAATATTCTCACACACACCTCAATGAGCAAAATAATAAAAGAGAAACTGTGTGAAGTCCCACAAACAAGTCTCCTAATCACTTTTATCACTTGTAAGATCCTTTTTTAAGCATGAGGGCAGTGCTCTGTCACCCAAGCGGTCAGCAGAGTATCACACAGAATGAAAGGAGGGAATGTGGAAGGTGAGGTGAAGGAAAATAAGTACTACCATCAGAATCGATGTTTGTACATGAGATGGTTGTTTGAAAGCTGTTGAACCCACGTCAGCTGTCTGCTTCTCCACTGCCTTGCGCTCCTGGGTTGTTAACCTTTGACCTTGTACACACCAAGACACACTTGACAGGTCACAGACAGCAGAGAGACAGTCAAGCAAGCAGGTTTGCAGACTCACACACCCACACACCTGTGCAGCTTTTAGTGTCTGTTGGGACACAGAGGAGATGGGACTAGGGGCCAGATGCATCAGTGAAGTAACACACAAAAACCATGTGTAGGCCGTTTCACAAAAAACTGGTTTATGTGAACAGACAGGTGAGAATGTGTCACCTCACACAGACCTTTGATGACACACATTGTTTAATTGAAAATAAAACAAATAACAAAGCTCGCATTCATTACCATCATTATAAGGAACAATAATTGGGAATTAATTGTGTGCTCTGTTTCCTTCAGTATGGTTGAATATCGTTGTTTATTGTGAGGCTGTAAACTGTTTTCCTGCTAATTTAATATTTACTAATCACAATTTTAGACGCCTGTCTAGTAGCCTAATTAAGATGTTTCTACTCTCAGTAAATGAAGGTCAGAGTAAACTAGGATTTTACATTTGTTACGAGTGAACTAGAGGAAACAATTGCATGATTTTGTCCTCAGTTTCACAACTGGTAATATGGCACTTCTTTTTTGTGGTCATTCTTAAATGTTTTTTATTCAAACTGACTGATAAACAAGTGTCTTTATCCATGTGAATGCATGGCTTTATGATGAAAAGAATGTGTATGTATATAGTTGTGAATCTACACTGTTTCACATATCTGGCCCCAGTTCTGCTGTTAAAGGGGACATATCACTTTTTGAAGGCTCTTCAACATATATTTGGGTGTTTGTGTTGCCTTCTGGCCCCAAAATGTGAGAACTGACAAAAAAAAATCTGTCATTTGCTCCACAGGTTGAAATCCATGTGGTTTTTCGAGCTGTTCCCTCGGTTGTCCAATAATGACATCATTAGTTTTCGAATTTGCATAATACCACCCCTACCTGGTACTGGTAGAAGGGGTGGGGCAGGGCTAGACACAGGGGAACTACTTTAATTTGTGGAAAAGGGTCATGATATGTCTCTTTTAAGACATTGTAGAAATAAATAAATAAATGAATAATAATAATAATGTAATAAAACTGGTGTGTGTTTTACAGGATGGGCGCCTGTTTGTCAATGACCAGTTGGTAGCTGTAAATGGAGAGTCACTCCTGGGACGCTCCAATCACGTGGCCATGGAGACGCTCCGTCGCTCTATGTCACAGGAGGGAAATGTGCGAGGGACCATCCAGCTAGTGGTGCTGAGAGCTTTGAAGGTACACACATAATCTGCCTTATAAGGGCCACCTCTGGGCATGAAGTCAACAGAAAAAATATTTATCAACAACTTTGATGTTCAGTTAATTTTTGCATCTCATGAATCTCAAGTAAACAGAATTCTCAGGGCTTTAAATATTAGTAAGTATTAGAAAGTATTTTTTTCAAGTATGTATTTGAAAAACACAAGAAGATGTGAAGGTGTCGTCTTGGGCTCTAGAAGCTTGTGATGTGCGTTTTTCAATATTTGCTGACATTTTATAACCTGACATGCCAGATGGTTTGTATCACATCTGTTACACATCTGGGAAAGCTTTGGTGGAAACTGTTTGGAAAAGTTGCTTTCAAAAAATAGTTGGCAGGTGATTGGCTTAACCATCTGTCTATGATATGACAGAGCGGGAGCCTGCTGATGAGGAAACACGAGACAAGAGCAAGACACAGTTTAGTTAGCATGTGGGTCTTTGTGAGGAGTTTGTGTATAAAAGGCTCTCTTTCAAATAACAAAACGGTCGCTCCTCCATAACTGCCTGGAGTTCTCCTCATAGGACACTGATTGATCCAAACCACTCTGGCTCTGACACAAGTGAATATTGTGGTAAGAGATCTTCTCACTTCCAAGAAATCCAGCTGCTTTTCAAGATTAAACAACAATTAACTGGATAATAATGAAAAAGGACCAGTAGATTAATGGGGATAAAATGACGCTGATGGGAGGGTTTACACTGATGAACATAAATAACTGTTTCAGTGGATAAATAAAGGTGAATGACATGATACACAAAGTTTATTCATAATACACTTGCATCACTTGCATAGCTTTTGTTGTTTCAGCCAGAATTTAGATTAGGACACCTGCAGTCATTGAGACCATGTGCAAGTTCCTGTCACTTGACTAAAAAGAAAACAAACATGTGTGTCTCCTTTATCCTCGCTCTGTGTCATCCATTCTTTCTTTCAGTGCTCAGTAGCTATACAGTAGCATCTTTTTTTTCAATGCCCTCTTCTTCTGCTTCTTTCTACACATACTTGACATTAGTCTCCCTGCTGTCTTCCCTGCTCTTTCCAGCAGTGCCAACAGAACATTTACACTTCAGCTGTATGTGTGTTTGTGTGTGTGTTTGTGACAGAGTGTTCTTCACCCAGCTATATCTCTTTTCTTTACAGGTTAAAAGAAAAAAAAAAAGAATGTCGCTTTTCATCTTGGCTGCTTTTCACTTGATGCCTTTAACACAGCTCTGTTGAATGTTTGCACAAACCCATCCACATAGAAAGCCAGGTTTTTGGCGCCAGTGTGAATGGCCTGTTGCGTGGCCTGCTGAGAGCGGAAAAAGAGCTACACACACACCTTGTATGATTTCATTCACAACCAAAACAAACATCCAGGCAGATAAATGTATTAGCACAAAAAGAAACCATGCAGAGGACGAAATGTCTTAAGAGGTGTGTGTATATGGAGAGGTGTACACTGGTATGTTATAAATGGAGTGGATGAAATACTAGAAACACCTCTCAGTATGTTGTACATTAGCACAATTCAGTAGCACCACAGTATACAAAGTTTCTGTCAGCTCCCATAACGTGACCCAACACCTGATTTGACCTCCATGAAGGGAGCTTTTGATGTAAGGATATAGCATTAAACTGCTGGGGCTTACAGGGCTCAGGGCATCCCCCACCAATACCCTGATGGTCAGACATCAAAGAGACACATCCATGTTTCCCTCTTTGTCTTAAGAGTGGAGAAGAGAAAAAAAAGATAGATAAGAGACTGTACCTTAAAAGCCCTTTTCAATCTCAGTATTGATGCTTTTACCATTACAGAAGTGGACCACTCTACTTTCTTTTCCTCCTCTGATCCTATTTTTTTTTCTTGGATATGTCCTGTACTATTTTTCTTACTCACTTCTTACTGTATTCATCTCCAGCCAGCTCTCCCTCAGTGTCTCGCCTCATCCAGCTGCTCTTTTCATTCAATAACTATTCAAATGCTCCCTGTCTCCAAGATAAATAAGTGCGGCTCTTTTTCAGCAGGCTCCATGCCTGTAATCTGAACATCAGCAGGACTGCTTCCGCAATATCTGAATTCCCAACTTTGATGGGGCTTTTAGAGAATTTATACTATTCTGTTTTAATGTTGATACTAATCACAGAGGGGAAAAAATGACAGTTTTTCACTTTTTTTTTTAAAGACAGTGAAGAATCCTGGCGGTAATGATCTGGCAGAAGCCTGTACATTATGTATTCAAGATGAAAAACACATCTAACAAGAGCCTGGAGTATAAAACAATGACTTTTACATAGACTTGCTAGCATCCTGGGCCTCTCCTTAGCCATTTGTCTCAAACATTAAGTGTTCCAAGCAGCAATCCTGCTGCCAATCAAAAGCCTTTGTGGGGGAACCATTCTGCCCTTTCCTTTTTTAGCACGCCAACACGCTGGCAACAACCACAAACTACACTTCAGTAGAGTTATGAGAGCTGAAAGAACACCTCTGTGAATGACACACAGCGACGCTTGATGTGGAAATCGTCGTATATGCCACTGCTGACGCATGAAAACTGTAAGCTGTTTCTTAAATTTTCCACTTGGCAAAGTTATTAATGGTTTTATATTTTACATAGGAAATAAATAAATAATAAAGATGATGGTAACCATGTTTAACATTGCTCTGCCACACTGACGCTAAGAAGAAAAGCAGATCCTCACCTATCTGACTGAATTTTAAATCACTGTTTCTCAACCTCGGCAACCTTTTATGGTGTCTGACGGAGCGTGTGTTTTTCAAGAGTTATCTGATGGCACTGTGTTACTGGCTAATGGGATGTGTGTTGGGAGAGAGCCAGAGAGGGGAGGAGGCCCACAGGACCTCTAACACACTGAAGAGTGATGTGTCCAGGGTTGAAAGTGGGGAGAGGCTGGACGAGAGGCAGGAACTGATGCTGGTAGTGGGAAGCTGAGGAGGGGTCAAGAGGAAGATGACAAGGAGGATTTATTACACACACAGTTGTGTTGTGTCCTCTTGGTTGAGTGAGTGGAGATAATTTTCTCTACAGAGATACACAAGTACACTGAAACACACCATGGAAACGCCAGACATATGCATACATGTGAATGAAGAGGTGCAGTTGTCGACATACACAAATTACAAATCAATGCAAATCAGATTCCTAAAGAAGAAAACATCAGTACTCTGGTGTTTTGTTGGATTATTCCAGCACCCTAAAAGAACCGTCCCGCCAGGAAGCTGGTGTCAGTGTGACTGTCACTACCACACACTCACACACCGGTCAGTGTTGAAAATAGACACTACCCCGCAGGCCATGGGAAATGAGCTCCCCTTTTTCTCTGTGATCCTCCTCTGTCTTTGATGGTGTCTCCCTTATTCAGTCTCTTGACATCTATTTGTGTTTGAATAGTCTACTCACTTGATCCTGTGGACATTTCTCAGTTTAAATCTAATCCATGTACTAAAAACTTTACATCACAAAAAAAGAGAGAAAAGAAAAGTGTATGTAAATAACAGAATTCAGTTTTTTTTATGTCTATTATTTTCTGATGTGATTTCCAATGATTTTCTAAGCATCAAATGCTGTTACCCTGTCATGAGGCAACGGATTGAAGTAACTGTGCCTGTTCATAATCTATCTGTGAAATGCTTTAATTAAAGACTTTTAATTTTTGTTTTCCCCCTGTCTTAGGATCAACACTGTGTGTCACCTAATCGCTCTTTTGACGGCTCCTCTGGTCTGTCGGGACCGATGAGCCCAGCGAACGATCAGACGGGATTGGTCGGGCATGCTAACGGCCCCGTTCACCCTCCTATGTTGCCCAACAGCCTCTATGCATCTAATGGTAAGTGATTTTTTTTTTTTTTTCCTCATGTCAGTGGTCAATCAGCTGGCTAGGAAGGTTTCGTTAGCTTTGTAGGCTTGTTTACTTTCAGTCTTCATGATAGGAATTCATCAACATGCTTGGAAGCTAATAAAGACAGGAGGATCCTGTCGAAAAACACTTTTTGAAAACTCAAAGTCAACTTTAAAAATTAGTATTTGTCCTAAATCTTTGCTTTTGTATTGGTACCTATATCAACAAAACTGTGCTTGAGGTCAGTCTACTCATGCTCACAGATTTTGTCTTTTTGTAGTGTGGCAATGTGCAGGAAATGTTTTAATGACATGCAGGAGCTAACTGAGTAAACCATTTTGCAGGGCAATTATAAATTCATAGCAGACAATACAACATGACAACATTCTCTATTTTCTCACTGAAGTGTTATTGGTCTGCACTCTGCACTGACTGTTATTGTCTTTGTTGGGGAAATCCACTTCCAAGCAATTATTGAGCATTTCCTAAATTATTTTCAAAAGCTCACCTACCTCTCTGTTGTGCCTCATTTTTTTCTTTCCTAAAGGGTGTTTCTGTTCATTTTTATTCCATCTCTGATTTCACTTCTACCTTCTAGTCTTTACTTGTTTAGTTTTATTTTTTCCCATTAAAACAGCATCAAAGGTGGGCATATCATTTACACTAAGATCACTAAAGCAAATCATCACGAGTGATAAACCAAACTAAAAACAAACATAAACAAAACCGCTCCTTCCATCCAACTCCAGCCTTAATGAGATGCTCTTCTGCCCCTCTTTTTCCTTTCATTTCTCTATCCCGCTCTCTCCCCCGCTTTATTTTTCCCTTGTTTCTCAGGGTTGCTCAGTTTGTTTGTTATTGTTGGGTTCAGCCTGTTATAAAGAGTTATTTTAGTTCTTTGTGCTTCATATCGCTCTGTCTCAGTAGCTCTATCCGCTACCACCCCTATATAATCTATATGTGCTTGTGTATGTGTGTGTGTGTGTGTGTGTGTTACATGCTCATGTTATTCTCAGTCTCAGTAACTGCCTGTGTGTGACCCTGTTAAAAAGTGTGTGTTTGTGTATGTTTCCTGCTTGTTTAGAGATGTGGTAATGGCTGGTGTGTGTGTGCACACGTGCATCTCTGTTTGTGTTAGTTCAAGGATATTTGGCCAGTATCAAACTCTCTTTTTTTGTGTGTGTGTATTTACACTGATTCTGGTAAACAACTTTGACCTTGAATACAGTTTGCTGTTCAAATTCACCTCGGCTGTGGTGTCATTTACATACTCACATTAGTGTGTGTGTTAGCCTGTGTAAGTGTGTAATTGTGCGTCTGTATACAGTAAGCACATTTCTCAGGCTCCGTTGAGTTGTTGCCAGTATTTTACTCTCCTAATGAACTATTTCACATTCTGAATCCATTTTATCTGGCATTGAAGCCCAAATTAAAATGAAGAAATCTTTCTCTTGCACCGACGTGTGCTTCTGCAGAAGAATAAATTGACTTTAATTATTCCCTACATATGTATTTATGCAGATGTGTTATTTTTTGCATTTATAGATCTTCCTCTTTATCTCTTATCCACCGCTGCATCTCATTATGTTTGCTACTCTCTCTTTTTTCTTCCTGTGCACTTTGCCTTTTTGTCCCCCCCCCCTTTGAAGAGTTAATCTATTTAGAGGCACAAAATAAAATAATATAACATAAGATAGTTTCAGTCTGGCTTTAGAGATTATGCAATCTTCTCCAAATTTTCAGCGTTTTGGGATAGAAATGTCATTATTACATAATGACGACCCAGAGGTTTCTCACTTAGGGAGAAAAATGAAGATCAGCTTGCTCACCATGGTTACTGCTAATCAGCTAGAAGACACTGTATGATGTCATCTGTGGAGAAGCTTTGTCCAAGTGCAGTGAAGCACCATGATACAGGCTCCTGTTTGTAAGACTGCATTCAAAAATGCTATCACAGTCCGTCAGAAATATATGTTGAAGTCTTCATTACTGCTTCGACTTTGCTGGGGGAAAAGCAAGGATGGAGGAGATGGAGTAAGAGGAGAGAGCAGAGATGATTAGACAAAGACGTTGCAGACAAATACAGAAAAAGTTGAGTGCAGAAGAAGAAGAGTTGTATATCTGCTATTGGAGCAAACTGCTATTCATCTATCATCCACACAACAAATGCCTTTTCACTTCAAATGGTGGGAGTCAGTGAGAACAGATTTGTGTGTGTGAGGTGAAAGAAGAATGTGTTTTTGACAGTTCAGCTGATTAAGGTGCTGGCAGTGAGGAGGTGGTGGAGGAGGAGGGAGGAAGTTTAGAAAAAAGAAAAGGCTGAAAACTGAGTGGGAGATAAAATGATTTATGGGAGATCTGAAAGGAGAGATAAATGACAGCCAAAATATCAGAAGATTGCAAGAATGAGAGCAGAAGGAAAATAAAGCAGGTGATTAGTGTAGAGAGGGCGAGAAGGAGGGATGGAGATGAGAGGAGGAGATATCTTCAGATGCTGCCGTTTTTTTTCCTCCACAAGTCTCAACTTTGAGTCACGCACGTTCAGATGCAAGCACATAAAGGACGCACTTTGAGGGTTGTGCAATAATCTCAGCGTACGTTGTGTGGCAGCCACGCACTCGGAGAAGTGATGACTGTATGTAAATTGTGCTCGGGTGCGTTATGTGTGTGTGTATGAAGTTGTCATAAGCTCGTTTATCAAGCAGATGCAGCCGTATCACTGCTCTACATCTACAGCCAGTCCTGCAGATGTAGAGCAGCTGCATTTGATGTGTGCTTCTCATCCTTTTTATGTTTCTCTTATATTTTTCCTCGTCCAACTGCTTATCTCTGCCTGTCTCTGTTGGACTCTTTCTCTTGTCTTTCACTTCCTCCAGTTTTTTTTTTTTTTTTTATTCTCAAGTGAGTTTAGCCCCCCCCCCCTTTCTTGTCTCTCCAGTGTTCTCCCTGCTCCTAATGGCTGGTTTCCTGAACATGTACAGAGTAGGTTTACGTTAACAATAGAGTGTGTTTGGTTAAAACCTTCCGCCTCTCCTGTCTGTGTATTAGATCATCACCTCCTGTAAACTAAAGAGGAGGCCGAGGCTACATCCACATTAATACCTTTTCCACACAGAGTTTGAAGGCTCCTAAATCAGAGACTTCTGGAAACACTGCCGGCCCTGTTTTAGTTTGAAAACTCCTCGGGCCGTGGTGTAGCACTGAAAAGGCAAAATGAAAAAATGAAGAAACAATGACATGGACAGGGTTTGCTCCCTGATCGCCTCATCAACCATAACTACCAGTGTTGGATGTGACTTGGAGAATGAATGACCTCATCTTTGCTCGCAGCTGTTGTGCAGTCTGCATTTTATCTGCTTTTATCAAAATTATTTTTTGAGTCTTTTTTTTTTCTCCTGTGTATTCAGTGAGAGGGAGACTGGACTGCATTTGAACCCTGGCCTCAAAACAATCCTGAAGCTTAATCCATTTGTTCTCTCCTCATATATATGATCACTGTGTTCATCTCAGTCTTCATGCATGGCCCTGTGAAGCTCAAGAACAGATGATTGTGTTGGTTTGTGCATATGTATGCTATACTGTAGTTCTCACACAGAAAGGCTATAATGTACTGTGTTTGTTTAAAAAAAAAAAAAACTAAACTCATATAAACACCAATGGTTCAATGAGAGAGGAAGGACAGAACAGTTCTCCTTCCCAGTGGCAAAGTCAGAGGCATCCAACATGCATGTTTAATAAAAATCTTTGCATATTAAAGAAATAAACTGTTGTGTGCCATTGTCAATGCAGACGGGTGCCTTTTTCATTTTCAGTCACCAATGGGAGTTACACTCACATGGACGAGGAAGAGGAGGGCGAGCTGTATGGACACGAGGAGTTCAGCAGCTCCAACCAACATTCGTACCTACAGGAAAGGTTTGTCTTTATGTGTGTTTTGTTTTGCAGAGTTGCCGTACAGAGTGCTTCAGAAATGAATGAAATACTGAAATGTATTCATGTGTCATTGAAAGCCTAAAGGAGGATTTGTGGAAACATAATTAGTTGATTTTATTTATTAAACAGAAAAACAGAAAAGAAAAAAAGGTTCTGTTTAAATTAGCATCAGTGAGTGTTTCTATGTGAATGTGTATGTCTGAAAATTATTTGTCGTGTAGCTTGAACTGTAAAATACTTAATTAGTCACTATTTGTTTGTCAAACGGAGCATTTGGCCTACATGCTGGGTCCATGATGGTCACAGGAGAAATAAAATCAACTAGATTGTAATTTAAGATGATTAAATAACTAATAACAGATCTCCAGGATTACATAGCAGCAAGGAATGAGCTGAGGGCTCTTTTTGTCAGGGCTTTACCAGTGTTATTGTGTTGTAATGGTTTTATCATCAACTCATTTTAGGGAAACTTCTCACATCTCCAGCCCGGCTCAGCCACAGTCTCCCACCCAGAGCAAGCGGCAGTTCCAGCACGTTAAAGCCTCCAAGAGCATGGACCTGGGTACGACTCAGAACCAGCAGCACACTGGTGGGGCGATTCTTCTGTTCACCTGCTCTGCATGGTGGCTGCATGCGTCCACTGCTCAGGCATATTTATGCACCCCTGATGATGCATGGCTGCTGCACCAATGGCATGCTCCTCAAAGCCACATGCAGGCTGACGGTTGTGCACGCTGACACAGCTACACATTGTGGGTGGAGAACCGTTTATAACTGCTGCATGAGTTTCTGTCATCGGTCAAAAAACATTTTGTTTTTGGCATGCGAGTGTGTGGTTGTGTTTTATGTTTTATGAGGATGGCGAAATGTGTCATCTTACAATTTGGTGTGATCATCACAATAATGTTTTTGTGTTTGCTTCCAACAACTGTTTTCATGGAAGCATTTATGTATTTTACACTGAAGTCTGAATCGTATTAGTAGTCATAGCCTAACCCAGTTGTATAATGTGTTTGCTCCATCAATATCAGGAGCAAGTTCTTAGCAGAGAAAGAAGGAAGTGTATAGAAAAGAGGGGACACAGGATGTGTAAGTTAATGTAGAGAAAATGGAAGAAAGTCACTTGACACTTTCTTTGTAACTATGAAATCTCCAGTGGCTGAAAACCTTACTGTAGAAATGACAGGCTGTGTTTCCCATCGGTTTTTCAAACTTCTGACAAAGACAGAGAGAAATGAGTCACAGTTTGTGTCACAGGATGTTAATTCAGATTCATTATGGTCTTTTATTTATGCAGAAACAAGTCAGAGAGGCTACTTTGCAGCCACTGTCACTCCGCTCTCCCCCTCATCTCCATCACCTGTTGCTCTCTGATTACTGACACTCGGATGTGGGGTTCAGTGACATTTCAGTGGCTGGAAAAAAGTCAGCTTTAGAAATATGTGTACGTGTGTAGTTATTTCTGTGCCCATGCATACGTCTGTGTAATATGACAGTGGATGCAGAAGTACAACAAAAGCTTATTGTTTCAAATGTCACTTCCCTCAGTCCTCCTCCTCAAGCTGGCTCCACTTCCAGCTGTGTGTGCATGTGTGAGTGTGTGAGAGGGGGAGACAAAAGAGCAGGAAACTACTTGAATAGCATATACATTCATTTCTAGAGGAACGTAGTGTATATCTGTACGTCACCTCCTTTGTTTTTCACACACAATTGATTTTCACTAAATGCATCACAAACAAATTATAATTTAATTGATGTTTACTTGAATGGCACAAGATGTTTTCATTGCCAAAGCATCCAGCAGTAATAACAGATTATTAACACATGTCTGTGTCTTTTTTTTCTATGTTGACAGTAGTGGAACAAGATTTAACCAAGATTACAAATCTGCTTTATATCCAGAAATAGTTTAGAGAAGGGAACCTTCCATCTTTGAGGATAAATGTTATCCCATTAGACCAGCCTGAAATCCTGCTAGATCCCTCTCTGCTGTTTTGCTTATGATTATTAAGATACTTTGTTAATAGTGACAAAATATTTTTAGGGAGATTTAGACTCTGCCTGCTCTGTGGTGATGCTTAACATGTAGGCTATTTTGTGTATTTCTGTCTGGGGTTGTCCTGAGTTGTGACAGAGCTGGGAGATGTCCCAGAGACAAATATGTAGAAGACCGATAACAGGAGACACGTGAGCCTCCTGGAGTTCTGATATAATCACCACAAAATATCAACTGTGACCGAGTGAGGTAATAATTGAGCATTAATTGGCAAGTAGTTATTCGTCAGCATACATCCCTTTGCATAACCATATCAGATTTGGCTCATTAGTACTGCATAAAGATGCCTCATAGAGGGACATGTGAGTTTCTCTCATGTGTAGTTTTAAGTAAGTTGTAGATAGATCAATTTTACAAAGACACACAGAGATGCCATGATCATTGTGTCATTGCATCCTATGTGGAATCTCAAACGTTTGGCAGGATTATGGGAAAAATGCATAATTTTTTTAAGCCACATCTTCAATGAGGTATGATTAAAATCCAAAGAACTCTATCTTACACCCAGCACAGAGTGTAGCAGCTGTCTTTGCTAGTTCCACACTGATGAAGTTGTCATTTTCCCATCCAGTGCCTACGTAGTTTCTATGTGCCAATGGGCGTGTTGGTCGTAAAATGGTGTGTCATTGGTGCATTGGTATCTTGATGCAGCAGGAAGTGATTGTGTGACAAATAGTAAGTCTTGTCACACACGTCAGTAGCAGAGTGTTTTCACTGTTATTGTAGGGTGCACTGTCCAAAGAGCCAACACACATGGGCACAAGGAGCACACACACACTCTACGCACAATCAAGTGTGTAAAATGAGCTTAGATGTTGAGAGTTCAAGTGGAACATTGCAGCAATGTCTCAGAAGGTTGGAGCTTCTCTGTGACACGCTGTGTTGTACAAGATGTCATGGGTCATCCATGACATCATGGACATCATCAGTGTTTACATTCATCACCATCAAATTTAAGTGATGAATTTGCCAGCACTGTTTAACAAAGGGACGATTTATGAACACTTCTCATCATGTAACAGCAAATATGTCTAACATGGATCAGTACTGTTATTTCGCTGTCTGGCTGTCTGCAGAATGTTGAGCCACTCGGACCTCCTTTGACCCTCAGAGTGCACAGAGCTGCTGTGTGCAAGCATTACACCCAAATTATCTGTTGTATTGCATGTTATGGCCAAAACATGAATAATCAAGAGGTTAAGTAAAGTCACTTTAACCCATGCACTTATTTGCAATTATTTTTTCCACCATTAAAATAGCAGAAGTGACATGGTCATGCTCAGATGAGCCTGCACTACACGCATCAAATCAAGTACTTTGAATCATTGAAACAGACCGTGCCACCATTTATTGCTACCAAATGCTACCACATTACACTACTCTCTTAGAGCCTAGTAGGGTACGTGTGACCACAGTAGCCTCTGTTGTTGTAGCTTCCTCTGAAATGCTTTGTAGATTTTATCCTTTAATTAAACAGCAGAGCGTTTTTGTCACTGTTTTCAAATCTTGCAGCCCTTCTTGTCGGTAAATACTGCAGATAATAGTGTGTAATTAGTCCATGTGCATTCATGTGCAAGCCATAATTTTCATCAGCGTCTTTGTGCAGTTCATTTTAACAACATGCCATTAATACTTTAATGATACTGTTTGTCTTATGAGTCCGTTTTTTCTTGTAGTGTTTGTGTTCAAATGTGTGCATTTGTGTAAAGGAGAGAAAAAAAATTGAAAACAGGCAGAGACAGCATTTTATTCGTGGGTCAGTTACATAATTTCATTTTTATTTAATTTGCCCTGGTTTCACTTTCAGCCCCAGTCCAATTAAACTTTTAACAATAATTTAAGAATGCTACCAAAATATGAACTCTTTGCTTGGTTCTCACTGCCCTCCTCATTTTCTGAACCTGAGTGACTAAGACAAAGGTGGAGAGAGACAGTGTCAATATGAGGAGAACAACATCAATTCTGTAGCTCAGTCCAAGATTACAAAGGTTATGTGTGAATTCATCAGATTAAAGGACATGTCATTTTAGGTGAAACTTCAGTTTTTGAAGAGTGACATCCTTGTACGTCGACGTGTCTGTACCCTTCTGAGATTCCCTGCCTAGTGATGAACCCCTGTGTGTGTCACACACGTGGCATCCAGAGATCTGCTGATGTCGGCACTCACACACACACGCACACTGATCCACAAACTACTGGGTTGCTGAAGCAGTCATTTTGATTCACCACAGACTCATGCCATCAGACACACACAAGCAGCTAGAATTACACTTCAGGCTTGGTTTTCATTAGTAAAGTATTTGCTAGGAGAAGCCATGTTACTGCTTGGGTTTTGTGGTCTGAGTGTGAGTGTGTGTGTGTATTTGGCTACCAGTCAATGTGTTTCTTGTTGGCACTGGGCTGTTTTGTGGCTTTAGGAAAGAGTGAGAGAAAGCAAAAGAAGGACTGGCAGAAGGGTAGAAAGTGAAAGGAGGATGTGAGAGGGAGAGAAGAACGTTGTTGGATGGAGTGAGTGTGTCACGACAGAGGGAGACGAAGGAGGGTGAATGACAAATGAAGTGATAGAGAAGGGAGGAAGGGAAATGACTTCAGTAGCAGTGAGGCTGACTTAGCATGAGGGAAAATTAGCAGCTACTGCACCATCTTGTAGAATGAAATAGAAAGAATAAGAGTGTGATGGAGAATGGTGGAGACAGAAGGAGGAGTGCAATGAGACTAAAAAAAGTTTTTAGGTGATAAGAAACACTTTGCACAGTTAGGAAGTCGGGCACAAAATGGAATATGTAGAAGTCATGGGAGGATATGGCAGTTGCTCTAAACAGTAATGTGGTGTGTGTTTGTGTGTGCACAAGTAATAACTTGTGTTTGTTTTATTGCAGTGGCAGACGAGAGCAACGTAGGATCCCTGGTTGGAAACACTGCAGGTGAGTCAAACACAAATACAGCCTACAATACATCTGAACAGAAAGAAACCTCAAAGACACAAAAAGACACTGAAACCCATCCACAGACTTTTTCCCCGTTGTGGCCTGCTTAAAAAAATGTATATTGATGTTTTCCAAAGGCAGCAGTACACAGAGCAAAACATTGAAAAGAGACAATGTCACTTTAGAGAATAGTAACCAAACTGAAAAGTGGGAGGCAAGAAAATGAAAGAGATAGCCTCAGCCACAGGTTCTTGAAGCATATTGTTTCACAATCACTAAGCTCAGGCTTGATCACATGAAACCTGAAGATGATGAGACATGATGAGTGTATGCATCTTTTGTCTTTATATGCTGAAGTGCACACTCAGGCTTGGTCTCAAATCAGAGTGAAATGCACCATGATGAGTGGCCCTGATGATTTGCTACTACAATAAAAACATTAAAGTGTAAACACATAAGGAGTAGATATCATACATACACATGCACATGGATACAAAAGGTCCTCTGTCTTTGTTGCTGTGCAGTCTAATCACTCAAATCAATCAGGTTCATCTTTGGAGCCATGTTTCCCTCCTCCTCTATCCTCTCTCCAGTTGCATTTACATGCCACTTGATTTCTCCTCTTGCGCCCTGCCTCTTCTGTCTCCTATATACACTCAACTCCTTTCTGCCTCTATAGACATTCCTTGATCCCAAGTCCTTAATTTATCCAAAGTGCAGATGAAAGTGAGAATTGCGGAAGGACTGGAGAGAGAGAAGAGGAGGGCTAGACCGTGTCCGCTTCTTTAAGATATGCATACACGAGTTCGTCCATGAGGGCAAGAGAGAACGAGAGAGGACCCGCTCATGTAGGAGGAAAACACAAGCACAGGGGAACCAAGATGTCTGATGCTTCAAAACCTTTCACCTTATTAGCCTGCACATGCTTCTTTACAAAAAGTTTCATATCAAACTTTTCTTTTTCACTTTTCCTTGAAGTCTCCCCCATTTCATTTGTGGCTGCTTGAATGTAAGAGCACTCTACTGCATTCCACTCAGTGTGTGTCTGTCTTGCTGTCTGCCACTTTATTCCTGTCAATCAGCCCAGCCTTTTCCACAGTCTGCTGTGCATCACTTTTATATACATGCTGGTATTGACTTTTATGTACTTGGTCACTGACCATTCCAAAAGGAGCTAGAAAGGCAGCATGAGGAGAATAAAAGACAAGATACGGAAAGAATGCAGAAGTTTTTTATTTATTTGAGTAAAACCCTAATGTAGCTAAAACAACGTTTCTTCTTCTGACAGCTGGAAAATATGGAGAGAACACTGTTTGTCCTTTCCAGTGATTCATCTTGGGTTTGGAGCTGAATTGTAACTGCAGTTCAGAGAGAACGTCGCCTGACCTGCAACTTAGAAAGGAATCAAATGTGTTCTGAATGAGAAATACTGGTGTAAAAGGGCAAGTGAGGGAACATCTTGCACAGGAGAAGGGATTATTTCATGTTAAACATGGAGAGACGAGGCTTTGTGTGTGTGTGTGTGTGTGTGTGTGTGTGTGTGTGTGTGTGTGTGTGAAGAAAATATGAAACAGGAATAATGTACGACTCTGTCATCATATGCTTTGGTTATGTGTTCCTGTAGGTTTCCAAAACAAAGCTGTATTGTGAGAAAACCCATTCTGAACATCTGTTTATCCTTTTGTCGTCCTCTATTAACTATGTCGAACCGTACGTGGCCCTTCGTGCTGTCAGGAGGTTGTAAAACGGAAAGATCTTAAATAAGTATGGATTGCCTTCAGGTGTTAAAATGAAATCAGTCTCATTGTCAGTGACTTTCCTTTGTGTTCCAGGATCTGCAGAGCACATTGTCTCTCACTGACGGAGCTCAGTGAATGACATAAAGCATGCTTGGGGAATAGGGCTCATAATTTAAGATGAACAGCATGACACAGTTATAGGGCTTGGTTGGATGAACATGTTTGGGAGAAGACTGGAGTATCTCTACAGCTTAGATATAGAGGATTACGGACAAATTTGGTTAGAGGCTGCAGTATCCGCTGTCCTTTATTGTGCTGAACTCTAGACTACAACACTGTAGACTACTGTATCTATATCATGCTACAAACAAACACAGTTTATAAGGATTTGTCCTGTTATTTTTTATTTACTGAAACCTCAGGTTAAGGACACCATGACACTGTCAGTGGATTACAGTGTGTGGTTGTATTGTATTTCATATTTTCTGTTATCAGTCAGTCTAAACTGACATGGGAAGGCCTGACATGGGGCTTGAAGTGATATCCAACAACTTCAAAATGAAATGCTGTTTTTTTCATCTGCAAATCTCACAGTTTCCATTCTCTCTAGGTTTGAATGTCCAGCAGAGCCTTTAAGTGGCCCTGTCTTTCCCCCTATATGTTACTAAAGCTTACTTACACAGTCCTGTTACCTGTTGCTTGTCAGTGTGTCTCCTGTTTTACAATACCACATAGCTGTGAGAGTTGTTAAAGAGAGTGTGTTGCTTTCTTTTCTTTTTTTTTCACCAACCCACTTTTCCTTTGCTCTAATGTATTTTTTATAACTGAAATGCTTCCAACGACCGTGTGCTGGGATGTCAGACAGCTGCATGGACTTTGCTGAGAGAGAGAGAGAGAGAGAGAGAGAGAGAGAGAAGGGAGGGAGGTGTGGGCTGGGGTGGGGTCCTGGGAAGTGAGCAGTTTTTAAGACAATGACTTCTGGGAGCGCTGTTTTCACTTACAGCAGTGGTCTTTCCCTCCACACCCCGAGAAACCACTGGGCACACACGCACACACTAAACTATTACCGCTATGGTAATGTTATGGTAATGGAAAGACTCCATCATCTTGTGGAAAATGTGAACCTTGGAAGATGTCATATTATATTATAATTTTGCAGAATCTGAGATGCAAAGTGATGGAAATAGGAGACCATATTACAAAGTGTGTGTGTGTGTGGAAACCTTCCTTAAAACTGAGCATGTGTGTGAGACTAAGTGTGTTTTTGTGACTAAATGCATTTCCCGTGTGTAAACACTGCAGCTGAGCAAATTCTGTACATTTTAAACAACACCTATTTTCTATGTGCATTGAAAAGTCCTCGTATCAGCATTTGGAAATTATAAACATTGAGGGAGACTATGAAACTGTAAGCACTACTTGACAGTGTGTTTTGTGTGTCTTTGTGGTCAGACATGCCTCACGTTTCTGTGGCCACACCAAGAAATAGGAGCCCAGTGATTCCAGTAATAAATCAAATCAGCTGTGGAAGAGGAAAGATGAAATGCAGTGACAGAAAGGATGCTTCACATTATAGCATTCGAGTCACTGTCGCTGTGAACAGTGGCATGGTGAATGAAGGAAAGTAAAAACAGAACGTATCAATCAGTCTCTCTTAAGTGGGGAGTGATTCTCAGACTCAGACGACTTTAAATAGGACTATGCAGTCAAACACACTCACACTCATACAAATACTGCTGACGGGACAGAAAATGAACGGCTGCAGCTGTGTTTTGTTTAACAGGTTTTCCTTTGGTGATGGGGACAGCCTGGAGCTTTGTGTGTGTGTGTGTGTGTGTGTGCATGTCTCCGAGAACCGATATAGAAGAGATGTTTCTCTATGAAAATAAATGGTGAGCAGCGAACATGCACAGGAATGATGAAAAGCTTGTCAGAGAAACGTGTGTGTAGGGAGTACGTGTGCGCATGTCTACAGCCGTCCTCAGTTATGCACTTGGGTTCTTAAATGTGTGTGACAGAGTTTAATAGTCACAGAAGTCCCAACACAGATGCTGCTAGAAGATGTGACGATCAACTGGTCTGGTGCTGTAGATTACTCTCATGTGTCTTTACTTGTGAGGACACATAAACGCATATGTATAAAACGTAGTGTATAAAAATAATCAGTTGTCAAAACTCCTGTCCACTTTTGTTGTAGCTTTACATCTTTGTGTTATCACCAGCTCTCTCTCTCTCTCACTCTCTCTTTCATTCTCACTCACTCTCTTTCTTGCCAATGCCATTCAGGCTTAGTGGCTGACAAACAGACAGAGGAGCTTAGAATGAACAGCATCTCTCCGCAAGTGTGTGTGTGTGTGTGTGTGTGTGTGTGTGTGTGTGTGTGTGTGTCAGGGGGCCAGCGTGATGCTGAGGGAGTCTGGTGCAGTCCATTGTCTGAATCCCTCCCTCGTGGAACTTTGACTTTGACAACAGTCGCACACTGACAAGCTCTGCCAAAACTGGATCTCTCTATATCCTCCTCTGTCTCCTTCTCTCTGTGACTGTCTCTTTATTTCTCTCTTCATCTCTCTCTGTTTTTTTTTTCCTCAGATTTTTTTTCCTCTTCTGTTTTTCATTGTTTCCCTGTCTCTCTGGCTCTTGCCGACTTTGCTGTGGAATTAACCTGAATGCCACCTCGTTAGGCTGATGTGGACTGATGGATTAATTTGTCACAAGGAGTGCAGCACGTCTTTGTGTGCGGATGTGTGCGAATGCTGCTCAGCACCACCTCACATTAACACTTTACAACCATTCTTAAACACAGATTTCAGTCAGCAGGTCTAAACACCCATCATCTCTCTTCCTATATTCTACTTCACCTTTTGTGTGCACTCGTGAATACCTTTTCTTTAGGCGTGTCTTTTTTTACAAGCTGTCTGCCTCTGTCCTCTGTGTTTAGCTCAAACTGACATTTCATGATGTGCTTGTGTGTGCACTCGGCTGCCTCTCTGTATATTGAATGACCTTTGACCCCTCTCCATCTCTCGCAGTAAGCCAATAAAGGTGAGCAGTAATCAGGAGATGGCCAGCGCTGTCGTCTCCTACTGCCACAGCCATTTATCTCTATCAGGCTCCACACACTGATCACTGACATTTGTTGTACTGTACATGTTAGAGAGAGGGAGAGAGAGAGACAAAGGAACGGGGAGGCCATTTGTTTCTGTCCCGGACCAATCAGTTACACGCTGTGTGATTCATTTCAGAGGAGTTTTGTGTGCCCTGAAGAATATGCATTCTTGCATGAATACATAAGCAATACTGTAAATGTGTTTTCTACTGTAAGTGCAGTCTTCCTCTCTGACCACATTTAACTCTGCTCTGGTCCAAAAAGTATCAGTGACTGATGATAGATTCCTGCCATGGCCCACAAAAATATAACACTAATAATAATACTATTAATATGTTTTTTGAAATAATCTTTATTGGCAGTTGCATTTGAAAAGTAGAATATCAGGGATCCATGGCTTGCAATTAAAACAGAGAGACACTCTCAGGTGAGGCAGCAGTATTGATCGCATGGGTCATTACGTCTGATTTTATTTTCTGAATCAGTGTTCACTGGCTAAATAACCCGCAGCAAATGCAACAGGCATCGACAAAATGATTGATGCTTTTGGCCGTTTTACTCAGTGTTGTGTGTTGGCTCAGGTGTTGGAAACTGAAACATCACAATTATAAGGAGGACTTTTAAGTTCTGTGCAACTATTAGAGGTTTTTGTCGTTGCTCAGTTTCACCGTCATTGAAACTTTGACAATTCACAGCTTAGATATAGGGATAGCATGGTGAGAGTGACATCATACTAACTTGACATTATAGCCACTGAAATAGCACATTGGGTTTTGTTTGAAATCTGGTGCCTTCTGGTTATGGGATGGTTTCTGTGGAAACCAGTGCATTTGCATTTTTAATTTCTTAGTAGCCTTTTTTTTTTTTTTAACTGTTGCTGTTCTGTGCTGCAGCATCTGTGGTAGATGCTGACCTGAGACATGAGAGTTGAGATGGATGATGTCACATGTATTTTTAATGTTTATGATGCCCATTCAATTAATATAAAGCCCTGAGGGATAACAAAACCACATTTCATCCACTGGGAGATTGACCTTCATAACACACACACTCACACTCTCACTTGAGGAAATGTGAAAACACAGTTATGACATTGAAGATCCACGTCATTGCATTTAGGATATAGATCCTTTATGTAAACATCCTGCCTTATATAAAGAATTTAATGTAAACCCTGCTAAACATTGCCAGATTGTATAAAAAGAATGATTTCATAATGCTGTTGTTTACAGTGTATCATGCAGTGGGGTGGGGTGGTGACGCATTTTGCTGTGATGTTCTAACTCTGAGTTGAAACACAGGGGAACTTCCACTGATGGGACAGTGAGAGAAGTTGAATATTCTCTTTTACTGAAAACTGTGTTTCCTGCGTGTGTGTGTTCATGTAAAAATAGATTGCAGCAGTTCAGTTGCATCTTTTCATCGGGGCTGTTGTTTAGTCTGGTGCTGGCTCTGGTGCTGCAGCCTGCTGCTAAGCCACCGCTCTGTGTAATTTTGACTTTGAAAGTGGCCTATTGCCTTCCTGCCAACATAATAGCCTTGGGATAGCTTGGTGTTCTCTGTCTTTGTGTTTTGTTTTTAATTTTTAATTTCTTCTATCCGACTCTGTCTCTTGTTGTCACTCCTATCCTCTGTCGTTCATTCCCTGGCTTGTTCTCTTTGTCTCTCTTTCTGTGGCATCCTTTCACAATGTCGGGTTTTCTCTGCCAACCCCCCACTTTCCTACCCTTTCCCTCAAACCACTTTACTCTTGTCTTGCTTGTCATCCCTCCGCTGTCTCTCTCTCTCTCTCTCTCTTTAAAAGCAGCTTAATTCTATCATCTTACAGTTGGACAGCAGTAATTACATTTATGACACAAATCCTGCTACTCACAGCAAAATACTTTGTGTGTGAGAAACCAAGTGTGTGTTTATGTGTATGTTTCGGTATGTGGAAGCATGTTCATCATCCAGTGTCCGTGTGTGTTCTCTGATAACCAGTGCTAAGCTATTTTCAGCACAGTTTATATCATCCTACTATCCAACCGTCTGAAATCAGACAAGTTTGGACTCAGAGGTCGCCGGCTCTATTAGACTTCTTAAGCCGACTGCATTCGCCCTCAAACTTTGTAGATCCCCCAGTGGAGAATGAACATTGACCCTGCTGTCTTGCATTAAGTTTAAATGAAGAGCATCTCATGCATGCTTCA
Source organism: Caranx ignobilis (assembly GCA_021432705.1). Lineage (NCBI taxonomy): Eukaryota > Metazoa > Chordata > Actinopteri > Carangiformes > Carangidae > Caranx > Caranx ignobilis. The sequence goes on from MU269983.1 coordinate 17,542,994, forward strand.
TATAAACAGAATCAATCTACAGAAAGCAGTAGCAGCAAGTAAACACTGCTGTGTCCACATCTGGGCATCTCTTTGGAGCATTAGTACGCTGGATTCTGACTGAAAATGAAAATGTCAGATTCTTTATTGATTTTGATTGTGCTTGTATTTTGAGAATGTTGCTGGCAGCTGCATATATGTTAACTGAAGAGTTTCAGGACCCTGATTTGACTGTGAATAAAATAAATAATATGAAATGAAAAATCTTTGACATTCATGTTGAGTTTATTCATGCCTTTGGTTGAAATATTACTGGCAGCTCTGAACCACAGCATCCAGAATGGATGAGCTATCAGAAACCTGTGAAACCTTTTCTTAACATTACACTCAAGTAGTTTGCTTATATGATATATATTTAGATATATTTAATTTCTGATTGGGGCCTTTGCTTTCTCTGGCCAATGATTAAATACAATTTTCACTAAAGTTCACCTCAGACCAGTAAACATCCCTTTGTCATATCCTGTACTCGGTTATCAATGACTATAACAAATACAGGTGCTTATGTGTAAGTGCACCTCAGGTCAAGAATTTAGCATTTACCCTCCTGTCAAACCTTGTGACACATATGTAAAGGCTAAACAGATCCACTTGTTCATAGCCATGTTCATCGTTGATCGAGATTTGCTTGAGGAAGGAGCCGAGTGCCTCTTTGCAAAGACAAACAAACGTCTGTACAATGGGACAAATGGTGCAAAAACTTGAGGCAGTGGTCTGCAGAGATCTGGCCAGACGTTAAGTGGTTCGTCACATCCTGGCAGTGCAAAACAAATATAATCTGACTTTGTTTCAAGGTCATACGACACAGTGAATTACCAGGGCCACAGCTGTTACACTACTGATCTTTATAGGCTTTAGCTATTAATCTAAAGCATCAACTACAGTGTAAATACTTATGCCATTTAATTTAAGAAATAAAATAAACAATTATGAAGGTGTGTTTCTCTCCCACTGTATCAAAAACTCACTAACCTTAACCCTTCAGTGCAGTATAATCACATAGCACTTGTATTGGGTTACTTCTTCAGTATGCATCTGAATGTCATGTGGACTGTGTTTGTGGATGAGAGATGTGGCCTTTGTCCATCTCTTTTCCCAGCAGGCCACTTAAATTATGCATGTGCATACACTCTAGGTGTGTTATTACTCCTTATGCGTGTGTGTCTCAATGTGTGTGTGTGTGCTTGTGTGTTTGGTTAATGGTTGTTTAAATAGATGTGGAAGTCACATCAGTCCTCTCATCTCGTTTGCTCCGAGAAGACACTGACACATGTGCACACACTACCACACACAAAGAGTGGCCATGTGTGTATAGGGAATCATTAGCTAAAGTGATGCAGGTTTAGCTATCATGAATCACAGTGGCATCATATCGACAAGCCAGAGCCAGCAAGGAATCCAAAATGTGTGTGTGTGTAAGGATTAGCAGTATTTTGAGCTGGCAGCACGCCCGGCCTCCCTCCCTCCTTATCATTTTTCTCTGTCTTCCTCTCTGCCACCATGGAATTCCACGGAGGAAACTTAATTTGCTCCCTCCCTGTCGTCTTCCCTCCTCTTCCTTTTCTCCACATCTTACCTGCCATCAGTGTCCTCCCTGTTTTACGTGAGGCACCAAATTGGAAGCGCATGCTACCTTCTTTCGCTCTTGTTTCCCAATCAGCAGTCCTCGTTAGCAGTGGGGACATCACAGAGAGCCTCGGGGCTGATCTTGGTCCAACTTAAGCAGGCAGCATGGTATTGCCTTTGGCTGAGTTTCAGCAGCTGGATAGCAACAATTGCTCTGTAGTCTGTTTAATGTAGAATATGCAGCCATGTACTTGGATACAGTGGAAATTATGAAGCTTGTCCACTTGTCTCTATAGTATCTCTGATCTTAGAATACTTTAAAGCCCTTGAATACTTCCACCATTGGTCTGCCTTCTCATCCATCGCTCTCCTCTTCATCATCCTTTCTGCTGCATCCCTCCCTCCCTGAGTAATATCTCTCACAGCATACTTGAGATGATAGATGAAGAAGCAGGAACAGTGAAGCAGACTTCACATCCATCATAAACTCAACAGCAGCACACTTAACTGCATCACTGTGTTTTTTTTCCCCTTGGTTCTGCTCTCCTGAGTCCAGCCATGTCAGGGTCTTTCTGCTTCTCGGTCCGTGTCTCCGCAGGCTTTTTAACCCAATCAGAGTGAGGCACAGCGGGGATAAAAATATTAAAAAGCCTGATGAGACATGGAAAAAAAAATTGTCTTGTCTTACCATGTAAATGACTTTCAGGTTCTTTGTTCATTTCTGATGCAACACATAATGAAACTTTACATCTCCCTCTTTGTGTCTCTGTCTTCCACCTCAGGTCCATCAAGTCTGATTGAACTCGGCCCTACCCTTGGTCTGAAGAAGTCCAGTTCACTGGAGAGTCTCCAGACGGCCATGTCAGAGGTCAACAGAAAAAACGAACTCCTTCCATTCCACCGTCCTCGCCCAAATATGGTCAGAGGAAGAGGCTGCAACGAGAGCTTCAGAGCAGCTATTGATAAATCCTATGATGGACCGGCTGAGGATGATGATGGTGAGAGAACTCAAAAGGTCCAAATGAAAAAAAATAATCTGTTGTGGTCTGTCGAAGACAGAATGTTCGGTGGCGATTTGGGCCTTCAGGAATTTCAAGAAAAGTTAGAAAACAGTACAAAAAAGAACAAGTTGTATGACTTTCCCTTTGGGGTTTAATAAAGTTAAGTATCTTTGAATTTGTGGAAGAGATGGCCAAGACTGGGCTCATTCTCAAGACCAGATACTTAACAGACTTAAAAAAAAAAAAATAATAAATTAAACAGAAGAAGGATTACTGAGACAGCAAATATTTTGCCACTGCAGAGTAACATACTGCTTAAACTGGTGGCTGGTTTGCCAGAAAGCACCAAGGTTCTGAGACTCGAGAACTGAGCCAGAGCCAGAACCACATCTGTCTGAAAGGACCCTCTGTGGTACTCAAGTCTATACAAAACTAATAGTATAGTAAATACAATGTTGTCTGGATTAGATAATAATAATAATTCAACACATGGCTTTGAATCTTTTGACTTTTTACACCCTTATCAGTGATATCACAGCAGCAAGACAAACGGAAATATCCCAAAATGCTTTGAAATCACTGGTTGGGGAAAGTAGAGGTTTACATCAACAGGATAATCCTACAGGATATCCATGCTTGTCACTTGGTGTTTTTCTTCCTTCCATATGTCACCATTTTTTCAATAGCATGGCTCACACCTTAGACAAGAGCTTTGCAATAAGCACATCATGTGTCACATTATCAACACATATGAAGCAATTCAGCAGCAAGCGTACGATTCAGTGTCGAGTCAGGCTTTCACTTTAACTATTTATCCACGAGCTAAATGGTGGCAGTTGGGTTTGTTTAAGTGGGGGGAGTGGTGGTGATGGTGGTGGTGGTGGGGGGTCAATTCCCTGCTGTATTATTAGCAGCAAACTCTTATCAGTCACCAGCAGAGTAATGAGTTGGGCTGTTTCAGATCACTACTCTCACACAGGATAGGACTAATAGGGCATGTCAACACCACACACACACACAGTGGCCACGTCTGTCACCATCTTTCTAAATGTTCAACACTTTGAGAGCCGCTGTTAATTGACAGATAACAGTTCCCCGCTGCACACTGTGGGGATTTCTTTGGTTTTCTCCGTCTCTCCTTCTCTACATCTTTACATTTCATTCCACCTTAAATTACATCCTCAAGTCCATGTCAAATATCAAGGCTTATTGATTATCACCTGTCAGTTGCTGAGAGGTGGATTAAGGGTTTTACCTGCAGACCAGTGGTGATTAGTGGGGAACGAACATTTTGGTGCATAAGTAAGATTTAATCTGGGGTCGTGTGTAGATAATGCATCGTGTGGGATCCTGAGTGAGTCAGGGTAATACCACGGTGCTTCACAGTTTCCAGCAAATTCACTTGTGAAGAGGGCCGCTCAACAGAGGCTTTGAGTCACCGGCTTTGATGTTTGAAGTCAGCTGGGGCGGATTTTAGTGGTGAATACTTGTTTCTGCCTTTCTCTTTCAGTCTTTCCTCACATGTTGTTCGACTTTAGTTCTGTTTCATTTGTGTTGTTTTTTGTGTCGTTTTTCACACACACAACCCTGAAAATGTTGGGGAGCAGTCATAAACAGAGCGGATTTTCATTATGGTGGTTTGTGGTGAGTTCTGTCTATGACGTACAATCTACTCTGTTTCTGTTGTGTATAAGAATGTGAGCAACCCCGCTGATTGACATGACAGTGATGTGTTTCTAATGTTGGCTCGCTTCAGTGACATGTTTTCTAACAAATCACACATTATCATTTCTGGTTTCATTTCCACTTGTATTTACTTATGCTACAGTGCTGGCAGGGCAGTGTTACACACAACAGGCTTCAGCCCGTTCAGTCCTGATTAGCCTCATTTCTACTGTATGTAGGTCAGAACAATCTGTGGTCTGTATACATTTTGTGATTTGGACAGAGAGTTTTCCACAGAAAGACAGTAAAACATTTGTAAATGAGGCTCATTATTTCTTAGAAGTGTTTAAAACCCTCTCAGAAAAGACACACACACACAGCTCTAACAAGTGTTTAATAGAAATCACAGCTGTGGCCACTGTGGTCACATCCTCATGAGGAGGCAAAGGCCCTACTTACACCAGCTTGTGGATGTGTATACAGGACACATTACATAGATACATGGTACAGCCACACATGTGGATTGTGAATGTGTAGCTGCGTAGTCTGCTCTACTATAGAGGTGATGCTGATGGAGCAGGCATCACAGAGACCCTAGAGGACAATGGATGACGACGACATAGCAATGAGGCTGTGGATCTTCAAGCAGACACACACACACAGATACACGCAGGCACACATACATAGGCAGACAATTATATTTCCATCCTGCTGGAAGACAGGTTTTGTAATTAAGGGTGAAGTGAAGATCCACATCCACACAAAGTTAAATCTCAATTGAAGTAACTAATTTGGTTTGGTTATCTTATAAAATCCGATAAGTGATGTGTGTGTAAGTGTGTGTGTGTGTGTGTGTGTGTGTGTGTGTAATCATTGTTATTCAAGGCCAGAGCTCCAGTCTGTTGAAGAAGTAATGAGACATCACCGTTTACACCTTGAACATTTTTGCTTTCTTATTAAGTTATTATGATTTGTTAATTCACTGTAAACTTCAGTCTGTTGTAAAGATGTGGCAACATGTGCTGATAGGTTTGAGTCTTGGGTTTTATTGATTTAAAGAAATCGATGGAAGTGGACATAAACCAAAGTTCTTTTAGCCACTTGGCTTTTGCTAGCTTCCTGAAATAAGACAAGTTCAGTTAGGTGATAATGTTTTTGTATCTGGTTCAGTTTGTTGTGACAAGTGGTTTTCCCTGGCCTACAGCTTTTACAAAGTAGAAACTTCTTCATTCACATAAAGGACTTCCAAACTGATGTGTGTGTGTGTGTGTGTGTAGCTGTGACTGTGTTGTTGTGTGCAAAACCTGAACTTTAATTTAGTGCACGAATTCATTTGACATGAACAGAATCAGATACACTATCTGAGACTGATCAATCTGTCATCAATTATAGCAGATCACGCTGAAAACTCTCTGATAACCAGCTGATCCACCGTGCATCACTAACTTGTGCTACTTTTTTAAATAATCATCTTCTATCGCTGCTTTTAATCCTCATCTTTCTGTTTATTCTTCTTTCATCCCCTATAGATGATGGTTCAGAGCCGAGCTCAGGCCGTGACACCCCTGCAAGTAGTTCATCCCGCCAGGGAGTGGGGGATCAAATTGAGGAGAAAAAAGACAAAAAAGACAAGAAAAAGAAAGCGAAAACAAAGAAGAAAGAAAAGAACAAGGGGAAAGGAAAAGACAAAGAGAAAAAGAAAGCAGAGGAGCCCGAAGAGACAGAGAAGAAAAGCAAGAAAATAGGATTTGGCCTTCTGAGGTGAGTAACTAGGCAGTGTGGTACCTCTGTGTCATTTTTAAGAACAAGGAACTTATTCCAGTGATAAAGATGCATGTTTGTTTGGTGTCACATGCAACCAGTCATGTCCTCTCTGTAGGCACATGAGATATGAGTAGCAATGGACAGTATCAGTATCATCAACATATTTTTCGACAACATGTTTTGCGTTGCTTCGATGACTTGCTCTTAACATGCAGTCACAGAAACAACCAGTGTTTAAAAAAAAATCCAGTTTGTCATCCAGAAATCCATATGGATTTGAGCACGTAAACCAGCACAGCCTCTGCTCACCTCATGCATTCATGACAAAATAACCCCTAAACACTGAGGTCTTTTATTTCACACATGAAACACTATCTCCTGCTCACAGGCACACACAGACCACTGTTAGAGTGGCTCCCTAATTTCCTTAAGAGGTCCTGAAAATGATCTGTCACAACCATTTCATGTGATTAACTTAAACACAATCTCATCCAGTGTGAATGGCACATACACTGTGTGTATCAATGAACAAGTTGTGCTTTCTTCCAAATACCTACCAAATATTATGTTTTTTTTCACTTCAGTGGTTGAGCTGAAGTGGGATTTCACATGACCATTACATAGATGTGGATCTTAGGAAAAACACTTGCATGCAATCAGAGCTAGAAAATAAAGCCACAGTCTTTAAATATACACTTACAAAAGCGGTCTGTCTGAACCAGAACCCAGAAAAACACTTCCAGACTTCAAAGTCACATTTTATCACAGTGATTATATCTCAGAATTGCATGTCATTTAAAGTGAAATATTAGGCAATTAGACTAATATGCCGTAATGTTACCTAATTGAACAGGTTGAGTGCTCCCTCTTTGAATGTGCGCACCTTTTTTCCACATTGTTGTCCTCATTCTTAGCTTTGTGCTTCCTCCTGTTCATTGGTGAGAAATGTTCTCCTGGTGAGTAGGCGGGTTCCTCTGTAAATGGATTTTTGTACCTAAGCCTGTCGACAATTATGTCGACTCATTTTTCTGCACAAAGAAGAAAACTTAGTGGACTTGAAAGCTATGTGATGTGGGCTGTATGAGTGCAGTCTGTTACTTTTCTTGAGCCACTTCTTTTTGTACTTGGTAGCAGCACGAACCACAGGCATATTGTGTTTTGGTTGCCCGGCCGTCTCTTCATCTATCCTGTTCTTGTTGGTTTGATATCTTAGTTGTTCCCTGACAGAGGGTCTGCAGATCTGGTGCAAAGACTCAGAAGGACTCAAGAATGAACTAATTAGATTTTGGTGGCCAAACGTCAGAAGTCAAGGTCATGTGAAACTGACAAAACGCTTTTAGCCATTAGCAGTCTTGACAAAATTTCAAACTAGTGGTAAGTATTTTATAAGGTTTTAAACAGAGATGTAACCTGAAACTAGTTTTTCAAAGGCACAACTGGAAGGTTACTCTGTGTTCAATTATATTATTTTCATTATTTTAATGATATTATTATAATATTATTTTAATTCATTGCTTTTTTAGATTTTTTTGTGAAGGTCAGTTTTTCAAGTCTTCAGGTGAGACAGACCTTCCAATAGAGGAAAGTCCTAGGTGATTAAAACTCGATGAAAGGTCACTTCAGTATACACCAGCAGTCTTGTTTTTCTCTGAAAAGAGTTTTGTTCCATTGATGAGAGTTTTCTATCCAGCAGAAAAAGCAGTGCAGCTTGTCCATTGCAAGTTCTGAGCACTGCTCTGTTTTTTTCTTCTGTCTTTATTTTTTTTCTAAAAGTGACTTTAATTAAATTAAAGTAAAATAAAATCTAACCTTCACATTGTTGCTTTTAGCGACCCACATCTTAGTAACCGGTGCCATGAGACAAGTGTCAGCAATATGTCAGTGAAAGATACATAATGAAACATTTAGTGAGAGAGTCATTGTTCCAATAATAGAAATTCAGCTGACAGTCACAGCTGTTGATGTGGAGCCCACACACACACTGAACAGACCTGAGCTTGCATTTTACTTGAATCAATAGTGACATTGTTTGTTATCCATAGTGCAACAGAATTTGTCAGTAACTGAGACCGAATGAGCAATTTACCAGACACCTGTTGAAAAAGCAGAGCACAAACCTGCAGAACTGTGAATGCTTGTCCACAACTCACTGTCCATCTTCACTCACAACACCAGTTGTTGTTATTTGTGAATGAAACTGAGCCCATAGGAGGATGAATGATGACGCAGGGCTGCCAGCCTGTTACTGCCAGAGGCTCACACTCTGTAAACAGTGGATCACTATCACTATGACCAGTAATTAGACCCAGAGAATGTTAAGATACTCTGAAGGTTTTATTTAACTTTTACCTTCTTACAATAAGTCAAATATATATTTTCTTTTAAATTATACAATTTACATTATCATTAATTGTATTGGCCAAAGCCAACACACAATTATTCAGTGTTGTTACCAGCCCTCTGTATGCATTCATTTACAGTACTGTGCAAATGTTTTAGGCACTTCAGATGTGTAGATTATTACCTATTATGCAGTACCAACCGAGAGGCCTCTGATCAGTCTCAAATTTATTCTGCAGCATGACAATGACCCAAAAATTACAGCCAGTGTCAAAAAGAACTACCGGTATTTTAATTTACAAGAAGTCCTGCAACAGATAGTATAGCCCAGGAGTTCCCAATCTTTTCCATGCCAAGGCCCCCCGAATATCATTAGCTTCTGCCTGGGGACCCTCTTTGCAAACCACCAAGTTTAAGGCTTGATGTCATGAGCAAACCACCAGGTCAACACTAACAGTTTAAGACGTCATGAATGATATTTTGACTGAGAGGCAATAAGAAAGATGAGCATGGCAAATACAATTTTGAAATGTTATATTGTTATAAATTATATTTTATAATAATGATCAACATTTAATAATTCAATTTTATTTTGTCATTTGCTTTTATTCTCATCTTATCTCCAATTTCCTGAGGACCCCCTTGCAAATCCATGGTGGCCCCGGCCCCCACTTTGCAAACCACTAACCTACTCATGTAGGCTAACAAAAACTTCTAAGCAACCTTAATATTTAGATGCATTTTATCATAATGTCCAAATCATCCCAAAACACAGATGGAAGAAAGTAATTGTATTTATTTAGTCTCAGAAGAGAAGCCTCCTCAATCCAGTGGCAATCTAACACAATCATAGTTTTTACCCCGTACCTGTGAATTTTGACTCAGTCTTGCCCTTTGTCATCTTCTGCTCATTTCCTCACCTGTAATCACTCAACACATGGTTCTGTGGTGTTAGTTTGGAGCAATATGCAAACTAAGTATTACCAGTGGATTCTCCAGTTCAATCAAACCAAGCCATCCTTCAGTGCTCTTATGTCTTCATCCATCCTTTCATCTAACCACCAATTCCCCCTTCACTTCTGTCCTTAAGTGCCTTAAGAAACCATATAATACACCCAAGGATATATTTAGACCTGTCCTCTACACCCCATCTCTCATCACTGTGAGAGGGTCTTGATTGGAGCCCAGTGATAATCTCAACCTTTTCTCTCCTTCCACTCTTTTTAGTCATAGCTCTGTAACGCCTCCTCCCCTCCTAATCTTTGCATCATTTCATTTTTTGCCCTCTCAGTCTGCTGCCCCCACGTTCATTTCCCTATCTGCATTTGATTGCATGTAATGGTGGTAGACTGAGAAGGCAAATTGGTGCTATTCACTACAGTTCGATCTAAGCTGAGCTGCTGATTTGTCACATTCATCTACATGTAAGGCCAACTCTGATTGGCCTAATGGTCTGAAGGAAAGGGCAGTACGACATAGTCCACTTTTCTCCAAACACCTCTGGTTTTATGGTAGCAAATGCAGTGAAGTGAATATTTGTCATCTGCTTGCTTCACACATTTGACACATTATGGCTTCATCCACGCACCAGTTGCAGCGGCAAAGGTAATAGGTAAATAGGTAATATCACTGTAATATGTCAGTCCTTGATTTCCCTCTTAAAGAGGAACTCTGTCCACTGGATTTCCCAGTTTAAACTGTAATTTCCAAAAAGAGAGAGAGGGTGTAGAGGTGCAGAACATCTTAGTGGAATTACTCTAATGTTTCATTTCTACTATTAACCCAGATAATAGAGTCAGGATGTGAATATTTGTTGTAAATACCCTTTAAATTGGACAGCTGGCTCTGTCATCTGAACTGCTGCCACCTGCCAATCAGCTATGCCAATCATCTGTGTGTGTGTCTGTCCGTGAGTGAGTGTGTGAGCACATGGTGAAAGCCACCCAACCATTATGAATATTCATGTGGCGATAAAACACGATTGGTCACACAGTCAGATGGTTGTCATATAGTTGGCACGTGGTTGCTGTGAGTCTTCCTCAGACTCTGTGTGTGTGTGTGTGTGTGTGTGTGTTTGCATATTTATACTCTCTAAATTGACTGCAGTTGTACGACCCTGTATGATCTGTGTGTTCCTTCTCTTTCTTCCTCAAACAGCGATGTTTGAGGAAGAACAAACAAATCTGGCAAACACACAGACACACATACACACACACACACACTCAACCACATTCGAACCTATAACCATAGAGTAATGGTCTACAAACACAATTAGCGTGGGTTGAGTGTATGTGTGTGTGTGACTGATTATGGAGGAGAGAGGGAGGGTAAGTATGCTAATCTGATAGGTGAGATTGGGACAGGACCGGGTCTACCAGAACCAGAGGGACAGACGCTGTTGCTGCCAGTGCGTTTATGTGAATTTCACTGGGTTGTAAAGTATGTGTGCATGCTGTTCATTTTCAGATTTGCTGGTGTGAATTTATGAGAATATATGATAATAAATGCATGGTTGCCTGCCTGGTTGTAATCATGCACTGCTGTACTCACCTCCATCTTGCCCATGTTGCTCTGTTTGCTGTGCTTTTATATGTTTCCATGTGCATATATATTTGTGCTGACTGACAGCTGAATAATCTACTTTCATGGGAGCATTTTATTCAGAAAGTATGTTTACCTCAGGAAAAAACTCAAAGAACAACATAAAAAGAGAATTTAGTGAAAGAGAGGAGGTTGGGCAGCACAAAAAGTTGAGGTTACACCATCCTCCTCTGAGCATTAAGCCTTTTCTCTTCTCTACCTCTGATTGATGCCTATAATTACACTCTCCCCCCATATTTTCCCCCCTTTTTTCCCTTCTTTTCTTCTCCACTCTCTCCATAATACAGCACCTCTGTTAGACTTTAAGTGCTCCATCACTGGGACTATTAGCCCATCTCGACGGTGGGGCCCATTAGGACTGACTACCTCCATTGTGGGGTCTGTTATAGTTGAGCTCCATGCTAGGCCTATTAGCCCAAGTCTGTTCATACTGTACGTCTGTGTGTGTTTGAATGTGTGCTCATGGTGCTTAGATGAAAGGGTTGATGGTAGAAAATGGACTTACTTTGTTGCTGTGGTCCCTATCATTTGCAGTGGGTTTTCTGATTGGTCGGTGTTTTCCATTAAATCAAAGTCATCTGTAAATAGCACCAGTGTATTTCAGGGTTGGAGATGTCAGCTCAGGTGGGAGTTGTGTATATGGATTTTTTGTTTTCTTTCTGAACATTAATTTTGCTTTATATGACATATTTAAATTTCCTCTCTCATTCAATGAAACCAAATAAAATATTCTTTTTTTTTTTCCCTCTCAAGTCTAAATCTCAAAATCTTCTCTGGATGCATTATTTTTAATTGTCTATTGTTTAATGTGTTTAATTGTTTAATTGTTTTGCACTTTTTCTATCCCTCACACAAATCCATGCATCAATGATGCATCAATGGAAATTTTGGGTTCAGTACCTTGCCCATGGCCACTTCAGCATGTGGACTGGTGGATCTGGGTACTCTGGATATCCTGCTCTACCTCCTGAGAAACATCCACCTGATTACATATGTGAAGGAGGTCACAGACTTCAAGTCCTACATTCTTATAAATATCTATTTGGTTTAAGAAGTTTTTTGATCAGTTTACATATGACTCATCTAAGTCACCATCGACCAGTCTGGGTAAAGACGATGAAAAATTTGTTTGAGGCTTTTTCAAGCTCTTTGTGTTGGAAAAAAAAAAAAAAACCTGTTGTCTGACCAGACATCGCCTGTCATTGTTTCATAATTAGAGAGCACATGCTTGAAAGGGGGTAAGGACCCACCAGCTGTCAATCACACATCATGACAGGAAGTCATTGGTGTGTCACTGACTGTTGTCATGCCTGCCAGTCCAGTGTGTGTGTGCGTGCGTGCGCTCGTTATCGCAGCACACTTGTCAATCAGCCATTCCCTCTGGGATCCATTCGCTAACCCTGGCAAAGGGAGGTGTGTCTAAGGAGTGGCAGAGGGAGGGAGCGAGTGAGCAGCGGAAGAATGGAGAGAATAGGCGAAGTGAGAGTCACAGATGTTTGCACTCGTCCCCTACTCATTTGTCAGTGGCATTTCACGTCATGGACCATTCAGAAGCACAAGTGTGGAACAGCCCTCTGCTCACTGTTCATCACTCCAGATAGCAAGTCTTAGTGAATGTGAATAAAGAGCATGTGTGTGGATTTGTGGGTGTTTACTGGAAGAACCAATTTTACTGTGACACCTATTGATGTTTTACCAGGTGATGTCATACAGATCAACCTCGGGTCAGAGCAGGGGAAAGCTGGATTTTTGGGTTAAGGTGAGGTGTCACATCATGTGTTAGCTAATGAGTAAAAAACCAAAGAAACAAACAACGTGTAATTCTGAGCTAAGCTAAAGGCTAAATCCAAAATGACACAGCAGTAGTTCGTGGTCATCTGCAGTCATGGCAGATGCAGTAAAGTTGTTGAACGATTGAGAGTATGGACGGAGCTGACAGTGATGAAGTGTTGTACTGTAGCTGCTGCTGCTTGCTCTGTTTAATGGAGCTGATATTTGGAAATGTATTCAAGGTGATTAGCTGGGAAAAGAGTGAGACAAGTTCTTATGGAGTCATATGAGGTCTTGTGTTTTCATCGGTAAGAAACGACGGACTTTGTTGTGGTATGTGTTGTTTATTTGAAACTGTTTGGAAGCTTAACTAGACGTCAGATTCCAAAATGTCAAATGCTGAATGTTTTCTCTACCTTTTCTGTCACAGATGGAAGTTTAAACAAAAAAAAAAACAACAAAAAAAAAAAACTGAGCATTTATTCGTCATAATTAGATCTTTCTCACATGCAAATGAATGAGCCGTACACTTTCCATACAGATTGTGGTGTCAGGTCATGAATATTCACGAGTCATCATTCTGTTCCCAGTAATGACGGTACAAGAGGTAATGTATTCATCTTAACTGGCTGCTGATCAGCTGTTCTGACTGATATTCCTTGTAAAACGATCCTCAAATGATAATGTTCAAATCGGACGCTCTGCCTATGAGTGAGAGTGTGTGCCTCTGTGTATGTGTGGGTTACATGAACTTATAATATTTGGGTTCACACTTGTTTTTCATTGACTCATTCCATTTATTTATTCTTTAGTTGTGTTTACTCATGTGTGCATGTACTAAAACTAATAATCTCATTCACGACCTGACAGCAGTGGCAGGAGAAAGGACCTCTCTCTTTTTTCCAGATGTGTCATTCTCAATTTTTACATTATTTTCTTTTTTTTTTCCTTTCTCACTTGCAAAAGGCCACAGACACACACAAAAAGACACACTTTGTGTAATTATTACACTATAGGCTTATACAACAAACTGCAAATTACTTATATATAATTATAGATCATTTCCATTTAATCCAGTTTTATTTTAGTAGAACTTATATATATTATTTGTGTCTATATATGTGTATGGCTCTCTAGGATAGCCCACTGATAACAATGTCCAAAAGGGTGTTTCTTAATGAAGCTGTAGTTGTCACTTCTCCCACATGCCACCATATGTAGGTAAATTTTCACTGATAAATAAAACAGCTCTTTGCTTGTTGTAATCAGTCTTCACTTTATGGCAAGAGAGGAAATAGGGATGACAGCATAGAAGGGTGGAAAGGAGGGGATGGTAGAGGTTAAGTGCAGTGAGGAAAGTGTTTGATAGCTGGCGGAAAGGAGTAAAACGTCAAATGAGACGGAGAGATGAAGGGGTGAAGGTAAGGTGAGCTATGGATAGAGAGAAATGAGGGTAATGAGAGAGAGGAGAGAGTGTGCTGAGGTAAAATGGGAGAAAAAGGTAAGAAGGTATAGAGGTGAAAGAGGGGTAAGTGAAGGTAAGGGAGAGAGTTAAAAGAAAGGGTAAGCCTTTCACACCGTAGGCAGCAGTAATTAGAGGAAGACTTGTCCCCTGTGAGACAAATGCACACACAGTTGTAGCCTTTCATTGGCCATTGAGTCCTGCTCTGTAGGAGGTAAATAGTCCACATTAGGCATTTCAGTGAAACTTAATGGCTCAGCATGCAAATTACAGCTTTTCTTTAAACTACGCCAATACACAGATATACACATGTTAAATAACAAAACAGTCACACACAAAATCACACGCTTCCAAATGACCATGAGTGGTGTTTTAAATAATGCACGAACAGGTGTACTGATACTTTCAAAATGTCAGCAGCAGTGGGTAGCGGAACTGTAGACAAAAGGATATAACATCAGTAAATTCTCTGGATAAATAAAACATTAGGTGTGTTATAAGGTCACAGTTTGCAGGTTGGAGGTGTTAATTATTTAGCAGGTTTGACTGTCTCAATTAACCACATCCTACTCAGTGCATAGCTGCTGGGTTGTTCTGGGATGTTGTCCATGTTGTGGAAAGAATGACAAGAGAGGAGGCCATGAGGAGGAAAAGGCAGATATTGTGGGAGTATTTCAACTTTAAAATGACTTTGCTATTAGCGTTAACTTCAGGGCAATCTGTGGCAGTAAAATTAATCTTGGGTTATCTGAGCACAAGTGGACACTTGGCTTTAAAATGCATCTCCATGCATTTCCAGTGACCAGATCTCAAGTCCCTCCTTGATAAGCACGTAATCACATGCATTACTTCTGTTTGGAAAGTGTTGTTTTTAGCCAGTTTGACAATGACAGATGTATCCGTTGTCATGTGTTTGTGAGAGACAGAGAGAGACATATGGGGGGGGGGGGTTGGGCTGAGGAAATCAATGCACTTCCCTGTGCAGGTCTCCACATTCAAATAAAATGGCACCCATTTGAAATACTGTAGTAAAAAAAAAAAAAAACATAAAAACTGTAAATGTAGCAGGAGGACTACATAACCATTTGAAGTGTTATCGAAATTGCAATATGTCCAAGTGGAATATCTAAATAGCCGGAGCTGCATTCTTTTTTTCCAGAAAGGGTAAAATGTGAATGTGTGTCAGTGCTGTTTGTTTGCACCATATGTGTTGTGTTGCTACAGAGTTGCTCCTGCCTACAAATCATATTCTCCAGATATAAAACAACATGTTTGTTTTAGTACAAGACCCAACAAAACTCACTTCAATATCATTAAAAAAAGAAACACTGAATTTGTTACTCAGAAGTACTCAGTTGCAGTAGCTACATGCAAGAATAATTACAATATGACTTTTTATGTGGGCCAACACAACTAACTCAATGCAAGGTGGGAACATATTTTCTGCTCATGATAGAAATGTGCCAGGTCTGATAAGTCTGTGGCAGAGGTCATCAGTTGAGTTGAAGGTCCCTCAGAATAGCTCAGTATACACATGTAAAAATATATGGCCATAAATGTCCCAGATCTCATTCAAAAGTGGTCTGAGGGATCAGATCTCTAGATGCATCCTTTGTGCAATACCAGGTCTGATCAGGCCCTAGAGGTCTAGCAGCGGCAGGGTTGTGTTAAGCCATGGCAGCTTCTTATTGTGCACAGTATCAACCACTATCAGTTTTAAAGAGCACCAAGCAGTTGGCAGTGGTACTGAGCAGCGTTGTGTAGGAGCAAGAGTTTGAGGCGGGCTTACTTTTTATTTACCATTCTGTGCATCCCTTGTTATATTTAGTTGCATGTGTGAAGTGATAGGTGAGAGAGAACCAGAGATGATTCAACTCTTGACACTGAGTCACAAGCTGCAGCAGGTGCTCTCATACTGCACGACTATGTGCTCATATCACTGTGTTGGCTTGCGCATGGTTTACAAAGTCCACCTTTGTTGTAAGAATGGTGTTAATGTGGTGTTTGTTCCTCATCTCCTCCCACACTACCATATTCTGTTGAAGACTTTTGAAACCTCTACACAGAGAAATTGTAACATGATTTTTTTTTCTCTCCTTTTCTCTCTTCCTTTGTCAATGTGTCTTGTGTCTTGCTGTTTGTATCACTGTCTCTTTCTGTCCAGATTTGGAAAGAAGAAAGAGGAGAAGAAGGAGGCGAAAGCAGCTCTGCAGCGGCAGAAGTCAGACATTCTGAGTGATCATGAGCTGGAGAGGATGAAAGAGGAGAGGGAAAGGTGGGGAGATGAGATGATAATTATGTTTTGTGCTCTGACTCGGGTTCGGTACATATTCAGAATACAATTTGGTGTCTTTTCTCACTGACGACAACTCTGTGATTGCTTCAGTCACAGATTATTTTTCTTCATGTTCTTCGAAACCAATGAAATCTCTCCATTAACACCTCTGCCATTCTTTTCTTTGTAATGCATTTCTTCTTTCTCTTTCTCACCATTCCATTCTTGTCACTCATTAGCTCTTTACTCACGGTGCTCTTCAGAGTGATTTTTCTCTTTGATAGCCCTTGTTCACTCATATGCATAATCAAACATGTATGTATACTGTATACTGTGGTGTAAGGTTAAAGTTAGCCCAGTCTACTGCATTCAGTAATGTCAGTACTGTAGATGTCTTAACTTGCTCTCTTCCTGTCTGTCAGAATTGAAGCGGGGCATCCTGAGCTACGAGAGCAGAAGTCCAGAGACCAGCAAGGTGGTGGGGCTGGGTCTGCATATCCAGATGTTGAGGATGATGACGCAGACCCAAACTATGCCCGGATTCAATCCTTCAGGGACAGAGATATGGGCTCAGCTCCTCAGCCACCGACTCAGTCGCCTCCTTACAGTACATTTCATCACAGCCATGCCCACGCCACATCCCCCCAAAGCCCATCTACTTTTCCAGGGCATGGAAATCATGCTAATGACCATGGAGCCACCCCGGATGATGACCACATTGATAGGCTGTATGCGAAGGTGAATAAACCGAGGGGAGCTGGAACCACATCTCCTCCTGCTCCTTCCACTGACAGGTAAGACACTGTGACCTCCTTCTGTACACTTGGAAAAGACTGGATATTAGTGTGTTCTGAAAACATGTTTGGCACAGATGTGGACACAGTGGCACAATTTGTATGATTTTGTCATTTTTCCCTTAAATTTTATTCTGGTATATACTCATTGAAATCTCAATCTGGAAACCTTAAACTAAACCCCCCAGGTGAGCCCCTGGGTGCCCTGTTGGGTGCTACATCAAAGGCACAGTGCGGGCTTACCCACCGCAAGGGCACAGACTCCAGGGGCCAGGTATTTGGTGACTGTGGAACACACTGTGCCCAAAAAATATACAGATATTCTCACTCCCTGCTCTCTCCCTCTTCGGTTTAGGAGTCTGCCATCCTTTTTTTGGTTTTGCTGATGCTTCATATTTCTCTCCACCACTCTCACCTGCTCCAATCTAAATCGTGTTTTTCTGACAAAGGCCAGTTTGTGTGTGTGTGTGTGTGTGTGTGTGTGTGTGTGTGTTGGAGAGCAAAACAGAGATAGAGACAGACCAAAAGAAAGGATTGAATTGTTTTGTGCTTGATTTGAGTTTCAGTTTGACAGCATAAAAGTCCAAAAACACCCGTGTGTGTGTGTGTGTGTGTGTGTGTTGTCTCTGGATGCTTGTTTTACTAAATTCATGGGTTAAAAACTGGAAGTCCACAGCTTTGCAGGGACCTAACAAGTTTAAATGGCTGTTTTAAGGTTAAGACTTGGTTTAAGGTTTCAGGTTAAAATGATGTCGTTGACGAATCCCCACAAATCTAGTAAAAAAAAAAAAAAGTAGTAATACAAGTGAGAGTGTATGTGTGTGTGTGTGTGTTTGTGTCTGTGTGTGCCAGGGAAAAGTACATTACCGCCAGGCTCAGTGTTCCTCTCAGCTCAACGATCCTTACTCCTTGGCTTTTTATGTCTGTCTCAGCTCACATACTTGTGAATATATCCACTATATGCACACACACAACCCATCCATCTTATTTCTGTACCTGACTTCATCCAAGGAAGTAAACCTGTTTGATGGACAGTTGCAGGCTTCACAGAGGTAGTTTTTGGCTCCATGTTTTTCTCGTATTGTTTCTTTCCCGCATTAAACAAACGTATGACACCTTTGACCTTGACTTTAAGAGTAATTATCCAAAAAAAAAAAAAAAAAAAGAAATCCAATGCATAGGACATAGGATCCTGCACACTTTATCAGAAACAAAACTAAGGTCAGAGGTTCAACACGACTGTTCTCTGTGTCTTACTAAATTTGTCCTAACTAGATTTAATGATCAGTGTGCTGTACACTGATGTGAAAATGTACTTTTTACAACATGCCCTTAGGTGTACACACATATCCAGAGCCAGTAAGAAGAGTGTTTAGATTAACAGTCTTATAATTAACTAGACAAATGACTTAGATGGATCCAGATCGAGCTTCTAAAGAAGATGAATTTGCCAATTTGTGGCAATTTAGTTTCTTTTATCCAGTCTTTATTTTCTACATGCTCTGCATTTCTTTCCTTCCTTAAAAAGATGAAAGCAGGTTGTAAAATGTCTTGATTTTGGAAACCTATATCCATGGCCGCAGCAGTGCTGGCAGATATCGCTGTTCATTTATCATCACTTCCTGAAACCTGATGATGCAGACAAGAGGAAGTCCAGGTATTGGCTGATGGTAATCGATGGTGCCAAAAAAAGAAGGTAGTGTGTCAGCAGTGTCTGTGCGTGCGTGGCTCTCTGTTACGCTGCATCAAGGGCGGTGAGAGCCCTGTTGTGCATGTGGGAGACCAAGATAAACAAAATTGCTACAGACTCCATTCCATCAGCACCTAAGCTAAGCAAGTGCACACACACACACACATGCAGACTAAGAGTAATGCAGTGACAAAAACAGCAACTGTAGAACTCAACCAGAGATGTTCTATATTGTAGAGACAGAGCACTCAGATCATTTTGAATGGGGAGATCCGTAAAAGCAAAGATGGCGCATATCCCACCCCCTTTCACACTTATTGGTCATAGTGTGTGTTTTTGGACGATTCAAAAGTGAGCACCATCCGCCACCATTATATATATGTATATATATATATATAAAAATATTATATTATATTACATATATTACCTATATTCAAATCCTGATTTTCTAACCACAATGTCATCCGACAAAATGATCAAATACACAATTTAAAGACAAAGACTGGGCTGTGACTTTGCCTTCATTTAGTCAGGAAAGATGGAAGACCATGTTCCTTTTTTGGTTGAAATTATTATTGGTCATAATGAGAAGGGCACAGCTGAAACTAAAACTAAAATTGACATGCAGATGCTGCACTAAGTGAGGTGAGCTACCACGGACTGTCTTCCTTGTTTTGTTTAAACTGTAAGGCAGAGATGCTCTGTCTTTGCTGGTACCCACTTCTTTGGGAACATTCAGTTAATCAAGTTAATGAATTCATTATGAAACAGTAACTCAGAGTTGTGAGGTTAATAATCATTAGTCTAAATTTATGTAATGTTTTGATTCAGTTACTACTCTGCCTGTAATTTCTCATCATCTTGTCAGTGACAGTTTGTGGCCCTGACTTTGTGTCAGATATATTTTACTGCCCTTGCTTGCCCATGTTATCTGTAATTACTGGTGAATTTTCAGAAATTGAAGAAGCCCCCTCTGTAATGTGACTCTGGCACTGAGCCTGAGGCAGCTTGCTTTCATGTCTGCAGGTGTGTCCGTGATACATATCTGTCAAAATCTGGGACCTCCTTAAGCAGAGGTGCAACAAGAGGTGATGCATATCCGTCATTAGGAGAACAATGGGAGAAGCTAATTAACCAGTAATAACAGGATGCATGGGGAAACTTTGTGTCCACTAAAACAGAATACCTGGCATTTGATACTCAGATACACAAAAACGAGGTTGCACGCAGCCTTCTGTAACGTCATGTCAGTTTCTTTAGACTGCTGACAAAGAAAGAAACGTGTGGCATTTAAGACTCTGAGACCTCACGTGAATCAGGAAGTGGTATTTAAGTTGACTAAGTTCATTTTTTTATTTTTAATTTACCAGTTGTTTGCTTTAACAGCTCTATTATGGGAGGACAGTAATTTACCCACACAGCACATATATCACACTGTCTGCATCTCAACTAGCCCACCAGCTTTAATTCTAAAGGGCACAGGAAGCTCAATTCCTTATGCATGGCAGAGTTTAATGCAGACTCATGTAGTAAACCCATGCAGGCGCAAACACACTTACACACACATAGAGAAAGAGAGAATATGCACATTAGGTAGAGATTACACACGCACATCCACACAGAGAAATGCACAGACACATCCTCAGCACTTACTCATATAAACAGGCTGAAATTTAATTATATCCATGAATAATCTACTGTATCACTTCCTATCTCCATTTTTTACTGATCTCGTTGCTCAATGGAAATTATTTCCTCCAATCTCATGTCATTCTTTACTAGGTCTCAAACAGGCTCTTTCATTTTGATGCAAAGGGCAAATACTGCTCATTGACACCAGTGTTTTCAGGTTGTTTTTCACATTTTGAACTGATAAATGTAAAACCATTTACCCAAATACACATGGACACAGTGGAAGGGTAATATCTGCTCAGGGATAGTGATGTGTCATCATCTATATTGACCCATGACCCAGGAGCAGGCTTGTGTCTACGCGAGTCATTGTTTTCAACAAGCTGGGATACTGGGGGTCAGGAAAGCCAGCCGAGTGTGAATGAAGAGCTACATCTTGGTAGAAAAAAAATAAAGATGTGTTTCAAATTTAGCCAGCTTGGTGGGGACATACAGTCCTTCTCTTGGTGCCCACCCCCCTGCAGCTGCTCTGTCTCACATCCATGCCGGTACAGATGGGCAGATCTGAGTGCCTGAGTGGCTTCCATAGGGAAAGAAGCAGTGAGGGATCCAGGGTTGGAGAGAAAAGGACTCAAACAAAGGAGCTCTTCAGAAAATTTTGAACACACACACACACACACACACACACACATGCATGCACGCACGCACACACACACTTCTCCCCTCCTCTTACTAGAACCATTTTTTCCCTCCTGTGCACTCAGACACTTTGGTGCACGTACAAATCTGAGGTGGTTGGGATGTCAAACACACACAGAGACACGCACAGAGTCCATTTTCTGAAGTGACCACCTAAGCCTTGAATGAGTGCTGCCCTCAGTTTTCTTGAGTGGGTGCCCCTTCCTACCCTCACCCAACCACCACAACTACCATCATCTAACCCTTCCAAGGGCCCCTTACAGGTTACCATAACAACCACGACCTCTGGCACTCCACCAATTAGAAAACAATCAGCCTGAGAGACCAGAGTGGAGGGAGCTTGAGAGAGAGTGGTACTGTTGCACATGAGTGAAAGCTAAGTAGAGAGCAAATAACAAAAAAGAGAAGCAGAACAGAAAAAAACAAACAAAAAGATGGAAAAGAAAGGTATACAGAGCAGTTGGTTAACATCTGACAAGGTGAACAAGTTATATTGTGTATTTATATGTAAGAACTAAAAACATGTCAGATTATCAATTGCTCCTCTTTAATCCTGGTGCAGTAGTTGTATAAAGCTGAGTAACCCTCTGCTGGATTGATAACAGAGTTGCCACAAAATTCCTGCTCTGCCCCCTTCTGCCTCCTTGAGGTCGCTCTATTTGTGTTTGTTTTGGGGTTTGCTCGACTAAAGAGGATAAACACGATGGAAGCAATTTTGCCATTGGCTTTCACTCATCCCACCATCTGCTATTGCGAGAAACTCGAAGAAAACTCCACTACTCCACAACTTTTGCTGTTTGCTCTGGAAGACACAGGCAGCCGCCCTCTGACTGTTTTATATCATACACTAACAGTCTTTTCTTATTATGTTGCTAAAATGCTACACAAAGACAGCTGTAAAAATGTGCTGTAGTTCCCCAGACATATTTAGATGTAAATGATCTTGTTGATCTTGTTTTACTTCACAGAGTACACTGTGAAATGTGCACTAAGAGTCAGTGATGGTGAAATGGAGACCAAGAGAGACATAGAGGGAGCTCATACAGGATTGAGAGATGAGCTTTTAGTATTGCTTGGCCAGTCACTGGAGAGGCTTTCTTTCCTCCATGTTAATTAATCAGGCATTCTCTCAAGCTTATTGAGTGCCACACACGCAGACTCTCTCCCTCTTACACACACACAAGCGCACACACACACAGGGCTTTTGTTTTCCTTTTTTTAACACAGTGATACATACTGACTCTCTTGCACACTTTTCAGACGCTCACACAGACACACACACCTGGAGGGAGCTAGTGAGTGCAAGGTGTGTCTGTGCAAGTGCTGTTTTTCACATCACTTTCTTCTTGTAGCTAATTAGTCTTTGTGGGGTGGGTACTTTGGGTGTGTGTTTGTTACAACATTTGTCTTTTCTTATTGCTGGGTAGCTACATTATTTCAGCACTAATTAGCATTAAAGCAGATTATATATGATTTAAAAAAGCTCATTAATGAGAGAACATAATCATAAAATGCACAGAACAATGTCTATATTTGATTTAATTTGTCAAGTCTTTTCATTTTATACAATTTTACAAGCATCTAATGCAAGACATGCCACCTCTTTGCATGTGGCCCTTTTTGGTGTGGGAACTTAGCTGGAGAGTAAGAGGTAGGTTATTTTATTATGGGAAACACTGCTCAGACTTTGTGGTGGACTGGTATGGGTATAGGCAAGTCTATTAGTTTTAATTGATGAAACTGAAAAACTTAAGTGTTCACTTGCTACAGTAATGGGAACAGGAGGTCTGTTTGTATGGGTTTTCTTAAGGACTCATGTTTTAACATAGGTATGAAGAAAATGTCATTATTGTAGAGAGCCTTTGGAAAAAAAGAATGGGCTTTTCAGCCAATTTAAAAACTGAGAGAAGCAAGTAGGTTGAAGGACCGTGACGAATATGAAGGAGAAGTTTGGAGTGTTTTGTAACTCAAAGGAGGTAAAAGGGGAGGTTAAGCAGGATTACAAATAGAGAGGAAGGGAAATTAGAGAAAGAAACAGGAAGCAGTGAAACAGAAGAGAGGTATGTAGAGGAGAGACCTGGAGTGGGTTTGGAGCTAAAGGAACAAATTAGTCAGTGGAAGCGCCAGAGAAAAGATGGGATTCAAATGTAAAAGCAGGGGGAGACGGATAGAGAGCAATGAAGATGGAGGACAAAAGGTGCGACGGAAGAAAAGGAGGATAAAAAAATCATTCAGGGTTGGTGCACGTTTCGAGCTAACAAAAAATATGAAAGAAGAGGATGACAATATGGGGTCCAAATTTGTGTGCTGGAAGGAGACATGAGTGGACCCAAATAATTGCTGGGATAAGAAAAGTGGATCAACTAGTGGGCAGAAAAGAGGAGTGAGCTGGGGACTCAGAGGCGAAGAGAGGCTAAGTGGGTGTTTTGGGAAAATTCAGCAGTTGAAATGTGGAAAGAGGTGGACGGAGCAAAGACATGCGCGGAGAATGAGGCGGTGGGGTCAGTGAATGTCCGGACCTGAAAGGCCACATTAGACTGAAAAATGGAGATGGGAAAGTGGACAAAATAAAGGGATAAAGTGAACTGAGAAGCTGGGAATAGAGAATGTGAAGAGGGCTAGAAAAGAGGAATAAAAAGAGACGGGGGGCGAGCGATGGTAGGCAGACGAGAAAAGGGCCAGAGTGTGTGCTTTCCGGACTCAAATCGCATGATTCAGCTTGGCTAATAAGGAAAAGCTCTCAAGAGGCACTCATCTGCCCCATCCCTTCCTCCCCCTTGCTCTCTTTCCGTCAATAGACCCTTTCTAGGTCTCTCTTTCCCCCTGTTGCACTCCCTTCCTCTCATTTATGATTTCCGCCTCTCGTATTTGCAGAAGTAGTTCTCAATGAAAAATAAATTCCATGCAAAGGACATCCGTCCGCGATCAAGCACGTACACGGTAAAAGGACACAAGGGCACATACACTCAGGCTCTTGAAAGGACACACAACTCAGGAACACAGTGGAAATTTCAAAATACAAAAGGTATACAATCAGTGACAGAATTAGCTTCGTCTTTCATGTTGTGTTGCATCCATATAGATGTTTGTTATTTCCCTCACACACTGTGTATGGTTTATTGAAAAGTGAAGTTGAGTGGCGACCTGTAGCTAGGCAACACACACACTCTTTTTCTGAGGTTTTTGTGTATATTATTATACATCTTGGATCTCATTTCCTTTTTGATGAAGAGATCCTTACTCATTTCTTTGTGCTTTTTTGAATACTTTTCTTGTCCACATCCTATAACCTCAAAGTTGTGTCTAGTCCTAGAAACCTTGGACCGAATGAAAACTCACTGAGGGGCAGGACAAGACATTTTGCTGTTATACTTTGGTTTGGGTGAAATTATTCAGGTTATTAAGATTATGATTAAGGTTTTGATTAATTTCATCTAATAAAACTGCTAGTGGAGTCCACAAGGCTATAAAATATTTGTATAACAGGCAAAAAAAAATTAACCGTGGGAATGAGAGAGATGAGGTCATGTGAAGTAAAGGTCAACTGACGAGACTTCTCCAACTTCTGGAGTGAGCAGAGAGATATTCAAGCTACTGGTTTAAACTTACAATGACAGAAAAAAGTCGTATCTGTGTGACTGATCACATAACATTCAGCTTTGGTTTGTGGTTATTTTACAGTTGTTTGGATCTGAACCTGCATTTTTTCCCGCAGCAGCTCTCTCATTTCCATAGGGCTTTGATGTAACCTATTAATGCCTTTGATATCTGTGTTCACCTTAATTGTTAACAAAACTGTTTTGTTGGTGGTTTTAATGGCAGCAACAGCACATTCTGTTGCTTAATTAGGCAAACTGAAGATAATAGAGAGCGTACACAGAGTGTCCACGGGGTCACAGTGATGCCACAGGAAAACCACAAGAAGTGTGGTTGGTCAGTTTGGACTGCTTCTGTTCCTTTGTGTTGGACTAGGTGAGAGTGATAACAAAACATAGCAGCTTGTAGAATAACTCAGTAACTGGCTTTTTTTTTTTTTTGGTATCAAACTGCTGCAGCTCCACCCTCAGTTCTTAGTGATCTTCACTCTGTGCTACAGTGATGACATGAACTGGCAGTTGTCTTCTACTTGAGTCTTCTGTTCAATAATCACACTTCATGAACATCATCGTTCTTCATCGCAAACTTAATCAGCTGTTGAATATAAACAGTGGGCTCTGAATCAAGCCCTCCACCGTAGGTGTCTGTGATGGGACAGCTGTTAACCCCTTGCATCAGTGTAAATCCAGCTTTACAGAGATGCCATCTACAGCTTATGTGGTTGGCAGAGGCATTAGGCAAATAGGCTTTCTGCCACACACACTCCACACACACACGGCTGTTCAAGTCAAAGGGGAACGTTTGAGCCAGACAGGCTGTTTCCATGATTTTATGCCAGCCAGTTTACCACCTGTAGCTCTCCCTCTCTCAGTCTGTCACAAACATACACACATGTGCGCACACAAAAGAGGGCTTGTCTAAATAATGTCATGCCAGACAAATTTCAATCTGTACAGTAGGAACATACACACACACTGATTGTCATGACGATTGGATGCCAGCCTCCTTTGCCACCGCGAGTGTCTCTCTTGTGCACACAGGCATTTAGACAGCCAGTCTGATTGATGTCATAGTAGTCGATAGAGCGCTAATTACTCCCTGCGCTTTGACGGCGCTGTGTAAGGAGCAGTGTCATATCCTGTCAGCCGCATTTTAAAAACACGTGTCGCTTCCTGTTAGCCTGTAGAGGAAAGGAGTGCAACAGAGCAACCTGACAGCATGTACATGTGCCACCAACGCGACACACACACACACACACAACTACAGCGTATTAGCAAGTCTTTCTTTCAGTCAGCCTCTCTCCCCCTGTTCTTGCCCCTCTCTCTCTTTCTTTTCCCCCCTCTGACCCACCTGCCAGAATTGGTGATCTTTTGTTGTCAAGCTTCATTAGTAGAGACGTCAGCTAATTAGAGCCAAGCAGAAGCTTGGGAGATTAGGTGGAGGAAGATGATGAAGGGCGAGACGAGCAAGGGAAACGGAGGCAGGGCAGAGGGGATGGAGATGAGCAGATGATGAAGAGATTAAGATAGAGTGGGAGGGATGCAGAGATGGATGGTATCAAGGTTGGAATGGAAATGACAGCAGAGATGATTGCCTGCGCAAACTGTGGAGGCTGGGACGAGGAGAGACAGTGAGAGAGGGTTGAATGGAGGTGTTGGAAATAGAAAGAGTGACAGAATTGTGAATATTTACTGCCCTAAATGACTCACAGTGAAGGAAAAGATGAAAAGAAAATGGAACACAGAAATGTCAAAATGCCAGAATATGTAGTAATGTAAAAAAAAAGCTCATATCATGTAACCAGATGATGAACAATAACTCACAGTGATGAAGTTGTTTTTGTGATTTGCAAGTAATCCTGTGTGTGTGTTTGTGTTTGTGTGTGTGTGTATGTGCAACAGAGTGAAACAGATACAAGACACGGGGAGAGACAGAGATAATGCATTGACCTGTGTCTGTTGCTGTGGTCTGATAACGATCCTCCACTCCACAACTAGACATCAGGGAGAAGACACACACACACACACACACACACACAGACTTACATTTGCGGATGTGAGGAAAGAAAAAGACTACAACTCCCTCTTGTCATCATCAGTCAATATTAAGCTTTGTTTCCTCTGTTGTTCTCCCTCACTGTTAATCGACTGTGGTTTGAGTCCTGTCATTGCCAGGGGATGATATAGGCATAGAAAATAATATATATCATTGCCTCTGTTCCAAATCATTCATATTTGAGGTCAGAGTTATGATATTAATGTATTTTCTCTCTTGTGTAACAGTGTAAAGAAATGCCTTAGAGTTGTATTTAATGGAAACAGGTGTATAAGTTGATTCACACAATTCATATCCTGCACTAAACACATTTTAATGTGGCTGCCTTATTAGATCTCATTCCAGTAGTAATGTAAATACTAATCTGGTGCTGCAGTGAGAGGGCAGAGACAGTCTGTAGGTCCAGACTTTTCTAAAGCTCTAAAAACAGATTGTTTCCTGCATTGATCAACATCAGCAGGATGCAAAATCACAAATCTCCTACTTTCTTGAAAAGGGCGAAGGAGCCATTTGTATACAGTTTGTACCACCTCTTAAGCTTTTGAATCGATTGCAGTTCATGTTTTGAAGCTTTATTGATTCCTTCCAAATGGCTATCATGACTTTGTGTTTGTGCTAATGAAAGGAAATCTGACTTCACTCTTTTTTGAGAAGGTCAACAGCTCTGCCAGTGGGTAGCACTTTTATCCTTTTCCTTGTGTATGTTCACTCCAAGAATACCAGACCAACACACATACACACAGAGACACGCACACACTCAGACATACACTCAGACACGCATTGTAACGTTTGGAAAGTATGATTTTACTCCCTCTCACAGTGTTGTACCTGTATTGTACTGTCATCTCAGTAGACTATATTACAAAAAGCTTCCTTTACATATTTATGTATCATTTACCTCCACACACACACACACACACACACACACACACACACAGATGTAATAAATCAGACTGAGCCAAGAATCTGAGTAACATATTTCCCCTGTGTACATCTAAGAGGAGCCTGTGTGTTGTCCATGCATGTGTGTATGTGACACTAACGTGTGTGTTGGTGTGTCTGTCAGACCGTCCTTTGGCCATTTTCTGTCAGATTTATGAAACCTTTCTGCTCAAAGTCATCTGATGGAGAACACTAAAAGCATTTGCTTGACCTGTCCTTTCTCTCTGTCTCTGTCTCTTCTTCTTTTATACTGTATCCATCTTTTCCTCTGTCCCTGTCTTTCTTCGTCTATATCCTTAATTAATTTCTCTGATGGACAGAAAAGGCCAATAGATCTCCTGGTGACAAATCACTGTGCTTTCCCTTTTGGATACCACCACTGGTATTGCTAATAGATTGGTCACATCCCTCTGCACAGTTTTTAATTATTGAAGATGTTATTGAGTCAAGCCTAAATTCAGCCAGGCTGATCATGCATATCTAAGGTATTTACACTTAACATCAGTATTAAAGTTTAAATAAATATTCATTGTACATTTCACTCGAACAGATGACGTTACCACAGCATCTGACAGATCTCACATTATGTCATTAAAAATTCATGTGGAAGATACATGACCTTTGAACACGTGTCACACTTCATCCTTTCCTCAACACAGCAATCTCGCATTTAGATGGCAAGATCCCAAAATCCGATTTAAAGCAAAGCCACACACATGTATTTAAAGGGTAGAACTTTAAAGAAAAAAATGCGCGTCCTATAACCAGCCTTGTAAATATTTATAGGCTTTAATGACAAGAACGTATTCCTTTAATGTGGACATTGATGTATTTTAGGGCATTATTAATGGAACAAAGCCCCTCAATTATTAATAGCCGCATTATTAACAGCTATGCCCGGTTTCAGACTCTGAGTTTAAACATTTATAGAATTATTATTGGTTTGACAGAGCAGAGTAAGAGATTGATCTTTCTCTCTCTCTCTCTCTCCCTCATTGTGTGTATGTGTGTCTGCCCATATTTGCGAGAGAGAAAGAGAGGGAGAGAAAAGAGTTTGTTCTTGCTGGAGTAAACCTCTGCTTTTATTTTGAAACCCGTAAACCTTCCATGTGACTTTTATTTCTGGCTGGAGAATCCGGCCCTTGCAGTTCGACATGCATGATTTGACTCATCTTAAGTTGTTTCCTATGTGAATGCATTGGTAGAAAATGCGTTGAATTCCAGTGATTGAACATAGCACATAGCACAGCATGGAACGATGCTGTGCTATGTGGCCACATGAATACCACCTGAATCAATGTTAGTGGTGTGTAATGACCGCAGTGGTAGTTAAAAAGTGAAGTCATACAATTCTCCCTCTTTTATAGCTCACTTGCTCTCCAAACTAATCAATAACTTCCTCAGTTCCTCAGTATGTGTTCATTGAAATGTTTGCATTTTTAACTGCAAATGTGTGTGTATGTATATGTGTATGTGCCTTTGTGTTTGCTGCTTTATGTATGTCTGTGTTTATCACATTTATTTCTTCTTGAGCCCACCATCTTCCCTCTGTGTGGGGTTATAAATCGTGTAAAGTACCCTTTGTGTGAGTGAGTGTGTGTACCGAGCGCTTGTTTACGTGTGTGCATGCGTCTGTGGGCATAAAATGAATGTTGTGTACATTTTACCACCCTATTCTCCCAGGCCCTCGGTCAATAAACTAGAGCAGAGGGTGAGGGTGAGTGTGTGTGTGTGTGTGTGTGTGTGTGTGTGTGTGTGTGTGTGTGTGTGTGTAAGTGCATTTGCATGACTTGTGTATCATTTGGTGCTCCTTGTGACACAAATCATTTCTACTGCAATGCATAAACATGAGAAAGCACAGCAAAGAAGAAAGCACTCCAAACAGAATATGACAGAGAATAAACAGTGAAAATGGCCGAGTTTCTATAACTTTGACCACAGGACTGTTTGAGCATTGCATATTATGTTTTGCCATAAACAATGTCACAACTTAACAGACATTAACCACCTAGATAGCAGTGTATTCAGCAGAGGCAAAGTGTGTCTGTGTGTGTCGGACTCACACTGCTGGGAAACTCCTGCTTCTCTGTTTACTGGAGACGTTGTGTTTTTTTAGTTGTTCATCAGTCCCTCCCATTTTTAAGAATGCAGTATTTCCACACATTTGTTATAAACCTTCACTTGGACTCAGGAATTGACATGTTCAGGCTGCAACTCATGAATCAGAAAGGAGGCGACAAAGGGTGAAGGCGAGAGCAAAGGGAGGCTTAGAAGATAATAAGTACAATAAAAAGAATTGTTTAAAATGAAAGCTGTATAGGGAACTACTGTAAATGGCTACTTTAATTGCAGAGTAGCTTAAGGCTTCTGGTAAACTGACTAACTGATCTGCACAGTCATGACATCAACGCCTCTCTATCTTTTTGCCTCTCTCCTATTCCTTGAGACACATAGCCCAATGACATTACATGTTCACAAGCAGTCGCTTCAAAGCCAGAAGAAAGTTAGAAAAGTTTGTAAATCATCAGAAGTGCCACAGTGGCAGTGAAGCCGATGGGGAAAATCCAACACTGAGCTGATCAGTGGTGTAACTTGATCTCTCAGTCAATCTGCCAATCTTTCCAGGACTGGTCTGGGTGTTAGAGAAAAAAAAGGAAGAAAACAAAACTTATTGGATTTATTCCCAACAACAGAAAATCAGGAGACTTGTAAAAGCTAAATTGAAAAGAAAATGTTGAAATGAACTGAATAAAGAAACAACAGGACAATCAGCACTAAAAAACGTGTCTCTCTTGGTCATGAGGTGCAGTTAGCATTTGATTTCACTGTGCTTCAAATCTACTCTTTGCTTAGTGGATGCATTGTGTTACTGCTGACACAGCTGTCTTTCTCTCTGCAGCTAGAATACGGAGCAGAAACAAACACAGACGCACAGAGCAGTCCTTGATACACTTACAGAATATGCTGTACATTAATGCAGCTTTTCTCAATCCACCTCCAGTCTGAAACTGGAAAACAAAAGAGGATCAATGAAAGATGGTCAGTTCGCTATTCTGTATTTCATTGTTTATATATTTTCAAAAATTATCATAAAATTAAAGACATTATATTCAGCTTTAAAAGGAGAGACACTGGTGGATGAAGATGCTGACAAAGAGGCGTTCAAACAAAGTCATGTTAAAACGTGAGGGTGAGGCTGCATGCAGTGGACATGATTTGTGATGTGTGACTGAGTGTAATGTGTTTTCAGAGCTGTGGATATTACACTGATTCTCACAGCTTTCT
This sequence comes from Caranx ignobilis, assembly GCA_021432705.1. NCBI lineage: Eukaryota > Metazoa > Chordata > Actinopteri > Carangiformes > Carangidae > Caranx > Caranx ignobilis. Next base: position 17,574,171 of record MU269983.1, read on the forward strand.
GGGCTCATGGTTTCAAAGAGGGGTGGGGGGTGAAGGGGTAGGATGTAGAATAGAACAGGTAAAAGAAAAATAGAGCCAGAGGAAAATAAACTTTTGAAGGGACAAACAGCAGTGACTATGATTTAGCATCAAAAAGGAAGGACTAACGTCAGTAAAATGCTTCAGTGAGTCTTATTGATAAGGGTGTTGTGTTCAGGTTTGTAGACAATGGGAACACTTAAAGTCTGCTTACTAATGTGCCAGCAACCTGAATGTGCCACGTCTTTGTCTATCATGTTGCCAACCCTTTTGTTACCTTGCTGGTGGTATGTAATACGGTGTAATTCACTTTTTCCCCCCTGTCCACCCTCATCACTGTGGAATGTCTCTGTCTGTCGATGGCTGGACATACATGGACTTGGGAGTTTTTCCCTTTTCTTAGCTAATCTGTTTTTGTGGGCTGAACAGACACTGACTCACTGAATAGCAGGTTTTGAGAGAAAGACACCCTGAAGAGTAAACACACACTGTTTTTTCAGCGTTTTTTCCTTACCTTGACTGGAGATTTCCAATTTTGCAAAAACAAATACCTGAATCAGATCAATATTCATGTAACACTGTGGTATTTACTGTTGGTAATGCAACAGTTTTGTGTGACCTCTCAGAATGTGTAATTCACAGCGTGCCTTGGAGAAAAGGGAGAGTGTGTTGCTGTTTTACTGACTTATCATAAGTCCTGATGGAAGAGAATGAGAGTGTTTTTCCGCCTTCCACCAGCTTGGTTCATGAAATTGCACAGTGCAGTTCTAATGGTGCATATGGGAACATATGTGTATGATATGGCTTCCCATATTTCCATTATGTGTGGGTGAGTGGATGTGTGTGTGCGTGCATGACTCACAAGGGTGCCCAGGGTTCAGTGTTGATATGCTGCATATTTCCTCTGTTGACAGAGAGAAAGAATATTCATAGAATGATTGATGTTTTTGTTTTCTTGCCTTTTGCAAGACTGAAAAAAAAGCAAAAACATGGAAATCCAGATATAGATGTAGGCAGTCAGAACAGTTAAGAGATTGATCTTTGTGTGTGTGTGTAGTGTGTGCATGAATACAGGTGGGTTCGACTTTATTTTTACTGTCTTCTGCAGGCTGATGTTGAGGAAATTACAGTTTGGATAAACTAATGGCTTCTGTTGGCTGACTCATCATCAGGGCAGCTATCTGCTTTCTCATTTTATATTGATACAGATGTGAGAAAGAGAAAGTAATTTAACTGATAACTATATTGATCCCAAATTGATTCTGATTTTCCCTGTTTCTGGCTCAATTCCTGATCCTGTGGGGTCTCTCCACTCTCACCTTTTTTGTTCACAATGACCTAAAGCTTCTTTATCTAAACACCTCTGTCTCCTTTTGCTTCTGTGTGCCTTTGTGCAGCAGTGTGGACAGGATCCAGCAGCTAAGGAGAGAGTACCAGCAGGCTAGAAGAGAAGGAATGGTTCCACCTTATGAGGAGCTGGACCCTCGACGCAGAGGGCATGAAAATGAAGCACACAGGGTAAGGAGCTTGATGCACGGTTCATATGGACACACACAGAAACACAAAGCAGTCCGCTGAAGTGTAGATCAGGTAAATCTCCTCATAGTCTCTTCTTTTCAACCTTTTCCTGTCCCCACGTTTTATTAATAATCCCATCAGTGCGTCTGTCCCCAGAACACACACCAGTGCATCTTATTACGTCTGTCGAGTGATCAAGGCCCTTTAGCTGTCAGTCGCAACTTGCTCTTTGACGCGAATGGCTCCTGCAGGCATTGAGCTGATAGGACTGATATGTTCCACTTTTCACTGAGGAAGAGACACGGAGGAGATAAGTGGAGGTTTTGCTTGCTTGTCATCTCGCAGGTACTGTTTTTCAAATGGCAGATTCATAGTCACGTCCTCACAGATTCACGTCTGATCTCAGGCTGCCTGAGTCATGCTGTTAAAAAAAATGCTCCAAAACACATCTGCCACGTCGTATCGGCTGTATATGATTAATGCGCTAACAAGAAATCACCTCCCACACTGGTACCAGGTGTCACCCTGCTATGACTTTGTTTGCAGCTGCTGCTAGCTCAGTGTGAGTACTGCTATTATAAACACGTTGCTAGGTATCAGACTTTATTTTATTAGTCAGACACTGCCGGTGTCTTGCCATACCACTTTGTCTACAGTAGCAGACATTGACAAGATGTTTTGTTACTTCTTCGTTCTAACCTGCTTTATTATTTTCTTGTATGTCAGTGTTTATATTAATACCGAAAGTCTCATATCTCAACATCTAGCAGATCTAGAGTATAAGGGTTTGGTTTTGGTGTAGACTGTTAACAGAGCAGGTGCAAATTAAAACCGAGTGACATGTTTGACTCTTTAGTATCAGGCCCGTGCTTTACTCCAGGTTTCATAAAGCTCTGCTTTGCTATTTTTCATCCCGCTGTTGAAGTTTTCAGACATAATTTATTTATACTGCACTTTTATTTGTCACTCGACATATAAACATGGGTAAGAGAAGGATATGAGACTGAGAGCTGATGTCATGGAAAGTCTGGATTATTTATTATTCAGTTATTGTGTGTGGATGTTAAAACTCTGCGGGGATACACAGTGTTGCAGGCAACTTCAGGCTCCTTATTTGAACAAAGAACAACTGCTTATTGTTTTTCCCTTGCGGTGAGCAAAAATAAATCTTGATCACATTCTTCCAGGGATGCTGTGAGGTATCATTGAGCACTGCGTGTCTTTTCAGGACACACACCATGTCTGGTCTCTTTCTGTCTTACTTCACATCGAACCTCACTGCTGTAAAATGAAGTGCCACCTAAATTTCACCTTGCCCTGTCACACTGATATTTAAGGTTTCAGAGTTTTGTAGAAAGAAAAAAATAAATTGGTCTTTACTGTCAAGCTAAATTTAATCTCCTGTGACAAATAGATAGGTTTATTGCAGCATGTCATAATTTAGCTGCCATACCATGATGGACACTTCAATTCAGAGGAGACACGAGCTTTATTTCTATGTTCCTGTATGCTGTCAAACTTCATTAGGCTATGGTTAAAAGAAGACATCTGTTTTGGGTTGATCAGCTTTTTCCAATTTAGTCATTAATGAGGTTTTCACTTCTCAACTGAAATTGGTTAAGAGGGTAACAGAAAACACTTGAACTGTAAAAGCAGAGGTGATGACGTTTATGTGCTTGAGTGTGTATTACAGTAAGTGCATTAACTTATGGGTTACAGTACACCAGGCCACAGGTCCTCAGGGATGTGTAAGGAAGGTATCTGAGTATCTGCAGGTCTTTTTTTGTATGTATTACCTGCTGTAAATAATACCATTAGTTGTAACTATGGCAACAGTTGTTGCAAAGCTTATTGACTCAAGAAATTACTCTTTCTTTTAACTGAGTAGTTTGTTCGCTGCTCACTCCTTTGCCTTGGCAAAGCTAAAATCTCTGCTGTAGAGTCTTACCTACCAGCTCATGTGGTCATTTAATGGGTCGTCATATATGTTAAGTTGACTTGTGTGAAGAAACTACAACACATGATCCTGCGTGACCCTGTTCACAGTTCCGCACAGTTTGAGTTTTGTACAGTTGGCTCAACAAGAAAGTAGAAATTTTTCAGTGTAACTCACACTCCAAAGAGTAAATCAAGAAAGAACCTGGTAGTCAGTGATTTATTTTACATTTATTCTGGGTTGTGGGGTGTTTATTTGTAACATGGATCCTCGTGACTAGACAACCAGCTAGTTGTCCTGGGGTCCATAATCATAATAAGTACTCAAGTGTTCAGTGAGTTAGATCTTTATGTGACAAAATGCTGAAAGTGACACTGAATGATTCAGAACTGCGTCCTGTGGTTTATGCACCTGCTTTAATTCAGATTTAAAAGTCTTTTTGTTTGTGACCAGCCAGGGGCAATTTTCTTTACCCTGGATCGATAGCCACACATTACACTGCTCTCTGCCTCCAAATGAGAAAACTTTTTTTTTTTTTGTTTATAAAGCAGAGAGCAAGAGCAATTAGCATGCTTCAGAGGTGGAAATTAAGTTTGAAGTTGGAAAGTTAAAAAAAGAGAAGAGGAAAAATCAAAAGAAAAACAGACCAGTAGCAGTTGCCATAGGGCCTAATAAGCCCCTCTCATTAAGGATGACGCATTTATTAATTAAAGCAGAGGCGATTATTTACCTGACTGGCTTTCTGTAGGAAGGAGAGAGGGAGAAGTAATGGTTATGGAGGTGAGCCGACGGCAAACTAATTCAACTTCACTTTTATTGGTTTGTTTGTTTCTCTTTAAGACGTTTTTATTTTTTGTCGAGGACTTACTGAATGACTGCGGAAAGTAAAAGCAATGGAAACTTAGGTGCAGAGAGAGAGTGAAATAAAACACAGAGATGAAGGCAGAATGGGAGAGAGAGTTCCTCATGCAATGTTGCCACAGTATTGTGTGTGTGTGTGCCGTTGTGTGTGTTTGTGTGTTTGTCCCCCTATGGCTCCATTACCATCGTATTGATTCATGGTTATGGGTTAGCTGTCTCCGCGAGCAAAATTATGTTTGCCTAAAAACAATTATCAAGCATCAAAAGCCACACCACAAGTTTGTTTCCAAGTGGGTGCGTTGTGTGCTCGTGGGTGGGTGTGTGTATTTTGGAAGACAACAACAGACTTTTTCCCTAAGGAGAGTGGAACTAAATCAACAGGGTGCCACACATACACACACACACACACACACACACACACACACACAGCCCTATGCAGAGGGTATGGAAGCCAATTGTTATGGTGGGCGGTGTGACACAGCTTTTATTATAGAATTTAATTATAATGAAAAGCTTTCATCTCGTGTTTTTTTGTACTTTGGGTTTTAATGTGTGTGTTCATTTACAGTTAGTCATTTAATTACTAATGGCATTTTGCCGTGTGATGTGATGCAAAATGAAACAGCATGGAAACCCCAGTTTTAAAACACACTGAGCTACAGGGCTGCTTCCTGCTCATGGTGCTGTTTTATTTTTGCTTCATCTTAAAGGCTTTTCTGGCCTCTGGACTTGTTTTTGCACCTGTTTTCTTTCTTGTACAAATGTGCTCACCTTAAGCTTGTCAGTAGAGCCGCAGTCTGACTGAGTGGTTGCTAAAGTCACTGGAACAGTTGGGGACTAAATGCTTTGCTCGAGAGCATTTTAATGGTCTTTTTCTCCTTTTCCCTCCTAACTGCGTTCAACTTTCTACTCATGGGACTCATAGCCAGATGTCAAAGAGAGCATTAGATACTTATTCAGAATACTTATCTCTAGTCTTTTGCCCATTTTCAGTAGTAGGAGAAACATTGTAGGACATACATGAATAATGGGAGCCATTTAGCTGCCTAAGTCCCAGTCAGAACCACCCCCGCGGGTATTGGCAACTGCTTGTCTGTCTGTAATCCCAACCCATAGGTCATGCACGTCTTTACCTCTCTCTCTCCAATACACGTCTTTAACTGTCTGTCCCTGTCTATTCCCTCCCTCTAATCCCTTTTATTTTAAAAATTCCCCATTTACAGCATGAAAAGTAAATTTGAGTGGTAGCTATGACAGCAGATCATGAGGGTAATGTTTGTTCTTGTATCTGAGCCAATGATAAGAAATATTTCATCAAGTGAAAATGCTTTTTGTCAGGGGAGATGGTGAAGTGATGGACTGTTTTCTCATCAAGTTAGATCATTTTCCTCAGCATCTCTACTTTAAACATAGAAATTTCCTATCCATTTCTGATCACTCAAACATTGTATATAAGGTGTACAGTGGCATGCAAAGGTTTGAGCACCCCTGGTCAAAAGTTCTGTTCATGTGAACAGTTAATCAAGTGGAAGATGAAATGATCTCCAAAAGGCATAAAGTTAAACATGAAACACTTGTTTCCAATATTTGAAGCAGTATCAGTCTATTACTTTTGTTCTCTACCATTTTAAAGTGAAAAAGGGGAAACAAAGCAGCACCCTGCAAAACAACGGGAAACCCAGGAGACTAGAGCTCTCAGATAACTTTGACCAAGCAATCAGACAAGCTGTTCACTATTTACACACTGTGATAGTTTCCAAAGGGGGGCTACTAGGTACTAACTGTGCAGGGTGGCCAAACCTTCGCTGTGGGCCCTTTCCCTGTTCTGTCATTTTGAAAATGTAAAAGATACAAATATATGTATATATATAAATTGTGTAAAGTGTAAAGGGAATGTGTCATCTGTAACATCATGCCTGTTGGAGATCATTTCATCTTCCACTTGATTAACTGTACACAGAAATTTTGACCAGGGGTGTCCAGACTTTTGCATGCCACAGTATAGGTTGTGTAAAGCAGGTTTGAGGAGCTAATTAGTGCAATGTTAGTAAGTATTTATGTTTTTCCCACCTAATACTGAACACTTGGGGTGCCAATTCCACAAAAACTACACACTTAGCAGTACATAATATGCAGTGTATTAATATAATGAAATTCAATGCATTCCATGTCATGTAGTACAGCTGTGCTAGTCTCAGTATGCCAGTTCACAAACTCAAGAAGGATGTCTGAATAAGTCATTTAGTTGGATTATTGACTGATGATATTTGATTTTTCTTTCCATCCATGCATCTGTTTTCTGCATCTGCTTACACGGTTCATTGTCAGGGTGCTGACAATCTCAGCATGCACTGGAGGGTGAAAGGCGGCATGCATCCCGGCCAGAGTGCCAGTGTACCGTGGGGCAGAAACAGAAGACAGAAGAATACATTCACACTCCCATTCTTACCTACAGGGAATTTCCGTTTGATCTAATCTGTATACCTCTGCACTGTGGGAAGAAAACCCACACAGAAACAGGCAGCACACACAGAGCCCACAGAGAAAGGTCCTAGTGGGTTGGCCGGCAGATAGAAGTTTCACACTTGGGAATTGTGGGTTTGGAAAACAAAACTTCACTGTCTGAATTGTTTCCACTTCCACTCCTGATACTGTATAGATGTGTGTGCACGTGTCTGTGTCCAGCCAGCTGTTCCCTGCAATTCTTTATTTTTTCCAGTTGACAAAATGTTCTCTCTGTATAATGAAGCTTTGAATTCAGTGTGAAGTGAATCCAGCATGACAATCAGAAGGTTTTTATTTTCTAATTTGATATTCTATTTCCCCTTCACACACATAAAGACATGCACGCATACGCACATGAAGTTAAGACTGTGGCAGTAAGTCAAGGCAAGTGATGTAATGTGTCCGCTTTCAACTGTTATCCATAAGTTCAAACTGGAAAGACTGCATCATGGTATTTTACCTATAACAATTCAATCCTGATGAACTGGCTGAATTTAACTCCTGAATATTCAGCCAAATTTACTTCTGAGATTGTTTCACTCACTCAGTCTTGCTCTAAGGTAGCACACAAAAACTAGCTAGAAATGATTATCCTGGAGTTATAGTCAGAGCAACAGCTTTTTCTGTGTTTAATCTGTGAAGACAACTATTGAAAGCAAATGTCACTGCTGTCTCCAACAGGTCTAAGGAAACACACATGTGACCAACTTAGTTTTGTTGCCCATGCATGGCACCGCGGATTCAAACTGGCAAAATGCCAGTGGCATACAGTAACAGTGGCAGACTTGGTCGTCTGTGTTCCCTCCAAATGTCTGTGCACAGTTACAAGAGGATCTTGTATCATATCCTGTTGATCAAGACTGAATTTCTTGTGCTGTCACAGCTATGTCCGGATTCACGTTGTCATGTGTGTGTTTCTGGAATTTGATTTTTGTTTTTGTCTTTGGTCAAGGTCTCAGTCCCCTGAACTGGGTCCAGTATTCTTCCTAACCTTGTCACTATTACCATCCAGAGACAGCCCCACCATTGTGTGATTCACAATAGAATTTGGGAAAATCCCAGCACACCATTCCCATAACCTTTCTTTTTCTTCTTCTTCTTCTTTTTTTTGCTGATTACTATAAAATCTTGTCTTTTTTAAGTATTTGTATTAGTTTCAAGAATACATCCAGATAATTCTGTCTGTTCCCTGTAGTGAAAAATAACATTTCCACAACTTACCTTTAATAGTCTTGAACTGACTCGGACAAACCTTGCACAGACTATTGACTTGGGCAAAGACAGAAGGTCTTCCCACCATGATACCACAGTTAATGCCACGATCTGTATGTATTTGTGGACATTAGTCATGAGTACCACCCACTGAGACCCATGACTAACAATGAACACAGTTTTCCATCCTGTACAAAGCAGCATATTTCTCTATTTGAAGTGCAGGGTGAAGTGAGGTGAGGTCTCTGAATCCTCGGGTGCTACTTTTTTTTCACATTATTCATCACGCTTCCGGCAAAACTTGTATTCTATCTGAGACTCATCTCATCTTGTTGTGTTGCTTATTTTTGACAATGAATAGATGAATTACCTGTTGCCATGACATTTTATAGTACACATCCACCTGTCATGCCTTCATGAATGAGATCCTGTATAATTAATGAGCAAATCATTTTGAGTGAGAAATGTAATTTTTAACTGTGCTATAAATGTGTAGTCAGTGTAGTCAGTATTGCCTGTCTTTGATTAAAGAAACGAGTTTGTGTTTGAGTTGGAGCTGAAGCACTTTTCCCACCTGATGTCCAAGCAGCTGCAGTCAAATACTTCACATGCTGGAGATGCAATTAGAAGGTGAAGTATTTCCCGAATAAGTCTGTGGCCATTGCTTCATGTTGTGTCCCAGTTTGGCAAAAAAGCATTTCCACATTAAGTGTAGTTGGAACAGTGCAAGTATAAGGGGAGACATGAATGTCACTTATTTCACTATGTACTCAGAGTGGATTTTGGTACGAGCTACAAGGTTAAATTACTGAGTACAGTATGAGCACGGAGGGAGTTTTCACATCGATCTAGACCAAACTGCAGGTCTGGATCCCTAAAACAAACAGGAAGTGAAAACATTGCAGTGCATCAGGAGCATCAGGAGGATAGTAAATGTCTGTTGAGGTCTAAACTTTGTAGACTTCAGTGAGCTGTTGATTAAGTGTCGGAAATATTTAGTACCTTGCATACTGCATATAAACAAGGCTTTGATTGCACCATCTCAAACTGAAAATGACAATTAGTAGTTTAACCTCGTAGTATAATATCAAAACTATGTCCTTGAGTACAGTGCCAATAAATCAGCCTTCACAGGTAGTAATTCCAATTACAGTTTCTGCTTGAATGAAACTTATTCTTGGAGAGTAATGTTATAAATGTATGCCTCTACCATCAGATATTTGTCCAGACTTACAGAGGTGTACTTGGCAGACCTGTATACTTGTCATTTTACAGCCATTTTGGGGCAGACACAACCTCTTTGCCCTCTCTTTCTCTGCACTCTCTCACTCACACACACATCAGACTCTTTCCTTCATGACCTCGAAACTGTTCATGTGATTTCAGCCATTATAAAACAGAAATAGGCGTGCTACCTTGGGTGTTTTATAGGTGGACAGGCAGGGGATCGAACCCCAACCCTCTATTAATAAAAAGGGACTGCAGTAAACCTTGTAGCTGAGTCTGGCCTTTTGTTGTAACAGACAGGGTTAAGAGAGTTGTTTGTGCTCTACATAAAAACAGCTTTTCTCTCACTCTCTCTCTCAATCCATTCTCTCCCTCCCTCTCTCTCCATCACATTCACTGCGGTTCATGTACTTTCAGTTTAATTCCTTTCCCTCTATAAGAGCTACATTATTTTTTCTAGTAAATTTGCCATTGAGGAATTAAATGCTGATGTTTGTTGGTTGAGATGATTGATGCATCTATCCACTCCTATGTCTATGAATAAGTGAGAGATGAAAGAGAAAAAACAACATTAAAAGCATCAGTTATATAGCCACCACACACGCTGCCCTGCCAGACTGGACTCCACTGAAGGTGGGGGGTGAACACCATACTGCTCAAAAATGTTCCCCCATTCGGTGCTTTGATGATGGCAGAGAGCTGTTGGACATGTCAGTCCAAATTCTCCCACCCAGTGTTCATCTGGGTTGAGTTCTTGTGACTGTAAAATCCACAGCATATGACTCACATCATTTTCATACTCATCAAACCCCTCACTGGTCAGGGGCACGCTCCTAATTGGATATAATGTTTTATTTGATCACCCAGACTACCTTTTATTTATTTGCAGAGGGTCTTTCAAAGGACAAGTAGACCCCAACCATGCCAACATGACCCCTACTCTTAAACAGAGCCACCTGATCCCCTCACAGTTCAGCCTTGTACTGCTCTCTTGGCGTACGTCACACATGCACTCGCACACGTAAAAAGAACATAACAAGCCCTTTCTAAGGCTGGAAGAAAAGCAAAATTTGAGAAATGACAAGAAGGCAAAAAAAGAGAGGTTTTACTCTTCAGTATTGTGACAGTACCAAGCAAGAACATGCTTCTCCAGGCTACATTATTAATGCCAGGTCTGGGTGAATATAAATCCACTGGAATATACTGTACCACATCATGCAATCACCAAAGACTGCACTGCTGGCAGCAAACACACAGCTCACTTACTGACTGCATTTCTGATTTAATGATTTGAAGGGGATGCATATCAGAGGGGCGTAATACCTACATTTTGCTCATTCAGCATACATACACACACCCACATGCATACACAATGCTAACACAGATGTGCATACACAGATAAAACAAAGCACCACTTCAAACATGAAAAAAACTCTGATACATGACATCACACAGCGCAGGAACACACTTAAATCACACACTAAAACATATACACTATCCGGTACTGACACTAACCCACTCCCAAAAATCATTTGTGTTGTTGAAACCCATTGCTCAGTTCATTTTGTTTGAACAGGCACGATGTGTAATGAACTTATAGTTAACTGCAGCTCAGTTTTAGAGAGAGGATTTGACTGTGAGGACTTGATGCACTAAGCATTTTTGCAGAAAAGCCCCTTTATTTACTTTGCTGACAGATTCGACTATGAATTGAATCACATTACAAATCTTACCCATTGCACAAATTGGATGAGGCTTAGTGTTTGGCATCTCAGGGGACTTCCAAAGTAAATTCATCATCTGACAAACCAGTATTCTTCCAGAAGCAGCAGGGTAAGGCCTGCAATGCTTCACTGAATACAAGGATGACTTTTTGGAAAGAGACAATAAAAGCTAATAAAGAAGATGTGTCCAACTGTTTTGGAGTAGAGATCTGGATCAGCCACTTTACAAATGTTATCTGGTGCAGAAGAATCAGAAGCCGCATTGCCCTGAGGAACACACACGCAACTTATGATCATCAACACAACAGAAACGCACACTGTCACACATCTGCACACTCTTCAGTCAAACAGTGGTGTTTTCTGTGTAATCATGGGATTGAGCCCAGTGCTGTTACTCACTCTGGCCTTATAAGGACAAGTAGAGAGTTGGAACGGTTAAAAATGTGCTGAATCTAATGGAACAGAAAGGAAACTGGGCTTACACTGATGGCCCAGAACAACTGTGAGGCAGAGAAAATAAGTGGTGAGAAGGAAAAGCTGAATCCAAAACACAATGAGAGTGCAGATTCTACATTTGACCAGCTTTCTTTATCTCTTACTTATCTTCCATCCTTTATTATTACTTTTACCACTTCACGCTCCTCCCACTCTCACTGGTTTCTCACCACTTTATCTGTGTGCGTATGTGTGTGAGCATGTTTATGGATGTGATTACTCCCAGCAGCAGGTCAGGAGGTTGTAATCCCCAAGTCAGACATGATGGGATCAGTGCCGACTCAGAGGACCCAGACACATAGCTGTGTCTACTACCACAGACACACACACACACTGACACACACTGACACACACACCGATATGATATACATCTTCTGCTGTCTTAGTCAATAATGGAGATAGTCTTATGTTCAGACAGTTATTATTCCTCTGTCTGTCCTATGTTCCCCTTCTGTCTCTTCAGAGTCCCCATGGACCACTGCACCATTGAGCTTAACTCGCGCGCACACACACACATGCACACACACGCACACAATTAGTCATGAAGTAATCTTCAGTAACATTCGGTGGTTATGACTGACTGGAGCACTTAACGACTGACTCATTGTCAGAGATTTGGAGCCATTAACAATTAAATCATTCACACACTCACAACTGACCAAGTGAGATTAAGTGTGTGTGTGCGTGTGTGAGCAGACATATTAGTGTGCATGTAGTAACTGAAAAAATTGAAAGGAGCCTTAAAAGTATTTCCAGCTTGAAGAATACTCAGAACAGGGCAACAGTGCAGGGACTCTGTGTGTGTGAGAGAGTGAGTGAGAAAGAGAGAGAGGCCACTGCAGAACATCAAGCTAAATGCATAATAACCATTTTGAGTCAGACTGGTCCAAGCCTAGTCACACAGGCTCCATTGGATTTGGCTTAAGAGCAGCAGAACCAAACCGGGTGTTGAAAGAGATTGTTTGACACACACACACACACACACCCACACACACGCGCAAACACACACACACACACACACACACACACAGATAATCTAAGAAAGTAACAAACCTGAGCTGCTGCAAGCACACTTCAACAGTAAGACATCTCGTGCCAGCAGACCTTAATTGGATCTTAACTACAACAGGCACATTTTCCCCTTTTCTCACTGAAGCATTTCAGTTCTAACCACAGGTTGGAGCTCATTCTAAGATCACAGCTAGGATATGTTTCAGCTAAGAGAAACACTCATTGTCTTTGCATCACAGCCTGCTGTGAAGCATGTTTTATTATTATTTCATCAAATATAATTTGAAATTCATCATTTTAAGTTGAAATGCACCCCTGAAAAATCACCAGTGACAGAAAAGTTGCCAGCTGATTTTTTTTCTTTTGTGTTTCCCGCATTCTCCTGAGTGTCTTTTTTAAATTATACGAAACAAACTTTACATTTTTGCATGCTGCACATGCTTTTTTTTGACTAATTAAAAATAATTGTTCACAAGTGATGAACTTTTTTTTTTTTTTATTTACAATCAGTAACTTTTGATTTTATCTTCCACTGTGAGGTTTTCTGTGTTTATTACAATATAAGTCTATAAATTAACCATTGATAATGAATCTGACATTTAATAATGATGAGTGATATATTACAATGATAATGGTTTATAGATCCATTATTGATAAAGACGCTATAAATAGCCACAACCATGCATCACAGTCTTTCACAGTCACAGCTGCTCTGATGCTGCTGGACAATCTCACCAATGTGACACAGTCAGTGTTTGCTCTGTGTTTGCTTCTAGCAAATGTCACAACCTGGCTCTGGGCGATGACAAAATAATGAGGAGGACACTGATTTTAACAAAATAACAATAATTTATTACAATAATGACCAAAATGAAAACTACAAATATGTGATATGTATGTCAGTGAATCAGTAGTGTACGTGTGCTGATAGACAGAAAACAACACGTGAGCAGCTGGGGTGATCCTCCACGTCTGAGAGAGAGCAAACAATGGGGAGGCTGGGCTTATTTAACCTGGGATCACACAACCCAGGTGTGTTGTGTTGGCCATCTACTGCATGGGAAGAGGAGACCAGACATTAGAGCAATCCCACAATATACCAAACACCCTGGACCTGTCACACAAAATAGAGAGATGTGCAGTTGCACTGATTGTTAGTGCAGTCGCTCCAATTGTAAAGTTCTATTTTACTGTAAAGATCATTCTCATGAACTAGACACATTTTAATAGGGCTACCAGTCAGGTGTCTAAAATTGTCATGTGTGCATCATTTATGTGCACCTCCATAAACCTGGTGAAAATAACATGTCTGCATGTTTCTGTCTTTGTGCACACACAGTCTCAGCTGTGGATCTACACAGAGTTATTGGCCTCTGTTTTCCAGTTCATTGAACTCTAACCAAACACAAGGGAAAAACAGTTGGGTGTTTTCTCCATATTAAGATGTCAAGGCAAAAAATATGAGGAAAATTTGAAAATAATAATAAAATCTTATCAATATTTGCTTAAGCTTTTCACCACACCTAAATCTGAGTAGAACTTAAAAAATGTTGAAGTAAACAATGATGTAAACTCCTGTATAAGGTGATCATCATGGCCCATAACTGTATCCATTTTGGATTAAGTTAGGTCTCATGTTAGATTAGACATTATCAGAATACATAAGGTGATTTTAGAGAAAAGAGGGATAAAAAGAGCGATAAGGTGGGATTTAAGTTGAGGAAATGAAAGGACAGTTAGTGTCAGCGAGGGAGAGGAAGATGAGAAGGAAGGGAAAACAGAGAGAAACACACAGGAGTAAAAGTCAACAAATGAGAGAGCTGCCAAAGGTCAAAAATAGACAGAATAGTTAAAAGGAGACAGCGGGAATGAAGTGATGAGGTAGATAAGATCAAGTCAGAAATATAGACTGGAGTAGAGGGAGGGTGAAATGGAAAGCATGAGTGAGACAGATGGATGGAGGGAGAGGGGAAAAAACTGAAAAGGGCGAGTTATGCATTGGGTCATTATAGAGGAATGTTAATATGATTAGTGAATGACTCTGACCTCGCTGTCTGGAACTGGTGCCTGGCTGGTCTGATGACCGCTGAATGTCTCTTCCACACACACACACACACACACACACAGTAGACTATTAGGATGAAAACATACATCAGACACATATGCCAGAAACAACAGACATGCACACACAGTGCATGAAAGAAACGCATGATCTCACATTAACCCACAAGTACGGAAGCATGGTTCAATACACACACACACACACAGACTCCCTCACTGGCATGTATGATTTGTGTCTTCTTTCTTCCAGCAGGGCAGAATGAGTCAACATGTCATGACTTATTATCTGTTTTTAACATATATGATTCCCTGCAGTCTGGCCTCATAAAGTTTGAACAGTTCATGGATCTTTGGCCGTCGTGTCTCCATGTTACTACGTAATTGTTTGTGCCTGAGTCCCAGGGTGGGAGACACAGTCCATCTTCTAGGTCCTGACGTGAAAAACTGAAGAAGCTTTAATTCCATGATTTAAATCTCTTTGTATCGGCCAGTAACCTTACTTGAGTTTACTGAGGTCTACCAGATGTGGGAACATGCAGTTACAGCTGCTGGACACCACAAGAGGAAGTGTTTTCTTCCCTTCATTTCTTTTTAAGAACCAATAACGTCAACAATAGTTAGTGGTGAATTGCTAATCCTGGTAGAAGGAGCCTGTGTTTTTGTTGACTGCTTTTAACTCTCTCTGTGTTTGGTTGGTGGAAAGTGTTTAATGTGAAACAGCAGCAGGAAGTGTTGTCTGTTTCTTCACACTAAATCATGAGTCAAAATGTCATGACTTATCTGTTTTTAACATGCATGATTCCCTACAGTGGGCCCTTGGTACACCTCTGACAGCACAGCTGGCATCTGTTGCATGGATGTAAAAACCAAAATGTTGTAGTGCTGAACTTCAAACCAGAGAGACTAGAAGAGAAAGTGCTGACAGGTGAGCATGGTGGGCCTTCTCAAAACAGCCTTTCTCCTCTCTAACCACCTGCATAGCTGCATAAGTTGAAACACTCAGACCCCACAACAAAGCTCAGTTCAGGATTGATGCTTCAGATCATGGCCTCAAAAACTATATATGAAGTCATGGGGTGTTAAGAGCACATAGTGGGAATGTTGGAGATGGGCGAATGTGTGATGTATGTGATATTGAATGGCTGTCAGGTCTATATGTGTTAGCCCTGTTGAACTCCAGCATCCTGTCCAGGTTGTAAACAAAATCCCACACAGAGGTTTATAATGGCAAACAGGGTCAGACTGAGTAATGGTGCCACTTCAGCCAAAAAGGATCATCTTGCCATCATATCTACAGCTGTTTTGATTTAAGACGATTCAAGACTTTTGTTACATGTTACAGATTTTTTCTTGGACAGCTGTGTGATTATGCCTGAACAGAACAGCTCACATGCCTTGGAGCTAATGAAGACTTGAGTCTTGCTATTTAGACAGAGGTGGAGTGAGGAGTTCAGGAACCAAATGTACAGTCTGACAAAACAACAAAGCAGTCTCTATCACAGTGATGGAAAGGAACAGGTCACGACCTAAAGCCACCAACTCATCTATCAAAGACTGGGCACTACGTTTGGTTATGCTTTCCACAGATTCGATTCAGATCAGGTGGATCACCTGGTCTCAGTAAAGTTGAGCTGCTCTCCAGTCACTGGGGAGACAGTCACAGAATGCCCCCTCCACAAGCAACCTCATCTTTGGGCATTACTGTATGTGTTAAGATTATATTGCCCTCACAATTCTCTATACAGTATACTGATGTAAAGCTCCTCAAATTAAATCTGAGACTCTTCATGTAGTGTCCTTTATTTTACTTCAAACTGAATGTGATGAAGCCCAGAGCCTGAAAAACAAAACAAAAAAAAACTCTAACTGCCAGGGTGAAGTTTGTGTGTAGATCAGGACATTTAAGATTTTGAAACATAGACATGTATACGCACTATGGAGAGTGCTCATGAAGCTCCAGGCCCTGCATGTGTTTTCATTGGGTTTTTAGGCACATTCGGCCAAGGGCAATATTGATATCACATGCAGAAATAGAATTTATCCTTTAATCTAGCGTGAAAGCCTCTTTTGTTGCAGCGCTGTTGGCAGAAACGGTTTGAATAATACAGTGTACTATGTAGAGGTCACATTCTTGGAAACCCTATCAGCTGTGGCCATGGCTGTGTGTTAGGCTGTGTGTGTGTTTGTGTGTGTGTGTATGTGTTTTCCTTTAAGGTATAGCTCATGGGTCTTACGTCTTATCAAATCTAGATTTCTATTGAGCTCTCATGATTTCTATTTCAGGCTTTGAGAAAGATGCCAACAGGCAGAAATACAGATAAACTCACAAAGCCTTGCGCAGGTATGTGTGTAAAGAGTGATGAGTTTTGGTCCGATGGAGAGTGTTATCACCACTGGCCACCGCGCTGTGGACAGGACAGATAGCCAACTACCATGCGTGTCGTTGAGTGTGTCTATGTCTCTGTGTCTGTGTGTGTGTACATTTTAGATTGTTGGCTCAGCTGTGTTTTTGAGGACAGACACCTCTATATGTCAAATATTTCTACCTGCATGCACACTGTCTACACACTTTTGTCAGTGCGTCAGCGAGCCAGGATAAAGTGCGTGCGTGCATGCGTGTGTATTTGGAGATTGTCAGCGATTCTTAAAGCAGCATGCAGCTCTTGAGCTTCTGAGAGAGAAATATCTGACACTGAAATATGGTGAGTCATCTGGTAGATAAGAAATACGGAGAGCTGGAGAGGAAAGTGGGGGAGGGAAGGTGGGGGGGGAGGGAGGGTGAGAGGCCTACAGTAGTAAGAGGCCATGAGTTTCAAAATAAGAGCAGTTTTAGGAAACTCAAGAGGTGTCAAAAGAGAGTGAGGATGGGAGTGGGAGACTGAGAGTCAACTTATAGTCACACAGTGAGGAGAGGGTGTGCTGGAAACTGGAGGAGAGGAAGACTGAGAAAGATTGAGGAACATCAGGAACATAAACAAGTTCCTGCTGAATGCTTTAAAGCTGCACTGTTTGTTTTTTTTATATGACATCACCAACCCTCTGGCTAAAGCAGTGCATTGGTTATTCTAATGTGAGTGTATGGTATTGGTTGAGGCTACTGACAGGAATTCCTTTCAATGAAAGAAGCTCTGCTTCTGGATCAGTGTCAATAGGTCAATAAGCTTTGCATGTTTTTGCCCATTTACTTTTGAACCTTTAAATTTTGGGCTCTCTGTGTTGAAAGAGCTCCGTTTGGTGTAAACAGATTCAAACCTAAGACTTGGCACTTTACACACAGTATATACTGACGAATTACCAAACATTTGATATGCATTTGTTTATACAAACATGTTAGTTAGATTTCAGATTGTAATTGTCTACAGATCACAGCATATTTGTTTTTCTGTCACCACAGATGAACTTTGATTCTGAGCCACTGAAGCAAAGTGAAATTGCAACAGAAAGAGATTTCTTTACAAGAGAGAAAATGCTATCTTTAAAAGAGAGAGGAGTGTCAGGAAAAGATTCAGTAAGACTTGTACAAAAATAGAGAGGAAATTCAAGTCACATAGTGAGATATTGAGAGAGGGCAGGCTTATGTAACTGTGGCATTTCAATACAGCTGTCCAAAATGCTGACTGAAAGAAAGTCAGTTTCACTTAATGTTTTCAGTGATAAAGAATAGACATACTGCTAAAATACTGGGAGAATATTCACTCCAAATCAGTGTAACTAGTGGGGCACAGAAAGCTTTTCAAGTTCCACTGCGCTCTGCATTTTGAGGAACTTTCTCCAGACAGCTCTCCTGATGTTTTTTTTTTTCCCCCAGCCCAGCACCATTTAGGCCTTTCCATTTAATACTCAAATTTTCACAGTTTGCCAACTTTACTTGAAAGAGCTCTTCATTAAATTAGGTTTAATGGACAGGAAGTCACTGGTCTGCCTTGGTGATTTTTAGTAGTCTTGAAGTAAAGCAGAGATGGACAGGAACGTGATTTAAAAAAAGACAGTAAACTGAGTGCAGTGTGTAATGCATCCATGATAAAAGTGTTCACAAATGACTGCACACGTAGGACCTAGTTATGGTCGGACAACACTCACATCACATCACATCACTTCATGGATGAGCAGAAGAAATTGAGTTTAGCAGAACTTATGCAAAATATAAGGTTTTGCAGGAAATGTCCAAAACTGCAAAATCAAGGTGGTCTTCGTTTTAAACTCTTGTCAGTTTGACAGTTTGGTTTCCTTTTTATTTCTTCTAGTAGCAAAGGAATTCTCCCATTGGTCACTTTTAAATGGAGAGATTTGTCTCCAACTGCAAACTCAAAACTAGCCAACCTCTTCAGTGAAGATGTCTCAATAGTGTTTGGGAATTCAGGCCAAGTCCCTCACATGCTCTCTCTCTCTTTCACACACACACACACACACACACATACACACAGTCACACATGTACACACTCTCTCTGTTTCCCACTTCTCTCCCTCTCTGTCCTCCCATCTGTGAGTTCAGATGAACAGAAGTCTCCCGGGGCTTTTCATTGGCCGAGCTCCACACTAAGAGGCGAGCTAATTGGCCAGCTGGGGCCCAGCCGGTTGTTGGAGACAGGGCATTGGCCGAGAGAAGGGTCAAGTGACATGTCATTGGTCAGATTGGCTGGTAACCTGGCAACACTTCAAGCTTTCCCTCTTGAGAAAGGCCTGGTGAGAAGAAAGAAAAAAAAAAAAAACAGGGAAGAGCTGCTGAACATAATTTGGCAACGGGTTTTCAGAAAAATTGTCAGTTAATTTTCGGCTTTTTGGAGTTATAAAAAGTATGTGTTTGTGAGAGCTGCAAGTCCCAGCAGTCCTCATGTGAATTTGCAAATACTGTAACCCTCGATCATTAGGACCTAGATTTTTGGAAGCACTTTGTCACTTTCAGTTTCAACAACTCATCAGCCAGTTGGTTACCATGACAAGCAAGTTTGTGTGTTTGAATTCCTTTTGATTGGGCATGAGTTATGTCGATGCAATGATCCTATGAAAACAGAACAGACGTTTTCCTGTTTTGTAGTTTATCTCATTCGTCCCCTATGTGATTTGAATCCAGCCCTGTTTACCTCCTTGATCTTTACTTTATTTCTCTTTATCTTTTCCCTCAATTCCTTTTTTTTCTGCAGTACCTCCAATCCTTTTGCCTTCCAAAAGCAAACTCTACCTTGGATCCTTGTTGCAGTTGCCATTAACACTCCTGCATGAGCTATATCAGCCATGACAGGGTTCCCTGATCTCAAATCCCTGTCAGCAGAATCACATTGTTTGGCAACATAGTACACGATAGGTAGTTAAGATCCACTGTTTTACACTTTTCTGTGATTTATTTGAAGTTTAGATACCCAACAGTGTGTAGCCAATCAGAAGACAGCCTCTGAGCCACTCTCTTTCTGAGTGATTTTGTAAAAGTAAAGCAAATTCCAGGTACTCAGGGAAGACAGGGAACTTTGCAGGGAGCAAACAGGTTCACTGACCATCTGAAACACAAGCATGAGTGTGAGTCTCTCTGAAGACACGGCTTACTGCACACCCACACTTAGATTTTTGGATCAGAACAGATCAGTGCGCATCAAGTATTCATTTTTTTTTTTCCTTTTTTTCAAATTTTGCTCAGACAGTGCCAGTTGTACTACTTAGTTAAAGCCCCTACAAAGAACTTTTAACTGGATATGCAAAAGTCCTTGTTTCTGCTGATGTCTCTGTGTGACCTACAACAGCAAATGAGGACATAGGTGGGAAGATAAATTGTTTCTAAATAGTGTAAGTCTTTACCTTCGGGAGGCAGTGGCACTGGATGAAACAATGTACGGCACTGAGACCAGAGGAGGCGACGGCACATTTGAAGAGGCTATAAATTAGCATTGAGTTGTTGCTACGCTAGAGAGTAAAAACCAAGCTCAATTTCATCACTATATTTTTACCATGGCTGATATTGGGACAGGATCCACAAAGAGAAACCTACCGTTTTTGTCCACAGGGGTCACCAAAATCAACACAAAATGAAAGTTCTTTGTAGAGGCTTCAGGGCTATAAGGAATAACTGTGGTTGGAGTCAGAGAAACCCATTCAGGTGGAAGCAGAGGAGAGGCAAACACCAATCCTCTGTGTAAAAGTAACATCCATCATCCACCCCACTTTTTCCTATCATGTGTTCTGGCACATTACATTAAGGGACATTCCTTTCAAAATTGCTTCTCAGAGATATTCATTCATTATTCACAACACTACAAGAAATTCTTGTCAGGAGACATAGACACGAGTGGTTTTAAATGCTTGAACAAACGAGAAAAGCTCATTTTTCCTGATGAGGACAGTCTCCAGAGTGAGAGAAAGACACTCTTTCTCTCCATCTTTGCAGGTTAATATCAGCTCACCTTTAAACTTTTTATTAAGTAGCAGAGTGAGCTAATCCAGAGGAAATGAGAGGTGGAGGTTAGTCACCAAGGATTAGTCTGGTCCCAGGACATCAAACATTCTATTCCCACCCAGGAGATAATCATAGCCAGGTAAGCCAGGAAATTAAGTGACTGCCTTTCAGAGGGTTTCTAATCCCCATCTTGGTCTCTCTTTACATTTCTCATTCTTTCCCACCCACCCTACTTCTAATTCTGTTCTCCTCCACCCATCCCCCTCCACCCCACCAAGAGAAGGACATAGTCTACATCCTGGCCCGTCTGCAACAGACTGCTTGTGTCTGCAAGAAAATGTCCATCTCAATTTCTAGGAGGGGATGTGATAGATGACACTCTCCGCCCCTGTGCTGAATGTAATGTCTGACCCTGCGCCAGGTCAGAGCTTTCAGACAAACTGAAGACTGTCCAGTGATGCTTCTCATCTCTTTGTCAGGATTTCTGACAATTGTGTGTGTACAAGGAGAGCTTGGGTTTCCTTCTATATGTTTTTATTATCTCTACATGGGTAAAGTGTTTTTTTGTTGGTTTGTTTTTTTCTGCAGTTTCGTTCTCGGTTTTAGTAAAAAGCTGGTCGCCAGAAAAGAGAAGGCCTCTCAGGGTCAATGTAGTTCAGAAGTCTTAAGCTTTAAAGACTTAGAGCTGTGTATATTTGTGTGCTGTTCTTTTCACTTACGATCCAAAGAGAGAACAGCTCACCATGGGCTCTGTGTATTTGTGTCTGCACATGTGTACATGAATTCAGGACCACACAACCAATAAAAAACCAGGGATGCAAGTGGATTTCCACCTCTCTCCAAAGCATGTCATCCAGCACAAAAGCAAATATTGCCTCCATTTTCTACACTTCTTCATCCATTTTACTCCTTTTTTTTCCCTGTACCAAGTGTGTCTCATCCTTTCACATGCACACATTCACAGACATCACATACACAGTTCACACAAACACACCTGTGACGGTATCATTACTACACTTACTAGTCTTACACTGAATACATGGTAGGTACATTCACCTTTTTGGGTGTTATCTTATCTCACTCCATGTATAGTCCTGGTTTATGTTATTAATACAGAAACCCACCCTCATCTGTGCCCACCTGAGGAGACTGGATGGAAATGATGGGATGTCAGAAAGAATGAGAAAATATGAAATACTCTGGAGACAAAAAAATAAAAGAGAGCAAGGTAGAAATGGAGAGGACAAGATATAGAACTTGTTCAGACTAGAGCAGTATGACAGCGGAGACAATAGAGGAGAGAAGAGGTCAAGACTTTCATGAGATTAGAGGACATAAAAATATGGGAAATACAGGAAGGAATCAAAAGACAGCCTGGCCATCTCTACCCCTGCAGCCAATCATCTGAGAGAGGCAGAGAGTGTGTGAGGGAGAGACTGTGTCACTTTCATCCTATTACTGCTCCATCTAACTTGCCACTGTAGCCACCTGCTCCCACCATCGCACAATCACTCACACTCACACACTTACAAAACGTATATTTCAGCTTCATATTCAGCACATGCATACTCTCTCTCTCTCTCTCTCTCTCTCTCTCTCTCCTCTCTCTCTCTCCTCTCTCTCTCTCTCTCACATACACACACACAGGTGCACACAGTAGAGAGGTGTCTGTGCTGCTCTTATGTGCTTATGCTCTTATGCTAAGTCCTGTTCCTGAGATATCATAGAGAAATAAATAAATAATCCAAGAAGCCACAAATACCCAGCAGAGATTTTCCTACCTAAGGCGCTGACATTATAAAAATGGCAGAGGGGGTTGAATTTTTTTTCCCTGTTCTCATCATTGCCGTCTCCGTCCTGTCTCCCATCATCTCTACGTCTCCGTCTGGTAAATTGTGTCCCCTTTAACCCCACCTCTTTTCACTCTCAACATTTCTCTCTCTCTCTTCCAGTCTCTCAGTCTTCCTTGGAATTCACCTTTCTTTGTTCCCCCTAATCCTCAAAGGGGAACTTTTTTAAGTCGGGAAGTTTGGGGTACAAGGAAGAATTGAAGCACACAGATGGAGAGTGGGTAGGTAGAGAAGGGGGGATATACTATCTGGGTGGCAAGGAGGGGGCTTAGAGGTAACCAAATTATCTGGCTTCACTTTTTCGGCTCTTCTTCTCCTCATCCTTCTCTCTGTCCCTCTATATATACCATCACCCACAACTCGTTCCTTCTCTCCCTCCGTCCCCTTATCAGCTTCCCACCTTGCACTTTCAAGGACAAGCTTAACTGTTAAGAACACTAAGGACTGGATAAACCTGTGTGTGTGTGTGTGTGTGTGTCTGTGTTTTTGTTTTTTGTCTACAATATTATTTTTATTCTTTTACTGCACATTTAATATGTTTCTGTGTCATTGCATTAATGTGTATGAGTATTGTGTGTGCACAAGAGTATTGCACATGTGCGTGTTCATATGTGCAATTGTGTGTGTGTGTGTGTGTGTGTGTGTGTGTGTGTGTGTGTGTGTGTGTCGTTCTCCAAAGGCTCTGCAGCAGAGACTAATCCTAGCCTCTTTGCTATCGCCTTACCTTCTTTCTTACTATCATTTATTTATCCCCATCTCTCGCTCCCCCTCTGTGCTCCCTCTTTCCCTTTTTCTCCTGCTCTCTTTCATTTCTGTCTCATACTTTCTTCCCTCTCTTTCCAAAAATATATATGTATATATATATATATATAAACATATTCTACACGAACAAGTTGCACAGTAACATTGTATTTCACCGTTCAGCATCAGTAAAATGAGTGCTCCCCAGAGGAGAACCATTCATAGAAGCATTCGCACCTAACTTGCTTCCAACCAGTTCAAACTAACTCAGGAGGGTTTGCCCTTTAGTACAGTGAGTTTGGGCACTTGTGAAAGCCATCAGTTTAACTCTGATGCAGACTAAACAAGCAGGGGCAGTGTCAGCCCATTTCCAGCCTGACTATGGTGCAGTTTGGTTGCAAGCTCAAAATAAAGCAAGGTACCTGCAGAACTGTGTGAGTCTAAATGTGATATTTGCATAAATTCAAAAGCTGCTGTTAAATTCATCAGCTGATTAAGAAGGGTGAACCACTTATCCATAGAAGCATGTGCAGCCGGATTTCATTCAAGGTTGCAATTTAAGACGAAGGTGTGCACACGACCACACAAATGCAGTGATTTCTACACATCTTACTCAACAGAAAGTAAAAAGTTGCTTAGCCAGTTCACCGCTAAAGGTGAAAGGAGTGAACAGGACACCATCCATCATCCTTCCTTTGTCTATACTGCTTATCGGTGCAGGGTTAGGAGCCAATCTCAGCTGACACAGAGTGAGGGTGGGGTAACACCTGGACAGGCCACCAGTCTATCACAGGGCCGATATACAGAGACAAACAACCCCACACACTCACATTCACACCTATGGGCAATTTAGAGTCACCAGTCAAACTAATGTGCATGTCTTTGGATTGTGGGAGGAAGCTGGAGAAGCCAGAGAGAACTGCACCACTGTGCCCAGTATGTCAGTATTCATATGCTAAAAACCAGTGTAAACACAACCTGAAACAGAGCTGTTCTGTGTCTTGCCTTTGACCAAATGAGCCAAAACTTGATTCCAGGCTGGAGTTAGGTTTTAATTGAGGTGTTTCCAGGGCATTGATATCAGTTAGTATAATGCACCGTTCTAACAAAAACAAATCTGTGTGTCAGCATGTGTATGTGCTATCCCTGCTACAAGTTTGCCGGGATGCCGCGTGCTTGATAACTTTTAAATGCCATTTTAAAAAAAGAGGAATTAATTTGATTGATAGGTCTATGCACTGATATGCATACAAACACACAGACGCACACATACACAAACCTAATATGCAGTCTCTTCCACTCCCTCACAGACCTGCTCTAAATAAACAGGATATGCTTTGCATTAAGTAGTATTAATCGCTGTATTCATGGGAGACACTCTAAGCTGCCTGCTTTGGGGAAAATTGACCTTCTGTGGTCTTAATTGTACCAGAGTCTCAACAGCGCTGTGACATTTAACTGTGCTCCAGTCTTAATTCTTAGCCTTTTATTCTAGTGCTTTACTGACATTTCAGTAGGATGAGGGTTTGTGAATAAAGACGTTTGGTGTCTCTTTGGTGCTGTAAACAAATAAGCAAATTTCCCCGTGATTATTTTATTCTTTCCCTATCTTCCTCTACCTCTGTCACGCCATTTGCCGCAGAATCTCACCTTTGTTGTCCGCCGCCTTCACTCCTTTGGCTGCCACCCCGCGTCTCTGAGAGGAGCTGAGTGACATTTTACATCCCAATAGCACAAAATGACCAGAATTGTGTGTGTCTGCAGAGGCCTTGTGGGGTTGTCGATCAATAGTGGTGACTCAGCGATTGCTTTGCCAGGTGCTGAGATTTCTGGTTGCCCACAGCCTTTACTGTGGTTTTGTTAAAAGAAACATGAACACCACCTAGTTACATATATTTCAATTTGCTTAAAGATGGATCATGATGCTGCAAGCAAGTGAATAACAGCCCAATAAACTGTATTCCCACACTAAGAGGAATAAAAAGAATTGTTGCTGTCATAAAATGTAAGTGTTTTTTACCATTGAATGTCTCATATTAATTCTGAGCTATACGTAGGAAAAGTACTTGTGCTCTTCCCAACATAATATTAGTTAAAAAGATTGATGGCATTTGTCTTTTTGTTGTTTTTTTTGTTTTGTTTTTTTTAATGGGACACGAGAGCAAGTAGGTAGTTATGTTACTACAGCATGAGGACTGGACAGAGGTCTGGCTTGGCTCTGTCCAGGTAATAGAAACATCTACAGGCCAGAAGTCTTCACTGGTTCACTTGCGTCTGAGGGACCGAGTCCAAGTTCTCAGTCGCAAATTTTCTTGAGTTCTGTCTCTGGGCACTGGGATATGTCCTAATAGTAAAAGCTAGTCGTCTCTCACTGGTTCATGTCTTTTGTGCTAAGCTAAGCAGCTGCTCTATGAAGCTTCATCTGTAAAAAGACAGATATGACAGAAAGAGACAAAGTGGCATTAATCTGAAAGTAAACTAGTGTATCACCAGAAATCTGGAGGAGTAAATGACACTGATGAAAAAACAAATCCTGCAGAGCTTGCTGCCTGTGATGCTGAATCCTGTCTAACTCCAAATAGAGCAGCAAACACAACACACTGAGTGAGAGAGTGACTGTCTCTTGTGTGGTCGTACACACTCATCAGAGAAATGATAAGCTATGGAAAGACCTCATTAGAATACCTCTGTGTCTATGCGTGTGTGTTTAAGTTGACATTTGGGGACACATTTCAGATTAAAGACCAGTTAATTGAGGACAGCTTGTCTAATTGGACAAGAGCTGATTTCAGGTCAGTGATTAGGGTTATGTAAATGTTTGGGCTACAAAAGTAGTGGCTCAGGGTTAGAAGTTGGAGTTAGTCGGGAGGAAATGAATGCAGCTTCAACTAATGTTCTCAAAAGTGACCTATGACAACCTGTGTGTGTGTGTATGTGTGTGTGTGTGTGTGTGTGTGTGTGTGTGTGTGTGTGAATAAACATGTTTTTGTCAGTGTGCTTGTCGACTCTCTTCTCTTTAGTGCTACTTTGTTAAGAGGCTGTAGTAATTAGCTGGAGAAAATGGAGGGCTTTTCACCAGCAGCTGTGAATAGTTTTCTCTAGGATGGATGGATAGATGAATGGAGGGATGGATGGATGGATGGAGCATTATAGAGAAGAATAAATAAAGACTGTGCTACTATGATGGAGGGCAGAGGTGGGTGAATGGAAGTGTTTGGTGGGGGCAGGAAAGATGCATTGTGTTTGGAGGAACAGAGTGAATGAGTTTGCTCTACACTGTCTTTGCTTTTTATTGCTCGAATGACAGTGGAAGGCATCAGGACTCATTGCACACGGCCAGGGATGGCAGAGATCTTATGAAGGGTTTAAGCTAAATATGATGTGCGTTTGGAAAGGAAATTAAAAAAAGAAACCCATGTTAGATTTCTCTGATCTGTGCCAAGCTGAAGCATAGCTCACTTCAGACGCAGCAGACAGATCTAATATTTTTCTCCCTCACTCCAGACTAAGATGACATATTACTAATATCACTTTGATTAACAAGGTGCATTAATCTATTAAACACAGCGAATGTGGAGAGTGATTGAGCGTGTGGCTCGGTGTGCATGGATTTCCTTTTTGTGTGTGATGTGTGTGACTGTGTGTAGGTGTAAGTCTCAGTATTTCCCCATTACTCTGAAATATTAAGAGCAGCCGTGGTTGAAGTAATCACAATGAATGGCCTTCAATATGAACTGGTGACAAATTCCACAGCACTGTGAAAACTGTACACTCTGTGAGAACTGCAAACTGAAATACTATGGATATTATGTTTGATAAATGATAATTACATTAGACCTGTCCAAGGTGTACCCCACCCTCAGCTCAGACCTGCTCCAGCATTGCTCTAAACAAAACACCATTTTTAGGAAATGATTGCATTATGTAGATCAACAATGGGACTTTAAGTAGACCCCCCCCCCCCCCCCCCCCCCCCCCCCCCTTGTTTAACTGTGGCTTTGGAACAGCAGAGAAATACAAACCAAACCAACTTTTCAAAAATCACCATATTACAGGACAGGGTTTTCCCCTCCAGTGAGCCATCTGTGACTGAGAATACACAGATTTAGTCGATAGTGGTCATTATTTTATTTTACAGTTTGGCGAACTTGATTAGAGTGTGTGTTTAAGAGGGACTTATCATAATGGCCCACTCTGGCTTCCCCCACTCTGAATCTGAAAACAAGAGTTTAAAGACCCCATGCAGCTTTAATCCTGTATCTACATGAATTGTTCTCTTATCTTTGCCAAAT
Source organism: Caranx ignobilis (assembly GCA_021432705.1). Taxonomy (NCBI): domain Eukaryota; kingdom Metazoa; phylum Chordata; class Actinopteri; order Carangiformes; family Carangidae; genus Caranx; species Caranx ignobilis. The sequence continues at coordinate 17,602,004 of MU269983.1, forward strand.
TCATGTCTGAAAGTCACTGTCTGAGTATTTTTACATCAAAATTGATGTATTATCTCTTCCAGTAAAACAATTTCAAACATTTGATGTCTCATCCTGCAGTCGAGGGCATTCCTAATTTTGTGTCCTCCCAGTCTCCGTCACAACCTCTGAGTGGTAGCAAGCTAGTTCTGCCAACGCTGTGTGTGTGCCTGTGCTAACTCTAGGCTCAAACAGTCTGAATGGTCTCAGTCCAAAACTGTTTTCATAGTTTTCTTCCTGTTTCACCTCCGCCCATTTCATGACCAAGGTCTGCATGTGTATGTGAAGGTAAGGGAGAGAAGTCGTCTACAGCAGCAGACAGTCCCACAGGTGATGCTTACGTACATTCAATGTGATTGGCTACCGTAGACAGCAGTCAACATCCATGACATGCTTTGTGTGGTTTACTGGAAACACATAAGCACACAGAAGTGCATGGCACTCTGAGAGCTGCTTCAGGATGTCTTCAGTTCAGACATGCACAACTTCAAGCCACAGTTATAATGTGAGAATTCACACCATTGCCACTGTAAAATGCACATCATCATTTGAATGGTTGTTGTCATTTGCTGTTGTCACACACACTAACATATACATGTGTATATGCTCCTGGATTAGGTAGGTATATCACAGTCACATGTACACACACACACACACACACACACACACACACACACAAATGAACTCCAGCCTCTTTGGAGCTGTGTTTTAATTGAGTCAGCTCAAAGTGCTGGCTGAGCAGAATGATATGTCTGATACGGATTAGGAGCAGCCTTCCCTTATTCATTGATTTCTACAGGGGTGGGAGGCTGGGTGGGGGGCACAATGGAAGGAGGACAGAGGGAAGCAAAATCTTTTTCTATCGATTTATGGAAGGAGACAAGGACATTTGGAGTGAAAGAAAGACATGGACTGAGAGTTAAAGAAACATATATGGAAGGAGGAAGGACGGGGGTTGTAGAAGAGGGACCCTCCTTTGTGACCGATTGACTGTGTGTATGTGACCGATTCCTTTTTGCTGTCATTGATTTTACGGGGGGGGGGGGATCAAGACAACTTGGTGGAGGATACAGAAGACGGATGGAGGTAAATGGAAGAGAATAGGATGAAGAGAGAGGTGTGAAATCAGTGACGAGTAATAGATGGGTGGAAAGGAGAAAGGAAGATGGAGTAAGATGTAGGATATAGGATAAAGGAAAAAAAAAAGACCTTAACTAAGAGTAAGGGGAGGACATTTAACAGGACTCAGAGGGACCCTTTATTTCACTTAAGGAGAGTTTGGTTAATGAAAGGAAAAGATGAGGTGTGGACAGAGAGAGGCTGAGGGAGAGAGCATGAAAATGAGCCAAGAGGAAGAGACCAATGGAGGGATGAAAAGGAGAAAGCATGATGATGACACCGTTGATGACAAAGAAGTGGAGAAGAAGACAGCAGAGAGTGTGTTGAGGAGAGAAGAAGAAAACAGAAAGAGACACTTCACATTTGGGCTAAGTGGTCTCACTGAGGCAGCATGCATCTACCAAATACTCCATGTCGATCTAAATCCCTTTGAAATCCTTGAAACAGCTGGAGTGAAAAGGATGGGACGTTTGAGCCTGTGTGTGTGTGTGTGTGTGTGTGTGTGTGTGTGTGTGTGTGTGTGTGTGTGTGTGTAAGACAGGCCAAGAAAGAAAAAACTGTGAGAGAAAGATTGACTGTGTGTGTGTGTGTGTGTGTGTGTGTGTGTGTGTGTCAGTGCTGAAAGTGATGAGGTGGTGTGTTTTATGGGTAAATTGAAGGGTCTGTTGAAAGGAGAAAGATGAGTCCCTCTTACAGTGTGTGTGTCTGCATAAGTCTGTGTGTGTGTTCGAGACGGTTGTGTGTGTGTGTGTGTCTGCTCCCTCTCTCTTCAGTATCAGTCTCTTCTGCTTGATTTCTGCGCTCTCCTCCTTGCCTCTCCTCTGCTCGCTATGCCGTGAAATGGTTTTTCACTAGACCATTACCCCAACCACTGTGCTACACTACTGCCACAGTCCTCTGTGAGTGAGAGGGAGTGTGTTTAAATTATGTGTGTGTGTGTGTGCGCGCGCGCGTGCGGCTGGAGAGAGAGTGGAGGGTGTGTATTCAGCTGCATGTGACAGAGGCTGTATGTGTGTATGTGAACAGTCGCTGCTTTGAAAGAAAAGATTGTGCATGTGTTGTTTTTGTGTGGGGAGAATGGATTGTGTGAACATGTTGCTACGTGTACGCATGTAACTCTGAGTGTGTGCGTGTGTCAGGAGGAGAAAAAGAGAGAGGGTGTACAGTATGTCCCACGCAGGCTCAGCTGTCATAGTGTTTGCCCTGGACTGTACTCCTGTCACAGTTATGAATGCAGAGTCTACTTACTTACTTATCGTACATCTCTCTCTCTCTCTCTCTCTGTCTATCTATCTATCTATCTACCTATCTATCTATCTCTCTCTCACACACACACACACACACACAGAAAGACAGAGAGAGAGAGAGAAATACAGACTAATACAGGCAGCTGTACTCATTCAGCTCACAGCTTAAAAAACTGTCTTTGGCTGAATGGTTTCTGAGATTGTCATCTTTTCAGCTATAAGGATCTCTCAGCCAAACCCTGTGTGTTTTGTTACCTTGGCCTCTAAAGTTTTTCGCAGAGCAAAATATACACATGAGCTGGATTCACTGGAACATATCATTTGAGCATGGTGTGGGAGGCTCAGTGCTGTGAATCAAACTCTACTGTACATTTATTTGTTATATTCAATAATGCTGCTGCACCTTTAAACAGAGGAGTAACCAATCTGGATCACACACACGCATGCATGCACACACACAAACACACACACTGATGTGTAACTTCAGAAAAAAGGACACAAGCTTTTTGTCAGATAGTTACCCTGCCTCCAACGGCCTGATAGAGGTCTGCCCATGCACTTCCTCATTCCTTATGCACACATGTATATTCACTGCATGCTCATCTCTGTGTGTTTACTCAGCATGCTGCCTCACACAATAATCTGCTCTTGATCCATATGTATGTACGGAAACAGACGTAGACTCACACGGTGAAGCAGTCACTGTTGTGTGTGTGCTGGAAGGGTCAAGGAGACCCACGGCCTTTTAAAGCATAAGGCTTGAAATACTTTATACCTGGCTCATTTTCCACATTGACAGTGAATCCCATGAATAGACCAAAACCTGCAGTGAATTGATCCATCTAACACCACTGATCTTGTAGCTGGTAGCTTGAAAGCACATCGATGAGCAGTAGGAGACCTTTTTTTAACTATTCATACAGGCACTGTATTCTAATTCAATGCCATATACATGAGATGTTTATTTATCTACAGTTGAAAAAGTCCCTTACAAAAGCATCATTGAGGAACTACTGAGCTTTTGTCAGAATCAAGCAGCTCAGACTATAAAATAATGCCAACTTCGTCCCTTATGGACAGTTCTGTCAAAACTCTTTTAACTGCTTTCCTCTTTCATTCATTTTCTCTTCACCTCTTTATTCAATACCTGTTACTTTGTCTTCACCCTATTGTCATCGCTCTCACCTCTCCATCACCACCAGCCATTGTAGCCATTCCCCCTTTATGTCTCCCCTCTGTCTCTCCATCTTCAGTTCCTGCCTGTAACATCTTGTTTAAACCCTGTTTGCTAATGTCCCCTTTCACCTCCCTGTTCTGCCGTCCCCATCCTCACCCCGTTCACTCCCTTGTTTTATAATTCACCTCTCATCTTCTCTCTGTCGCTGCCACTTCTGAATGTCTTCGTAATACCCCCCTCTCTATATTTCCCTCACCAGCTCTCTTCAACTCATTTACTTCTCATTTGCTCCATCTCTCCTTCCTCCTTTCTTCTCCATCTAATGCCTTTTTTCATTCTTTTGCTCCACCTCTCTGTTCCCCTCCTAATATCCCGCTGTCTCTCTACCTGAGATATTGGAGCTATAAAGACAGGTGTTCAAAAGAAAGCAGGACCAGCAAATCTGTTTTATGTGCCTCCTGGCATCTTTCCCTAGAATGCAGAGAGAGGAGAAGCAGGGAAAGAAGAAAAGCTGTGGTCTGTGATATCTAATTCTCAGCACCTTTCGCATTGACAGCATTACTTTGAGTCGAGGGGAGAAGAAGAACCTAGTTTTCTATAAAACCTTCAACCTTTTGTCTTCACCACTTGGGACACACATACACTCCCCCCACCCCCCCATCCCCACACACACACCCCTATCCTTTCCATTATGTTCTGTTAGATCTAACATCTTCTCTTTTTTTCCATGGTGTGGGAACATGGAGTGCACCCCACTTTTAAAGTACATTATGGCAAAATGTGCAGATGACATACAGTAATGTCGTGTCAAGGGTACATCAGTGTACTTTAAGAAACAGTTATGCGTTATGCAATTTTATCAGATGGAGATGTGTGTTATGAAAAAGCACCATTTTACAGTGGCAAAGGTGTGATGGGCTAAATGTAATGGGCTATTTTCAGAGACTGAGCATCACGCAGACCCTGAAGGGACTGTGTAATGCAGCATAGAAGTTATTTTTCTCACCCCACGTCATATTAAAATGAGTCTCATTTACAATATCGAGTATGTCTTACAAAGAAAATGGCATGTGTGTATGTCTGTGTGTGCGCGCGCATGTGTTTGTATTTGTTGAGGTTGTCGTTTGGGGTTTAGTCGGCGTCTTTAAGGAGCAACGCAGCAGCTGGAATCTCCCTACTGAATAGACTGGGATAATCTGTGTGTGGTGTGTGTGTGAGAGTATGTGTCTGTGCGAGGGAAAAAGAGACGGGTGGGAATAAGTAGAGAAAACTAGATGTGAGGGTGAGAGTGAGAGAGCCAGTGAGATGAGGAGTGAGAGAGGACGTGCGAGAGATTGAACTGTCAGCAGCTTGACTTAATCTTTTTTTTTTCCCCTCTTCAAGATGGAGATGAGTCGTGACTCTGTATATGTGACTCTATTTGTGTGTGTGTGTGTGTGTGTGTGTGTGTGTGTGCATTTAAGTGAGACAACTCCATCCTGTTTTGAAGTAACCTAATCTAGAATGGAGACCCCTCCCCACCCCCCTGAAAAACCCTCAGAAGACGGAAACTCTAACTCTAAATCCCTAATAACTATCCTTTGTCAACCCTAAATTACCCCTGTATCATAACCACACACACACATGTTCACCCACATATAAAGACACACAAATACAGAAAATTAGGACTCTCTGGCTACGCCTTGCACTCACTGAGTCTCACAGCATCTCAGTTTATCAGTGTTTGAGTCAGGGAAATTTATAATTTCTGGCTTTTACTTAAAATATTAAAAAACGTTCTGATAAAAGTACGAACTAACCGGTTGTGTCTCTTTACTAGATGCCAGGCAGAGGGACGGACCCTCGGATGGTACCACGTTATGAAGATGTAGAACGTCAGTATGCCTCCCTGCCAAGGTATGGCCTCTTCTCTTTCAGAAGAATCTCTTGTCTTTTCTTCTGTCCTCTCTTCTCCTCTTTGAAGCCTCTGTTTAAATCCTCACAGCCCTCCTTGTCTGTGTGTGTGTGTGTCTCTGGCGGCCTCTGTCTCAGACAGGAAATCACCTTATCCTCTCCCTGGGGAAGACACACTCACACATGGGTTGAAAACTGATCCATGACTCCTGATTCTGCTCCCCCAGCAGGAACTTACTCAGTCATTTTAAAAGTCATCATGAGTGTCTTATCAGGTGTTTGGTTTTCATCTCTGTCTCTTTTTTATTTAATGATTTATTTCATTTTGGGGTTTTTTCTTCATTGTTTCCAGCACCTCACTATCACAACATTGTAGTGGACATTTTCACAAGATAAAGACCTCATCATAGATTCATTACCACCAGTCCACGAGCGTCTAAATGTCTTGATGTCTCTGAGACACTGATTGTCATTTGGTTTTCAATGAACTAGCTCTTGCAGCCTTGTGGTTTGATACAGGATGATGTCATCTGATAAGGTGAAATTGCTTGACAAATTGTCAGAGATCGCATTTTATATGGAAATAGCCATACACTTTGCTAATAGCATATTATCAGTCCTCATATGTGTACGGAGGCAGAGGAAATGGCTGTGGTCAGATTAGACGGCCCAGCAGGGAAACATAACCACTCCGCTGTCTGTGTGACCTGTGCTGTAGCCCATTGCCCAGCGTGTTTTGTTGTTTTCCTCCTTAGACAGCGTGAAATATCACCGACATTAGCCAACACAACAACAATAACAGCTTCCTGGGTATACTAATCAATTGCTGAAGGATTCTTTCCATTTGTCTCATGATGGTTGCTCTGGTAGAGTCAGACAAACATTCTGCCCCTGAATGGCCACGGTTGTTCATATGTTTATTTAATGAATTATTGAAACCACAGGCGTTCACTGACCATTTAAACATTTATACCATAATGTGAAACACAAAAACATACTATAATCTGCAGCCATCATGAGAAATTCATTGTTCCTCAGCATCTCATTTTTCACAAGCAACATTCACCACCTGAAAGGCTTCCACTTAAATCTGACTTAAATCTTTCACTATCTTTACAGCTCTGTGTTTTCATATTTTGTCCTTCTTATATTCTCCTTTTCACCCATGTGATATCTTTTTTTCATTATTTTTCATCATCACTTTAAGACCTTTATCTTGCCTGTACCATACACTCAGACAATAACCATATTCAAATTATAAAGCCACCAATTGCCTTTCAGCTCAACTCCCTTTTGTTTTGCTTCTAATTCACTAACTGCTCGGCAGACAAACAACCTAACAACAAATGTTTGTTTTTGTGTGTTTGCGAGATAGAGTAATCAGTTGTGAGGGAGAAACAGAGAGAAAAAAAAAGAGAGACTGAGTGAGAGAAGTCAGTGAGTGGAATGACAGACAGAAGTTTTGAACGTTAGAAAGTTTATTGCCAGGTTCCCACCCTTGTTAAAATGCTGAGGGATGGCTATTTCACACCTCTCGTGTGTGTGTGTGTATGCATGGGTGTGTGTGTGTGTGTGTGTGTGTGAGAGAGAGAGAGAGAGAGAGAGAGAGAGAGAGAGAGAGAGAGAGATGTCTGTGTGTGGGTGATGAGTTTGGCAGATGGGAGCGAGAACAGTGATGATAGTTTTGAGGTCTGGCTGTGGTATCTGAAAAGCCTTGGGAAATTGGACACACACACACACACACACACACACACACAGACACACACACTCACACTCACATACAGTACACCCTGTCTCTGTTTCCACTTTCAGACATGCACTGTAATCCGTAAATGCTGTGCCAATTTTACATGTAGGCCTCATGTTTGAAAAGGGCCCCGTGTCATTTTTCTATAAAGGTTACTCTGGCAGTCGTCTGACCTGGTAACAGCTCTGAAACATTTTCTACATGTCTGACGTGTGATTTGAACCAGTCATGTCAGCAGTAATACAGCTTTCTTACTTATTACAGTTGTACATTCACCATACAAAAGAAAAAGACCAGGGAGTCCTCATTTGTATGGTATAATCCTTAAATCCTGTAACTTTCCAGCAGTAGATTCCACTCTGAGGAGAAATGTTCCCATGTTACACGAGTTGTTAAAAAAAAAAAAAAAAAGAAACGCACACACAAACACAATATGAGCATTGCACTTCAGCCCATAACAGCAGCCTCTCATGAAAGTTTCCACTATAAACATACCAGTCTGAGAGCTGAAAAGCTGTTACTAAATGCATACACTACTCAGATATTATGTCTGAAAGGGACTCATCTCTCTCTCCCTGAATCTCTCTCGCTCTCTCTTTCTCTTCCCTCTGCCTCTGCATCTCTGGCCACTCTCCCTCCTGCTGTCAGTTAACTCCAGAGATATTACAGTGTCTAAAGAGTCAGAAAGATCATGTTTGGAAACCACATCCAGGCTGTTGACCTTATGAAAACATATTATTTCACCACTAGCCCAGAAATAGCTGGCAGGCTGTGTGTATCTAGTGTCTGCATGCATGTGTACCTGTATTTGAGGGTGTGTGAAGCGCTGCATTTGTGTATGTGCATGTGCATATGTGTGAGTTTGTGTTCATATTATTTCCAAGTGAGTCCAGAAATAGCTGTAGGGCTGCTTAGTCAGGTACTGTATGTTTGACTCAAAATCAGTTAACTGGAGCACTGGGTATGCTGCGTATGTGAGTGTGTGAGCATGGGTGTGCGCATGTGCGCGTGCTATCACTGAGACGATGTTTTGATGGCTCTAAAATTAAAACATGACCCAGTAGAAGCAGATGATGTTTGCCTGCCTAAGGCAGAAACATTTTACCTAAGATACTGTCAGCAAATGTCACTGTGAGAACTAGAGAGTCTGCTCACTGATCACTTACTTACTTTGCTTTTCCATCAAATTATTCAGTGTTTAATCTATTAGAAACAGATACAAACATACTAAAGACATCTATTGCTGAAGTATTAAACATGGTTCTAAATGTCGCAAATCACTATGACAACCAAGGGCCAACACTTGGTCTCATCAATGACACACAACACCCCTCCAAAGCAAAGGGGGGTTTTTAATGCTGTCAGGTAACAAATGTTTAACATATAAAATCTGTATTTACATGTAACTGAAAACTATACATAGCAACAGATCAAAGGCAGAAAATGTGCAATATGATATCTAATATCTAACATCTTTATACTCAGGAGGCCCATGAGTGGTGCAGCTTTTGCCCTTTATTTCACATTTAAAACCAGCCTCATCTGGACCAGCTGCAACAGTAAAATGCTGCAAATTCAGTGATGCATTGCTACAAAACTAACAAAACTCTAAGGCTGGTTACAGTGGGTAGCCAGCAGGGTTTCAGGATGGTGGGAAAGCTCCTGATGTCTCTTTGTGGTGGCATCATGTGTGCAAAGTATGAAAGTTGTTGCCTCGGGCAACATTAAGATCTGAGGGCTGTGCAGTTCAGGCAACACAGGAAAGGGAGTCACCTGAAATAAAACATGTTTACAGTCTGGATTGACAGCACTGATAAATTACTGTTGTTAACAACTTTGTGTCTGACTGTTAATGTGATATTTGCCTCCAGATAGCTCCCTCTCTACCAGCTAATCAAATGCTAGCATTTCTAAATCTGTCATCTTGAAGACATAGCCTCTGGAGGTGCACGTTGCAATTGTCACATTGGGTTGATTTTAGTCTAAACACAGTGTAAGTGAGTTCACAATGAGTCAATCAGTCATATGCAAATCTCAGCCCACAAGTATATCCAAAACAACCTCACAGACAAACCCAGGTTTGATGGTAAAGATTAATGTATACTTCTTCTTAGAGCATTTTTCCTCCATGTGATCTTAGTCCATCAGCTGCTTATAACCCATTCATACATTCAGTACTTCACCTGCTCATATATTCTCTACTTAATGATCTGGGCACAAAATGCAGAAAATAGCACCCTTAACTCTCTTACTCTTTTAAAGTATTTCTCTCTTAAGAGCTGAGAGGTGTGGGTTTTCATGTGAAAGGAACATTGACAACACAGCAGTGGAAAGAGAAGACCTAACACTGCACATCCTTTCACTTGAAATCCTCCCAAGGTCTCCTCTCACTGCCATTTTCTTGAAATTACCCACCCGCCTGCCCAACATCTCACCTTCTCTGTGTATTTTCCTTCCATCTCACTTTCTCTCAGTGGTGTTATTATATCAAAACAAGGCACACAGCTGAGACTGAGCAATGTGTGGCTGTATCTCTACTTATGTGAAAGCCCCCTTGAATTTTAAACACATAACTCTGGTTTGTCTAGGACTAACTTTGCAAATTTACACACATGTGCTCTGAGAAAATGTGTATGACAAAGCCACACACTTCTTGTGGTTATTAGATAAGAGAGACCCAAAACAAAGAGAAAGACTGGGGATGGGGCGGGGGGAGGTGTTTGACATTCAGAAAACATTCCTGTGTGGAATCAAACCCAGACATTTGTGGTTACATGGCATGAAACCGCTCTCTAATTTTGGGTTAATGTTTTAGGGAGAATGTACATCTGTTTGACATAAATTCAGTGATTTGTATGCATACATGCCTATTACTGTGTGTGTGTGTGTGTGTGTGTGGGTGTGCACCTGTGTGCGGTTTCTGTCACTTTGGGGTCGGTAGATGGCTATCAAGAGTATGTGCTTGGTCAATGTGAGCGGGTTGCGCCCCTACCATGTGTGTGCCATTATGAAGCCATTTGCACATTCTCTTTCTCACTCTTTATTTCTGTGTGTGTGTGTCGCATACACACATAGATGCATGTTTTCCACAGTTGTCTTCATGATGGAAAAAAAAAAGGAAAAGAGTGGCATAAAGTTGACAGATCGCTCCCGGGCCCATCTTTACTGTTAACAGTGTTAGGTTGTGACAGACTATTGACCATAGTAATCTCATCAGGACAGAAAGAAAAGAAGGAAACTAGCTTGATAAATAAATTGGATCACAGAGAGTGATATAACCCGTCCACTTATATCAATAAACTAAACTCTACCTTTGTGTTTTTCTGATGTTTTATGACACCTCCTTCTCCCATCAGCCCATATTTCTCTTGAAGACCTCCTTGTTGTGCATGTTCATGACTCTGCTCTCCAAAAATGTCTTTTCATAACAGAGGCCCATTGTCCCAGTCATTGTCCTGACCCAATTTGATTAGTCAAACACCCTCTCTCATTTGTCCAAGTTATTACTCTTATTGGATTTAAAGAGCCAATCAGGATTCATGTTCAGGTTTCTGGGAAGGCTGTCACTTCCTCATCATAATGATAATTCGATGATTAGTAATTAGAAAGCAGATGTCGTGCTGTGTCTTGTGTCTCTTTCATATGGTGGCCCTGACAGCCCAACACACTGTGATGTAAAAAAACATCCACCCACTGCAAAGTAAAAAAAAAAAACAAAAAAAAAGGAAAACAACTTAATGAATTTGACAACACATGCACCACAGAAGTTCAACCCGTGGCCCTTGAATAGAGCATTTAAAACAAAAAGTGTTGAACCTGCAGGGACACACTTTTATATCAGTGTGTTCCAGGTTCATCACTTTTTACCGTCTTCTAAACACACTTCCGTCTTGCTGTGTGAATCAGTAGCACAGTTGTGGATTTGTGTTTTCTGAAGTTGCTCCCAGGGCCACCATACTTATATGTAGTTTTAAATGGGCTATACAAATAAAATGGCCTTGCCTTGCCTTATAGTTATTTGGTCATATTTCCTCATTGATTTGCCGTTTGTTTCTTGTCTTCTGCCCTCTCTCATTCTGCCCCCTCTCTCCTCTCTCTTGTCCTCTTCTCTTTCACATTCTTTGCTGAACTTGGGGTGAAAAGGACATTGTTGAATATCGTCTCACTCTTGCTGAGGAGGGAAATGAAATGGCCATTCGTCTCTCACTTCTCTTTCTGCCTCTCTTCCTCAATCTCTCTTGAGAAGATCTCCCAACCAGGCCCAAGAGTTTCCCAGACCACTCTACAACTGCTGCACAAACCAGCCCATTGTCCAGTTGTTTTCCCTGCATGTTTCTGGACTCGACGAGACTCTGCTTGTTTGTGAGGCATGTAGGGGATACCAAGAAAGACCCTGCCTCTCATGGACTCTGCCTCCCCTCCTCCACCCTCCCTCCTGTCCCCCTTTCACTCCCTTGACCCTATCTTGTTCCTGGCTTCTAGTGTTTCTAATGTGTTCACCCGTTGCCGCTTTAAAGACTTCTGCTCACAGCTTTGATCTTCATCATGGGCTCTAAAATGCTGGGTTACAACCCATAATGTGTTGCAGAACCAGTGGGTCCTGGCATGACAGGAGTATGATATGCTTTCATATGTGTGGACCCTGGGGTGAGGGAGGAAATTTTCCTTTCAGGTCCTGGCTGGTGAATGTTAAACAGGTTTTTGTGAACTCTGAAGCTGAACTGGTTTGATACTCTACTCATGTGGAGTCATAGAGGTTTAAGTTGTGGATATATATATATATACACACATTTTTCATTTTGGTAGAATAACAGAAGTATGAAGTAATGAAGTTTATCTTGCAGTGGAGACAGAGGGTTTTTCATTCCATATAAAATTTGCTCCTTGTTCCAGATAACTATTAATTCAGTACTCTTTCAAACTGGCATCACATCATCCACGCTGTTATGAATTTGACTTTTTTTCAGGACAGATAATAGCTCGCTTGTTCTTTCCAGCAGGCCATCACTTATCAGATGTGTGGGAAATACATTAAGGAATTACATGTTGTTATTTACTCCTGAATCAAGCACAAAAAGATGGACTATGCTTCATACATTTCAAGTTGCAGCTGTGCAAAGTTAACATCTGGCAGCAGCCTAATGACCATCTGTTGTCCCTGTACTGCTGCAAGCATTTTTTTCCAGAAATTCTCAAAGTTATATTGCATAGTTAAATGATAATTAAATGTGTTTGTGCAAGCATTCAAAGTTCTTTTCCTCCATTACTCAATCTAGGACATGCTGCACGAGTTTGTTTCACAAACTGATCTCACATCAGAGTCTTTGATACCAAATGGAAGCACCGTGAATTGTTATGATGATTTATGAATCTGTTGAAACAGGAAGCAGCTCGTATTACTTCAGCAGGCAGGGGTTTGACATTAAAATAAAACAGTGAGGCTGTGGCAGTCAAGATGGTGAATGAATGCACACATTTATCTCCAGACTGGATGTCCTGCTTCCATGACTAAAGTTGCAAAAACACTTTTGTTCTCAGTGAAAATGACATTTAACATTACCAGCTGTTTACAGTAGTTATGTAGCAATTGCAGAAGCTAAGTGGCTGCTTTTGCCAACGATAAGGTAGAGGACAAGCTCTGCATTTTTGTCTGTCTGTCTGTGTGTGTGGGTGTGTGCCAGGATGTCCCTGGTACAAGAACAATTTCAGAACTCCTCTTCCTGCACCAAATTAGTGGCTATTGAGAAATTGTAATTTTGTCAGCAATTTGTATCCCGTGGTCGTACATGGAGCAAAATGTCCCCAGCCTGAAACTATTACATCTTGTTGAGGGGAACCTTATTGGCTCAAGATGCGATATAATGTGGGCTTTTTGAATAGGGTATGCTGTTACCAGTAATGGATTTCATGATGTTTCAGGAAGTCACCCACTACACTGCCTATAAGTGGTTATGCACGACGCTGCCATAACTAAATGTCATCTTTAGTTTGACTAATATCAAGCAGTATAGATAGACACGGCCCATTCCGAGACTTACAAGGTGCAGCCGCTTCATTGCCCATGCGATCAGTCTGTCTTTATGGTTGTTAGGCAATGAAGTATCTGAAAGCTGATAAGGCTACAGACTTGGTTTGCACCATTTAACATGACTTATGACTTCATTTCTAGAGCTTCTCTCTGCAACAAGGTTATCATTTCCTCTGATATTAGAGTTTGTGAACTCATTTAGCTTGTACAGTGCGTTTCAGAACACATATTCATGTATATACACTTTCTAGCAAAAGGTTTAATATTAATGTCATTTAATAAACAGAAACATTGATGTGAAGCTGTTTCCATTACACGGCCTGAAGCCTTAAACATAATTCCTTTGCTTCATTTTTTCATATGCATGTTTTGGTTTGTCTGACATTGGGTTTGTTATATTTCTATAGCAGCTTTCCCACTAAAATAAGTGCGTCGACACACTAACACTCCGCATATGGCTCCTTACCCGGTGTCCAAAAACCCGGGTCTGATCTCCAGCTGGTGAACTGCGTGGGCGATCACACCCACCGCAGTACACTCGCGTCGATTGCAGAGTTGTTAGACGCGGGTTGGTGACCCTTACCCACTGCGGTCAGAAGCCGGCGGGTTTAGCATGTTAAAACGGGTTTTTTTGGCCAGTGGGGAAGGGGCATATGTTACAGTGCAGCTTGTATCTTCCCTCAGCTGCTGTCACTATGTTCTTGTTGTTTGTAACAAGATGGCCACTCCTGGCATCTGTATCCTCCGTTCTGATCCAAGAGATGACATACTGTAGGACAATTTCAAGAGGACTCGGGTTCACACTTCACAGGAGGTGGGGCTGGTGTGTAACAGGTAAAGTGAGAGAAAGAGAAAAGTGTGACTGTGACAGGAACGCAGCGTCTGAAGGACAGTGATGGTGAGGTCGTACTGAGCATGTTTCTGATTTATCAGCTCATATGACATGTTGATCATCAGTTTTTTCTTTCCTTTTTGTGAGGAGCTATCTGCAGTAAATAGTCAGTTTTTTGTGATTTTTGGATGGAGCTTCATCGCTCAGTTTCCAAATGGCATGGCCGTATTATGATGGGAAGCGAAAAACCTCTCCAAATCCCCATTGTTCTGCCCTCTCTGTGTTTCCGAGGCAACAGTCTCCTACCATCTGGAAGGCCCTCATCCCTCAGTTCCTCTCACTTTCCTCTAATGGGTTTCTCCTCTGTCCTTTTTCCATCTAATTTTCTTTTTCTTTCAGCACTGTTTCTCTTTCTCTTCTCACTTTTTTCCCCCAATTTTTAGCACTCTAATTTGACGCTGTCTCCTGTTTTCTCTTTCTAGCTCTTTTTTTCCTCATACTTTAAGTACTGTATTACTCTACCCTTTCATTTGCTCCCAACTATCCACTTTTTATCCTGCTGTGGTCATTTTCATCTCGTCCCTGTCTGTGTTTGCCTCCTTTTTTTCCTCTGAACACTTAAGCCATGTTCATCCATGCATCCATTGTCTACACCTTTTAGCTGTGCAAGGAGGCTGGAGCCAGTCCCAGCTGACATTGGGCGAGGATGGTTTACACCTCGAACAGGTCACCTGTTTGTCGCAGGGCCACACATAGAGATGAACAAACTAACACACTCACTCATCCACTTCAATGGGAAATTTAGAGTCACCAGTCAGTCCGGTGTGCATGTGTTTGGAACTTTGGAATGTGGGAGTAAGAACCCATGCATACGCAGGCACAGGTAGAGCATGCAAACCCCAACCAGAAATGGTGAGGGGAATTGAACCTAGATCCCCTTGCTGAGAGGTGACAGTACTAACCACTGCAACACCGTTCTGCCCTCAGCTGTGCTCTTAAATACTCTGTGATATGCACACTCACAGTCCTTGTACATTAAAACCCTGATACACACATATTCTCCAATTTATACACACACACACACTTGCATACACAGGGGAATGTAATCATGTTAGCTTCCTGGACTGGTCAGTGTGTAATTCATGATACCCACATGAATTAATCACATATGACAGAACTTTATTGACAAAGACAGATAGGAGCCCCTAAAAGGTGTTCAGTTTCAATCAAACGTCAACTATATGACTGTGTGTGTGTGTGTGTGTGTGTGTGTCTGTGAGTGAGTGTCCATCTCTCTAAAGTAGGGCCTATTATTCTCAGCAGATGCTGACCTTCAGCATGCCAGCTCTCTAGAGGGCAGCCCTTGTTTCTCTGCCTTTTTCTTCTTTTCTTCTCTTCAGCTCCATGCTTCCCCCTTCTCTCTGTAACTTATTCTTCCTCCCTTCTCATTTTCTGCTCTTTTCTTTCCATGCTCTTTCATGTTTTTCTCCTCAGCTTCACAAGACTTCCATCAGGGAGGCTCAATCTCTTCTACTTGTAGCCCCATTTATCATCCTATTTTCTTCCCCTTTCAAATCTGAACTCCCGTTTTTCCCTGTTCATTTTCCTCTACCTCATTGTCTTTGTCTTTGCTCCTCTTCAACCTTTTTTTTTTTTTTTTTTTTTTTTTTTACCTTGTCCTCTCTTTTTCTTGACTATCAGAGCCTTTTCTACATCTTGTGGATAAAGAAGCTTTTTGGAAAACCTTCCATTTCCGTTAGTGAGGCTCAGGCCTCTGCAGACACACCTCTTTGTCTTCTGTTTACACCATCTTCTTATCCTCTTCACATTCATCTGCTCTCTCTCTGTCCTTTTCCCTCTGGATGTTTGAAAGGAATACAGATGAAGGTTTTATTCTTTAGTGGTCTGCTGTTTGCCTCTGAGCTTCTTGTTGGCCATTCGTCCTCATACACATCTGTGGCACGTAGACCATAACAAAAAATTAGTCCACACAAAAGATTGCCCCTTCACTCTTTTACTTGATAAAACCATTTCCCCCTGGTGGAATAGTATGGAATACTTTTTTTGCATGCTCTCAATCCCCATCCATATTTTCTTACCAACAATGAGCTTAGCTTCAAAAAGTCCATCTTCACATTATGGCAGCAAGTTCCCCTCTGGTAGCAGTGTCAGTGCATGGCAAGTAATTAATCTCTGCTGAGTTTTTCTTGAAAAAAAAAAATCTAGTGTTAAAAGTATTTGTGAGTGTTGAACACGTTTACACTGCAGTTACAGGGTTGCTAATGGACCAGTCCTTGACCAAGTGGCTGCTGACTTCACCACATGATCCTGAGAGTTTGAATGTTATGTCTATGTATTTGGTATGCCACCTAATCTTGGCTGATAATACCCTTACTTAGCCTCTGACCCCATCATCTAAGTGTTTGGTGGGAACTGGTGGAGGGTCATGTGACTTCAAGAGGTCAGGAGGCAAGGGAGGTCACTCTGTCCCTCTCAGACACACACACACATACACAAGCATGAGTACAAACCACATTGACAGCTGAACCAACAAAGTGCCGTCTCCACCACACACACACATACCCTCAGACACACAGTATGTAACCACTTAACCATAAGTAGGAAAACAGCTTAGTGTCTTATTGGGCTTCTCCTAATAAAACAAAAAACCTCCCTCTGCTGCTCAAGGCCCATTCTTAATGACTTGGCTCTGTTTTGTTAATAGTTTGTGTTTTCACTGCTCACAGTCAAGACACTTCCAGATGCCACATGCTGTACCTGTGCAGCGTGTTCACACAGCAGCTTAGAGTGGTGTTACTTAGTCAAACAAAGACAACTGCCAATCACACTGCCCTGCTTGACGCCTCAATCTTCTTTAACTGCCAGCCTGATGAAGTTTCCACCACCACTGCGGTACATAGTACACAGAGTATTACACCATAACCTCAGCTCCTGTGTTTCAATGTGTGGACGACTAGTAAACACAGTCATGACGAACAATACATGATGGAAACTTCATAATTACATTTGAGGATCCCCCAAAGGATCAAGTGATATAATTGGATTTTGAAGCACTTTGCAGCATGAATATGCATGTTAATGAGCTACAACTATTTGCTTAAAACTCATCTGTGTTATAATTTATAGTTGTATAATAATACGTTGATTAATATGGAATGGCATTGAGCTGTTTGGTATTTTTACATCTATATGGCAAATTTGTTTTAAAGTGACAAAAGTCTTTGTTCAACCTACCTGTTTTTAACATTTATAAAGTACCATACCATTCTGAACAAGATTTCCAGTCATAAGTCGATTTCATAACTAACATGCTATAATTGACACTATATTTATATGTTTAGCTCAAACAAATTTACTAAGCAACTCAAAACCAATATCAAATGTAATTTGCCAAAACCGAAAGATGTGACAAAAATAGACTCCCCTGTCTTCCCCTTCCTCAGATAGAAGAGAAAATATTTCTCTACCCTTCATTATTTCTCACTTAAGATTTTATTGCCTCATTGTTTGGACTGTGATGCCTCCATGATTAAAGCTTCATAATGAAGTATCACATTAGGAAGATGAAACAAAATTAAAGTTAGTTTAACTCCAGGGACATTATATCACAGCGGCTCCATTTTCACTCTGGCTCCCAGAATGACATTACGACAGAAGTTGTGGAACAATTTGAGCTATTAATCTGTTTTATTACCAGACTGTCAAAATATCATGACTCTCATTGACAAAGAATCTGACACTGTTGAATGCAATTTGAATATATGAAGTACTTTCCCAACCTCAAACCTAGAATGGGTTTTAAATGGAAATCAACACAAGGTGAGGGCTCAGCTCTATAAAGACTCATAAAGAAGATAACTGGATTTAAGCTGCAGTAGTTTATCTCCTCTTCCTCCCTTCGCTCCTCTTTCACTCACTTTAAATATCACTCTTTACCCCCCACTCTTTCTCCCTCCTTCCTTTCTTCCTCACCTTTTATAACCTTCCCTCTCTCATCTGAAACTTCTTCTCTGTTCTAATTTTGAAGCGGTGTTGTTTGTGTTTGTGCTTTAGTGTTTGGTTTTATTGAGACAATCCATCTGCGAAGTGGCTGTCATTGGCTCTCAGGAGTTTTTTAATGTGTTGTGTCACAACGCTACGTCTTGTCTCTCTTTCTTAAAGATATTTGTTTCTCTTTGAGACAGACTGAGATGATAGATGGCTGTGTGTGTGTGTGTGTGTCTCTGTCTGTCTGTGTGAGTGCATGCATGTGTGTGCTGCTACCATTATAACAGCTGTATCCAGCCCTTTTCGAAAGACTAAGTGAAAGTGTGTGTGTGTTTATGAGAGAAAGGGGCAGGTGCAGAGGACATATAACAACTCCTTGTTTCCTCTGAAATCCATCAGAAATCTCTTAAATACCACAGAATTAGAAAAGCTCACATTACTCTCAATTACTGTCAGACCTGGAGAGAAATCTTTCCAATTATCCTTTTCCATTCTCTAACCTCTGTAACTCTGAGTGCGGTATCTACGTAGCTAACAATGTTAAAGAAGTCATCCATAAACGTGGATTACATAGTTGATTTTCACTTCATTTCTGTTTTTGTTCTGCCTGGAACGTTTTCAGTTCTTTCGTTTTGGTGTGATTACCCTCTCTGTTCTGTTAAACTAGTTGTTGCATGTGCCAGGAATTTGGACTCATTCATTACATCTGTTTCCATCTTTTTATCTCTGTCTGTCTGTCTCTCTCTCTCTCTCTCTCTCTCTCTCTCTCTCACACACACACACACACACGGGCACACACGCACACAGACCACCAGCCTCCTCATTTGGTCTTAACTCCTCTCCAGCTGTGTGCCAATTTGCCTCCTCCAGAGTATGTGGGGTTTGGGGAGGGGGTGATTAGTTAGTACTGTGTTTCAGCTAAAGGTTTGCACTGTGTCTGTTCCCTCTTGGTGTGTGTTTATACAAAATTTTAGGTTCTCTTAGGTTCTCTCTCTCTGCCTCTGTGTGTGTGTGTGTGTGTGTATGTGTGCCACAGTAATGGGTTCCACCCTCATTACCCAGTAATCCCCAGCTGCTGTGCAGTGCTCTCTTGGTTCCTGGAGGGAGAATTCCAAACTTGCCAACGGATTTACAGCAGATTCCCAAAAGATTCCCACTGGATTTCTGCTCCATTCCCAAAATGGAAACTCATCAGGCGCGAGGGCTGCAGATAATAATGGTTTTCACCATTGACAAGACTGTTGTTTCTTTAATTAATCAATTAATCCTTCAGTCTGCAGGGACAAACGCCTGCTGTGACATGTGCTACAAACGCCTGCTGTGACGTGTGCTATATGTATCATCCAACAAGAAGTGCAAACTAAAGCTTTAAAACAGCGACAGCCAGAAACTTTCACATATAACAAATTGTGACACGCAAATGTTCAGCTCTTTTTTTTTGCCAAATTAAATTAATGACATTTATTAACATTTCTGACAGTTCATTTGATTTTATAATCAACTCAACATTTCAGCTGTTTAAAACGAAGGATAAAGCAGCCGGTCGTTTAATCCTGCTGTAAATGAAATGGTTGAAAGTGTGTGTAAAACTTTCATCATTATTTTGCTCCAGTATTCAAAGCTTGACCTGGCATCTGTTAAGCACTGATCCTCCTGCAGATCCAATAAATTGTCAAATAAATTTCCCAGATGTTTTCTGTCTGATGTCCAATCGATCACTAATTGCCAAAGGCAGTAACAGTAGTTTAGAGGCGGGGTGTAGGAACCTAAGCAGGCCACAAGCAGCCAGTAAGCATGAGTCCATTTGTCAGAGTGATACTATCCAGTATAATCCTTAATAACTGGAACCACTAAAAATCACTTTTTGTTAAGGAGTGAGGCGGATTCCTTTTTTCCCTTTGTCTTTCTCTGTGTTTCTCACTCCTCCCTGCCTCATCATCATCTCATTTCCTTCTTCTCTTAGCAGTATTTCTCCCTTTAATTTTCTACTCTACCGTTTCTGTTTTCTTTTCCATGCCTCTCTCTCCACATTTATTCTCCCTCTCGTCTTTAACTTGTCTCATCATGGCCCTCAGGCCCTTTCTGCTTCATTTCACGTTCTCTCTGTTGTAATTGTTGATACAATTAAGAAAAAAGTGGCATCTTGTGTCCTAATTTGACAAATGATTGAAAGCCTAAAAACAACCATAAATCATATACAAGGGAAGTATTTCCTCAGAAAAGCTGCTGCTGATGTACATTTTGCAGATGCAGTTTTTTTTTCTTGCTGCTGCTTTTTGTATCTTTTGCTCCTCATTCCCTCTCTTCTTATCTTTGTTTTTCATCTGCATCTCTCCCTCATTCCTAACCTGCACTCCTCCTCTCCTCTTCGTATCCCTCTCATCGCCCTCCTCCTCTCTCCCGTCTTCACCTCCCCGTCACCTCTCCACCACTCTTATCTCTGCCTTGGTGACACTATCGTGGCCAGGGGCCAAATGCTGAGTGACAGACTGACCGGCTGATATGGGCACAGGTATACAGGCTCACAGGTGGATAGCAAGTCATGGAGATTGGCTGGCAGGCAGACTCGTAGCCATAAAACTTACTAAAAAGGAGAGAGCAAGAGAGAGGCTGTCAGACAGAGGGGCAGCTGGCAGACTGACGGGGTGGTAGGCTCTCTAGCAGAAGAGAAGCAGACACAACGGCTGTGGCTATCAAGAAAGAGACATTTGAGACATGTAGCTGATACGCTCAACCAGAGTGACTTACAATAAATGTTGCAGAATAAGTCGAAAACCAGAAGACAGATGACAGATAGGTTGACAGACGAGTTGACAGAGAAGCAGAAATGTCGTGTGCTCATAAAACACACACACACATACGCACTCATGGTGGATATGGAGACAGGAGGGGCAGAAGCAGACATCCCAAACATGATGGGCATGTAGGTAGTTAGACACTTTTCCACTGCTGACCACCCAAATTGCCACACACAGGCGTCAGCATGGAGACCACCAGCACTCTGTGTGTGTCCGTGTGTGTCCCCGTGTGGCGAGTATTTATGTACAAATCTGTTTGTGATTCAGTCGGTCTGTCTCTGTGGCACATTCCCATTATCTCCAGGCAACAGGTCAACTCTGCGATTGGTTGGAGGTGGTTGAGCCCCACCCACTCAACTCTGCATATCAATGATAAGTGTCATTATGACTCTGTGAGAGAAACATGATTCTGCTCTGAACACATTTTGGCACAAGTGCAGGCTTCACTATCCATTATTTTAAGTGTATTAAGTCAATGAGTAAATATAGACTCTGTCAAAACTGTAACGCATTTTGTAAACGCTTGTCACATTTATTCACTCATACAAACCAGCATAAATAAACTCGCAGTCAAAAATGAAAGGATTAAGAGAATGAAAAAGAGAATGGGAGTGAGGCAGATGGGTAAATAGCGATAGGATGAGAAACAAATGTAGACAAACGAAAAGAGACAGAAAGACAGAGAGATAAAATGTAATACCCCGTCATGTTAGCTATGTGAATGACACATGTTTGTGTACTTGCTTTCCACTGGGCACAAGACATCGATATCTATTAACAGGACTGGACTGGGTTACCACAGCTGTGTGTGTTTGCGTGCATGTTAACTGAGCCCTAGCCTACTTAAAACTGCCACATGTCACTTATATTCTGTTTGCTATGTGATCTTTGGCTGGGATGGGCTGTTGGCTGCGCGTGTGTGCGCGTGTTTGCCTCTCCCTTTCTCCCCCTCTCCGTCTCTTCACTTCTGTGCAAAACAAATAATTTTCAGCAGATTTTCATGAATATTTCAGGCACTTAGTGCACGGACTAAACAGAAAACAACCATCTCTAACAAAGTGTTAGTGCCAGCAGTTGGTTGATGATTTGTTTTATTTATTTCAAGCAGAGCTAGAGGTTAAACCTGAGTCCATGTGGCCGTGTCATGCAGGAAAATCATGTTTATTTCTCTGATTGTCTTCATAAGATTCTGCTGGAGTGAATGGAGCTGCACTCACATACAGTGTTTAATGTTTCAGTGGAAAGTAATAATGAAACAGGGTTATATTTTATAACATTTAGAGATCTCAATCTGTGTTTTGTTCTGGCATCATTTGTCTCAAATTTGTGCTGTTCTCTTCTCCAGACGGGGTCCACTGGATCCAGGAGACTACCCCATGCAGTCCTGGTCCGGTCATTACCCTGGACCCCCCCAGGCCATACAGGGATACCCACAGCCCATGTCCTACCCGAACGCCAACTCCCAGGCTGGTCCGCCTTACTCTGGCTACCCACCCGGCCAGCCGTACCCACGGCCAGGTGACCCTCGGGGCGTCGACCCTAGCTACTACCCCCACCCAAGGTGATTAAATACAGGAAGTTGCTATACATGCGTACCACATGATTCATCACAGAGGTTGTCTAATGTCAAACATGTGTCATGAGTTGTCAGAAATTACCACTTAACTTGTTGACCCGTCTCTCTGTACACAAGATTTAGATTCCTTTACTCTGTTAAAACCGCCATTAATCTTTTATTCCACTTTTTCCCTCTCCTAGTGTTGTTATGAGGCTTATCTTATCACACTGCTTGACTACAGCTTGTTTTTTTGCTCCTAGTTCCCAGCAGAGAGGACCTTTGCGTCAGGATGTGCCCCCGTCTCCTACCCCTCCACTTCGTGGACTACGGTATGACACTATGATGCGCGGAACTGGGGGTGGAGGCTACAGGTAGGGGCATTTTGTGGATGAAGGTAAATTCTGATATTTAAAATCCTCCTTTGTTTCACAAATGACTGAAATGCCTGAATATTATCTTGTTTAATCAGCAGCATGATTCCAATATGTTGAGGTGCAAAGTCTTTGTGTGATAAAAGCAGATACAGCTGTAGATTTTAACTAAGATGACAAACCTGAGACATGTCTAAATGGTATAGGCATCTGGTGGATCCCAGTCCGGACCAGTTTGGCTATACTGGAGAGGGAGGAAGACAGCAACAGCAACACCAAACCAACCCAAGACAGAAGAATGCCATGACTGCAGCTGTGTAGACGAATCAGGTCCAGAGATGAAACACAACAAAACATTTCTTTTTTTTGTCTGCTCTTACTGTGTGATTCGATTCACCTTTGTTATCATCCATCAACGCTGTTGAAAAGTATACGGTAATACACCAGACAAGCAAAGGTAAAGGAGGTTAATTATTCAGTTGCTGGTGCAGATACAGAATGTCTTTTGTTTAAAGTCATTTTAAATTGCTTTGAGTCTTTCCAGAGTGTAAAATTAGCAGGTTTTTTTTTTTTCTTTTTTTTGCTTTTCACTATGCTCTGATTAAGTTGTCTCTTTCAAGAATCAGTCAGCGGCCCAGGTAATTGGATCCATTTAAATTAAGTCACTGAAGGTGTAAATACAGTTCTGCACTCTCTCATATTATACATGGTAGTTTTCGCTACTCCTGCTCCTGCAACAAGACAGAACGCAAAATACTATTAGATTAACATGTAGTAGCATGTTAACCTTAGTTATTGGGCCATTCACGCAGATTTCAGTGTCAGTACATCTGTGTAATGAAGCCAAAATTATTGTCACGACTGAAGCTGTTCATGTTTACAAAAAAATGTTTGTGAGGCTCAGAGTTTCCTCTTGAGGGTGAGTTGAGTCAGATGAGCCTGTGTTCTCAGTGACAGTGACAGCTACAGAGAACTACCAGTCAGTAGTTACAGTCACTTACATGAAGTGCTCTCACAGTCTCAGTTTGCCAAACAGGGAGAACTCCACTAAACCAATCTCTGTGACAAACTTCGTGCTCATAAGTGTCATGATCAACTTTTGTTTTGTCACTGAGTCATGGAAACATTTGAATAATTGAAGTGCACTATAACACAATAGAGCACTGTATGAATTATTTTTCAGTGTAATAATATGTTTTTAATAATATAGTGCTATGACTGCCTTTCATATTGTCCAAAGCGTTTCTAAGAGTAGAGATGAGTTTAAAGGCATATTTAGTCCAGGACTAGATATGGTCTTAGTCTAAAGCCTGTGTGGCTAGTCTTTGTCTGAATAACCCTGATTTAGCATGAAGGCTATCCCAGGATGACAGCCTTTCAAACCACACTGCATAAGTGCTACATCTCGCATTTCTTTATTCATTTCAGGGCATATGGCCGTTATTTGACTGGAGTTTGTCTTTGAATAGTCAACTTTATTGAAAACAACCCCTACTTGAATATATGATGAAGTTGCATGGATTACATTTTCATCTCTACTTAATCCAGGGAGTCACCCTGTGTGTTGTGAATCATTCCGGCACGACTGGAGTTTTTACTCAAATTTTGGTTTCATCAGACATCCAATTCAAAGATAATCCATAGCTTTAAACAAAAAAAAAGCTGACAACCACAATATGCTAATATCAATGTATAAACTTGGATATTCTGGAAGAAGCCCTGCGAAGAACAAGACTGTCGTTTCATAATCAACAGGACACAAACCAAAGCTTTTTAATGCTGCCTTTTCCTCTACTCGTAACTCCAAGCTCTTATTAGGGATGAGCACATATGTGATGATTGTGCTTGTACTTAATTGATAGCAATGTTAAACGAGTAAGGGGATGCAGGAAATCAGAAGAAGTCAATAATTATTTCATATAATATATCAAACCACTACAATGTGCTGCCATGTACCAGTGATTGTACTAATGTTGTTTTCTTTTCAAGCTGGATGTGGAGCTGAGTTGTTTAAGCTGTGCAGTAAGCCAGGCAGAAAAGGCTTTGTTTTCAGAGGGGCAGGTGTTTCTGTCTGATGTGCTGTGGTCTGGGTGTGAAGGAGAGTCATCACACATCTCTGAATCCTGGTGGTGTAGGCGTCACTGTATGCTGAAGAGCACACAAGTCCTGTTGAAACATGAATTGGGCATCAGAGTGCTCTTCTCACTGCTGCACTATAGCGTGTATCCATTTAGCCACTTACTGATCTGAACCATCAATTAAGTGTAACTAAGAGTCGGAGTCGAGCTTTTTCATTTGACAAAGCTCAGCAGTATTAATTTCAGTGGAGATTAAACTATAAAATGACATTTCAGGATCCGGT
Source organism: Caranx ignobilis (assembly GCA_021432705.1). Classification (NCBI taxonomy): domain Eukaryota; kingdom Metazoa; phylum Chordata; class Actinopteri; order Carangiformes; family Carangidae; genus Caranx; species Caranx ignobilis. Next base: position 17,627,162 of record MU269983.1, read on the forward strand.
GAATAGCGTCAATGTTGCTAAAACTGAGGATGAAATACCACTAAAGGAGGAGTTGTTTAGCTGTTTGACTGAATCCTATGCAAAAGAATGTGAAGTAGATGTTTTCTCAAAACCATTTAATTCACTTATTTTAATAGAGAAATCTGGATCCTGATCAGAAGGAGTGATCTTCGCCAATTGGTAAAGAAAGAGATGAGTCGAAAGTTTTCAGAACAGATGGAAAGAAGGGAAAGATGGAAAGAAGGGCATAGAGGTGAGGGACAGATGGAGAAGCAAAGAAGGACAAAGAAAGGAAGGAGGGGTGTTGATGAAGAAGAGGAAGTAAGGAAATGAGTAATAGATTGAAGGATTTTATGGAGGGGTGTGGAAGAAATGGTCAAAACAGATGCAGCTCGTGTGCCTCTGTTGATTTAAGAAGAAAAGATAAGAAGAAAGAATGACAGTTCATCACAATTTGTGCAGCAGTAGTTCTGCAGGAGGAGGAGGGTTGCAGGAGTGAGCTTGCATTTGCTGAATGTAGTGACTGGGAACTCCCAATATGTGTCTTTTTTATACTACTATCATTTCCCATCACACCTTCCAAATCTGACTGTCATGGTATTAATGAAGACACTATGATACAAGATTGTTCTGTCCATCTGTCACATATAGAGAACCAACACCAAAATGTTCACACACCCATGTAGGTCATTCACACTTTTGCTGAGTGCAACACATCATTACCCCAAACATGATAAAACTCAACAGTAGGTCACATGATAAATGGTAATCAGGCTGTAGATGGTACTCTAATTAACCAATGAGTCCAAGTGCTCAGTGTTCAAAATGAGTTTTATTCACCAAGGACTCTCTGGGTGATGATTGATGACACATTATAACCAATGATCTGCATTGCTCAATTAAAAACATCTGTGAATCTATTGCCATAATATCAAGGCATATTGATACTTTAGAGAGCCCTGGTTTCCTATTGAGCACCTGAGGAAATGATCTAATGGGGTTACATGGATGATTTTGGTGTTGTCATTCCAAACATGTTTTGCACTCCTCTAAGACGAGCAGTAACTAAAGATGGATGCTGTCTTTCCAACATGTCTGAATGCTGGGTCAGTGCCTGGCGAAGCTTCTTTGAGCTACAGTATACTGATATGTGAACATTACATGAAGGTATATTACTGTTATTCCTCTGATATTACTACACAGTTCACATGTATGTAACTCTTCACAAGCATTTATTTTCTGTGTGTTTTTGTTTTTGGTTTCCTTTTGATGATAGTTGGTGATGTTGGTTAGGTATACCAGAGCTGCAGAGTGTTTGGTTACAGTTGCCATGTTACTGTAAGAAAGAGGTACACTGCTTAGTTTTAAACACTTTTCAATCATTCCTTTTTTTTTTTTTTTTTTTTTTTTGCAAGTTACCTGAAAAAAATAATAACTCTGTAATCACTTTGCAATTTTCTTTTTTCAAAATTGGACAAAATGAACAACATTGTGATGTAGCATGGTTAAAGTTGTGTGTATCACTCTTTGGTTTTGGCAGTACAGAATGAGTTGCACAAGATGAAGGTACGAACCTGAACCCACCTTTTGAAGAGTTCTGGTGCTCCTGGTTCTCCAGAGAATGAAGGAACCTCCTAAATAACCTCTGTCATAGAAGTATAACATTTTTATTACATTGCTTGTATCCAAAAAAATGCTCAAATCTCATTTTATAATGTAACAATAACAATGATTTCTATTATGGTTTGCCCACATTTTATATTTATGTATATAACATCTCTTTTGCATTAAAATATTCATTTTAAAACACATTTTGCCAAAGATGTTTTACACGTGTTCTTTTTTTTTTTTTTTTTTTTTTTTTTTTTTGAGCTACAATGCATGCCCAGCACATCTGCTAAGGTTAATTAAATATGAGTCAGGAGAAATTATTTCCCTCATGTCCCCCATACCCTGCAAGGTGAATCATTAACATTGCCAACCCAATTTAGTCCATCATTTAAGCAGCTGATAAATTGTACCTTTTGTGATAAGAGATAGATGTTGGCCCCAAATTAATGCAAGACTAATTATCAATTAGAAAAGGTAGATAAAGTACACTGATTGTGGTGCAAAGTTGTTTTTTTTTTTTTAGATTTTCTGGCAGAGTGCCATTGCACTGCTAGGTCATATCCCTCCGATTAATAAGCATTTAGTCACAGTCTGTGGCTTAAGGTGCTTTCTTATTTATCAGAGACTATGGGTGCTGGACTCGGGCAGCAATCAGAGAAGTAGTAGTAATGAGACACAGAGGCCAAGGGAATGTTTTATCAGTCAAGGCTTAATTAGCATATCCCAGACCTCTCGGCCAATGGGGAGAGGGAGAGGGAAGTAATTAAATTCTCCTGAGTCACTGCCAAGGTTCATTTTGTGCTCAGTGTTCAGTATGGATCTACAAACTGTGTCTGTGTGTATGTGTGTGTCTATTCAACATACAGTGGTCTATGATTACAATGTCTATTTAAGTCCATGTCTGTGTGGGAACTTAAATTAGTTACAGAGATTAATTGCAGTGTACTTCTGGACTGCTCCCACAGTCTGGATCAAACATGTCACTGAAATGAAGTAATTGAAAAGAGTTGGAAGAGACTGAACGACTGCTCTGTTTACCTGCCTGTTTTTAGGTGTTTCCCATTTTTAGGGGCCACATCCTTGGGGAGGCTGCATTTTAAGAGTGATAGGGCCTCAGCAGCACTCCATCAAATGTGGCTGAAGAATTCAACCTTCTTTTCATGACCAATGAAGTCTCTAAAGGATGGATCCCTCATTGCCCAACCAATCCCAAGATTCATTGCCTGCAGGTAACATATAAGGTTTCAGCTCAGTAGAACTGCTAACGATACAACAGTTAAAACCAAGAGCATTCAACCATCAAGTTTTTGTAAGAAAAAGAAGTTAAATGTTGTTAAGATGGTTAAGTGTCAGGAGTAACACTTTGTGACACAACAGTATGATGGGTACAGCTGGAGACACAGTGCACGAATCCTCTGTAGGCCTCACCTTCATGTTTTGGTTCAGCCCTACTGAGGCCTGAACTACAAAGCAGGATTTGGGCTTAGCAAGGTAACTTAAGGGTTAACTCTGCATTTTCCGTTCACTTCTTACCAGGATAAATCTCCATGGTAACTTGTGCTAAACAGCTAACCTGATCCGTAGCATATTATGTTCCAGATTGAGATCGATGATGCTCTTTGCTGCAGCGACTGTGTTGCTTTTCGCCTGGATTTGATCTTTCAGCTCTTCATATTGCTGGAAAATTACTGTCTGCTTGTCGTTAGTGAAATACACTCTGCTGCTGCAGCTACTGCCAGACATGCCCATGTTTGTGATTGGTCAGATGCTGCAAACTACAACCCTATCACATGCAGGCGCTCATACTGTACCTAGACTGGGAAATCCTGGGTTGACTTACCAAGATGATAACCACCATCATGTGACTGTGTAGCGTGTCAGCATTTCTGATTCTGATTGCAGTTGTTAGGTTGAGTGAGGCCAGGTATCTGGAAGATACCTTGGGTATGTTGAACCTGCTTCGTAGTATAGGCCCCTGGTCTATGACATGTGACCTTTGTGAGGATGCAGCCTCTGAATTTGAAATTGCAGCAGACTGGCTTTCTAGTAACACATTTATCTCATCTTTACTGTTAAAATTAGCTTTTTTCAATAGAAAACCTCCTAACTCCAGCCTGAGACACTGATCTCATCGCTCTGTTTCTGTGAGACGTGTCATCTAGTGGACACACTTCCTTGTCCAGACATGTAATCTGTCCAGTTTATGACTAACCCTGCTGTAACTTCCCACACTTCCTGACTGACTTGAGTGCACTGTGCTGGTAAAACTTGTGACGGCTTTGAGGGACTGTTAAACTGGCTGGTTGATTCACTGACTGACTGTATGAACAGGTCACTGACTGACTGGGTGTGTAATTGCTCCCACCTCCCTCTCATGGCGGGCTTGGCATGCTGTAATTATTAGCAGTTATTATTAGTAGTTTTAATAAGCATTGGAAGCCATTGTAATTAGGATTTCCTATTATGAGTGGCTGCCAGTTTGTGGACGTGTGAGTGTGTGTCTGCTTGGCAAGGTATTGTTCAGTCATAGCTATTACTGGCAGCCTGGCAGCCTGCTTTTTGTTCCTGTGGCTTCTGATTGTTTTTCATGTACACACTGTGTTTGAAGGCCGTCCTTGGAACTGCCAGACCTCCCAAAATCCTCATTAATTATTGTCAACTTATGATCTTGTTTTCTCCTATTGCCCCTTTTTTCCAGCAACACAGTTTCAGGGCCAGTCCGGAGCTGGTGCCTAACCTTGAACCAGTTTAGACTCAGCTTATAATAACAATAGTTTAGCCTTTATTTACTTCCATCTCCAGAACATCTCCAGTAACAGACTTTAAGTAGAGACAGGTATGTGGTCTCTTTCTGTTTGATATGTAGAATTGGAGTATGGAGTATGAGGCCTGGTGAGTGCGCACACACACCCACACACACACATCCATCTTAATTGTGTTAATATAAATCGACTGTTCATGTTTGTTGCCTTCGCACAGTTGAAATCATCATTGACTGAAAGTGGTACTGCGGTTTTGAATGAGTCAGCACTGATATGCAGAAGTGATACACAAGGCCAAATGTCATTTTTCCATTAAGTCATCAGATTTAACAGTCCCATTCAGCACTTTGTGGAAACTTCATAATCATTTTAACTTTTACTCACTGTCCTTGAAAACAAAACCACAGTATGTGTGTTCTCAGGAACAAGTTAATGTCAACAGGTTCTGACCTGTCCAAACACAGACTGATTCTTCCTTCCCAGATTTATTGAAACAATAGTCCAGTAATATGCAAAAAAATACAAAAATTAATAAGGGGAGAAAAAAATGTGTAACAGAAATTTGTTTTCCAATTTTCAGTTGGTTTTATACATTTCACAGCTCCTCTTAGAGGTCTCAACTCTCAGCTTTGGAGCCACTGTTGTGGTGAATCCTTTGAGATGCAGCAAGGTCTTGACCTCAGCTGTGGGAACGTGTGAACAAGCCGATGACCACAGAGAGCAGAAGGTGGAAGTTGCTGTTGATTATGGCAAATTGTGTTTTAGTGCATGTCTGAGTCTGAGGCCAAAGATTCTCAGCCTGACAGGGTCATGGACAGTGTATGAAGAACACTGAGTGTGTCCTATTAAGTGGTTGTGTGTAAAAATTACATTTCCTCCGTCCCCTGTGGACAGTAATGACTTGTGGTAAACTCCACTGGCAGCTGTTTCCCCTTTTCCCGTCCTACACACACACACGGTGGTAACCTTGAGGCACTGAATGCACAAACCCACGCTGTCTCTCGCAGGATCCTCGAGGCCTGGCGTTGTGCGCCAGGCTCAATTCAGATTTTACTAGGCCACACTCGGTGGGACCTCTGGGTGTGTGTGCTGCTGTGCTGGGCTGCATGCCAGCATTGTCTCACGACGAGAGTTCAACCTGAGACGTCAGAGCAGAAGACAGCAGTGAGGAGTTAGACACAAACACAATGCAGGCGTCTAAACTGTGAACACAAAACAAACACATAAGACAGTAAAACACTACTTATCATACAAATGTACACAGATACAAAGGATAGGAAAGTTGTTGCCATCTCTATTTAAGGCAGCAGGAGCGGTAGAGCCTGGCACCACTTCATGTGGGTTCCTAAGTGATCACACAAACAGGAACTGGAAACAGAAAAGCACAATACAGACACTGTCTTCTTGACTTTTACCACACACACACATTTAATTTCTGTGTTTGTTCAGTTCAGTTCAAACAGGTCTTGTATTTTATAGGCTATTGCCAGACCTAACACTTAGTCAGTGTGCATACATATAAAATCCTACACTTGTGCATGTGGGCTTCAAACACACACACACACGCAATCCTTCACTGCAGCAGCAGCATTTAGTTTGTCAGGAGAGGGTGATGAAAGGAGAAAAGATAACCATCAGAGAGAGAAAGACAAAGTGAGAAGAAAAAAAAAACAGAATTACTGCTGCTTTTCTCCAAAGAGGAAATGAAGTTGCTTTGTTCTCCTCAGTGGTTGTCTGTTTTTCTTTTATCTTGTTGCTTATTGCCACAGAAAAGTTACAAACCACAAACAAAACCAATTCATCTTTTCTTGAATTCTCCGCTCTCTTTATATCCTTTCCACCATCATACATTTTTTTTTCACTCGTGCATTTTTTCTAAACTCTTTGACCTTGTAATGTAATGAAGTCCAAACTGAAAATTTCGTGTTATCTGTTCTCGGCTCCTGCAATCATTTCAAGAAATTAAAAATGGCCTAATTTTCCACGAATGCAAATAGCTTATTGAAAGTTTCCACTGGAGTCTGACTCTGTGGTCAAGACACAAATCCTGCAACACAAGCTCACATGAAATTTCAATTAGAGAGAGAAAATGTGGAATTGCAAAGCTGTCACTCAGCAGCCGTGACAGCGCAGGCTTTGTTCTGTCCCACAATTTATTTTCTTTTTTTTTTTTTTTTTTTTTTTGCAAATAATATTTACTTTTCCAAAAATAATTACAGCAGAATAAGCTGAAAAGAAAGAGCAAATCATATAGACATGACCGGCCTAACTAATTACACATGTGACCTGTCATGTCAATTGATTTAAAACAACAATGTTGACCAAAGTGCTTCACAGGGAGACGACAATTACAGCCAGATAAAAACACAGTAATACAGCACATCATAATGAAATGCTGCAAAAAATAAATAGAATGAAAATAATAATAGCCTGGACCCTCACCATTTTTGCTTTAACTTAATTGGAAGGAGCACATGCTTCTGTACAAGCTGAAAAATTCACATACGTGAAAAAATACTCCATTTACCTTCCCCAGCTGTGAAACACTGCAGCCTGTCTGTGAAGGTGATGTTTTTCAGAGGCTGATTCCACTCCTGCTAATTCTCCCTTGCCTTAAATCAGGTCCACTTTAAATCGACACAAGGCTCTGAATCCTGCATATTTTAGTTGTGCCTGCAGGTCCCTTGGGGGACCTGGTGGCCCTGCTGTTTAACCTTGACAGTTCAAGCCCAATCAGGGACCTCTATATTATGTCGGTCCTCTCTCCCCCCTGATTTGTGTCGTCCTCTTACCGTCAACTCTACAATAAGCCAAAAAAATAACTTGAAGAGAAAAGAAGCTGCAGGTCTGGAGAAAGCGTTTGATGACTTGAATAATCCCTGCTGTATCGAAGGCAGTGAGAGGCTTGAGAAGTTACCCACGGCAGCTGTTGGTTTGTTTTCTGTTTTCCTTTGAGATAGCTGCACGTGTAATGCTAACTGTCAATTTAAAGTTTTTAACAGTTTGTTTCTGTACACCAAAATATAAAAAGTAAAAGTTACTTGCTGTACGGGTACAGGCAGCATATGGGCTTGTTTTTTTCTCTTCAACAATGACAAAAATCGTTTATCTCTGTCTAAATACATGAGCTGCATTATTCAGTGGATGTGACCCTGAGGCGGACGCTACATAGCCTTTGCAGCCACCATAGAAAAGGCTGAAGTGAAATGAGGCAGACACAGAGGTGTGCCCAAGGGGGTGGATTAGACTACGCACAGACATAACCCACAGGTGGCCATATTGGGTCTCTGGCTCTGACTTTGGCTGTAGTAGGTGGGTGATCCAGTTGTCTGCACTAAAATAAAACTGTTCTTAATTCTGTGAAATTTTGTCCGTATAGAGATGTTACTTTAGCAATTTGCATAATGTTACTATAATGTTACTTTTACAGAAAATTACATGATTTACATTATTCATAACTTTAAGTATGCAGTATAACTGCCCTCTGATGTTCACAACCAACCAAACTATTTAAAAATCAGTCAAAAACTGAGCAAGTTCTGGTTATTTTAGTAGAACATGCACCATAGACTTAATGCTCTGAGGGAGCGAGTTGACTGAGCCAAGATGGCGGCTGTGTGGTGACACCGTATCATTGGGCAGCAGCGCCAAGTGAGTCATTTGTTCTTCTTATATATATCCATGGGTGTGCCTGCCTGTGCCTTAACCATTGTCACAAAGTGCTGCTGTCACTTAGCACTTTTTTTCACAATAACTTTATCTTTTAGGGCTCTGTTTGTTTGTTTCAGTCGCACCATTAACAGTCGAACAGAGGTGCAACCCAATACTTGGATTTGAAAGTGTAGGTTGCTGCAAATTTCAGCCACATTTGAATGGTCTTTAAAATGGAACTGCCCAGATACAACGATTTGATGCACCCTCTGATTGTTGCACAGCTCTCTGAAGCAAACACATTTGTGTTTGTGTTTTACAGCTCTGATTCACTGTGTGTGTTTGAAGAGAGACTTTACCAAAGCGCCTTTATACAGTTTGAGGACTTGGGTGTATCCAAGGCCATGCTTGCACCCCAGATTGTGTAGAGAACCTATGCAGGTCCACAAATGAATTCATGTTTTAATTAAAGATAGCTATGTTAGGTTTTAAACAGACAGAATGTGTAGAACTGTGGGTCATGACTCAAACTTATGCTGAGTGTGTCAGTGTACATATGAGTGTAGTGACTGAAGTGTCTTAACTTGTGACACAGCAAAACTCTTCCTTTGAAAATGAATGTATAAACAGAAAGAAGTACAGAAAGGTGAGAAATATCCATAATGTTTGGTTAATAAAGTTTAAACCTCTGGCTATGGGGTCATGACTTCTCCCCAGCTCTCTTTCTAACACAAACACTAACACACATTTCCATACAGCCATAGGGAGCTTTCAGCCTATATACACACACCCAAATCACACCAGTTACAGTCAGTCACAGGGACTGGACGGGCATGACATGAGCAATTATAATCTTCCAAAAATATATCTCCCTCTTTACACAGTCCCTGTCTGAGCTAATAGACTCTATAGTTGAGGATTTGTGTTCAAATCGCTTGAGGGAAGGAAGCAAGAGAGGGGACAGTGAAGGGGAGAGATGGTGTAAACTTACATGCTCAAATATATGCCTGTTTAGCTTCTAATCCTGAGCTAGTGGTTCCCAGTGAGCACACAAAACTGTCTTTTCTTCTGTTATGAGTTTTAAATACAGACTGTTGAGCCACTGTTATTTACTGGTAGTTAATTTCAGTGCAGGGCAGTTAGACAAGCTATGACAGACTAACAACCACGTCATGTTTTGTTGTGAGACAAGATGCTGCAGAAGGGGAAAATAGAAATGGATAAATATGTGTGAAATAAGAGGAATGATTGAATTCAGACATTTCAACACAAAACACTGAAGAAACACAAAGACAGACTTAAGAGAGAGAGGGAGAGGGGGATGAAGGCTGAAGGATAGGAAGAGGGAGGGGCTTTTCCAGAAGAGGGGCACATAAGGACAGAGAGAATCCCAGACGACAGGAGAATGGAAGATGAAGATAAGTGGCAAGAAGAGGATATTGCACTTGTTTCTGTTCCTCTGTTATGCAGTTAGACCACAAATCTATCATCATTTTTTCATTAGTTTTATTAAGAGATTCATGCAACAAGCCATAATAAATCACACTGTGGATTTAATTTGAGGCCCATTCAGAAATTGTGAGCTATGACTGGCACTTCATTTGCAGACCAGCATTTCCCCCTTTTTTATTTATTTTATTTTTTTACAGCAGGTATCTTTATTTATGAACATGTGACATGGGCTGCTCTGAGGATTTAGTGCTGCTGCTTTTTGTCCAGTTGTGTACAGAAATATGCACCTCCAGCAAAGATCATAAATATGTTAGAGGTTTTATTTGTTTTATTGAGGTTTCACCTGATTTCACTCATCTGTACTATGAGTTAGTCCTCATGCTGACTCACCAATGGACTCTCCAGATGTGTATTTATACTACATGTATCTAACATCCCTTGATCATAAACAGAGGCTTTTATTGGAAAATCTTTTGGCTGCACCATATGAGACTATACATGTCTCTTATTGAAGGGGTAAACACTGATGTAAATTTTTTGTAATTAAAACTTGAATCAATATACGTTATAGGATTTTTCTTTTTTTAACAGAATTTATAAAGGTACGTGTTATTTTCTGCTGGAGCAACTGGAAATTTGAAGTGACAGAAATGGTTGACATGCAACAAATGTACCTGACTGGGCAGACCTGTAGTTTATGGTTGATGCACCAACCTGTGGTCCACCAGGACATCCCAGAGCCAGACCATGTGAAGGTTGATTCACAGATCCCCTGTCAGTCAGAGAGGTAAAATATTTCAGTTTATAACAGGGAAGTCTAATATTTCTTAGCAGGGAAAAACTGGAAACAAAAATTGTACAAAAAAAGTGTTGCATAACAGAGAAGTTGCAAAAGTGTTTGGAAAATGTCCAAGTGCAGGTTGCAAAATCAGGGCTTTCTTGAAAATAGGATATTAAGTGCATAGAGTGCATATAGCTGAGATGTTTGAATCTCTTACTAGAATGAAATGGATCCACTGCCTTTTATGTACCCACTAAATTAGAGCTCCACCGACATGGTGAATTTGTAGAGCACAAGTTTAGAGTTTAAATAACTCTTGTCTGGAACCAAAAGCAGCAGAGCAGAGTTAGCCAGAGTGGCTGTGTGGAACAGGCCTTCGTGCCATCACTCCACTGCTCCCGATACTCCAGATGGCTGGTCCAGCTCTGCTTATAAGATTCATTTGATACCAGTTTGTTGGTGCTGCCATAAGTTGATCTTCTCATGACTGAGTGCCATGTGCTGGCATGTAGAACTGGTGGACAGATTCTCTCCTAAAGCCCTTTTTTATCCTCTGGAAGGCTGCGATGGAGCAATAAAAGACAGAGAGGAGGAGATGGATGGAGAGAGTGATAGAGGGGTTTATCAGGTCAGGACCCTCCAAATGTCACCCACTTTCCTCTCTCCATCTGTCTCATTGTTACTATCCTCTGCCTCTCTCTTTGTGTCGGTTCAGATTTTTCACAATAGCAGTGAAATTTTCTACCACGTGCTAAATGTCGAACAAATGCATTTATAGTAAATCCAAGCAAACAATTGGTGGTGGAGGTAGTTTTGGAGACACTTGGATGATCTGTCTTACATCCAGCCTGTGTAGGGGTCACACGATTAGCGCCTGGATTGTTGTCCAGGAAACTGTTTGGAGAGTGAGTGAAGGATGAAAGGAAGAGTTAAATGCGGATAAAGGAGTTAAAAAGGATAAAGAGTGCAACAGGATGAGGATTAGCTGATGTTTTCTCCACAGCCAATTTGGGTTGTTCCCAGACTTTGTGTTTGTTTGTTGGTCTTTGGGAGTCTGAAGACCTAGCACAGATGTAGAGCTGTAGAATAAATCATCATAGAGGGACAGTGCTTGTAACAGTCACAAGATTTGGTACAAAATTTAAGGAGATGTTCTGTTTTGTTCCTTACTTGCCATTGATCTCTAAGTGGTCAGAGTAACCAGACATGGGCTGTTTCTTACCTCTGACCTCGTGCTCCTGCTGCCTCCTCTGGCTTCATTAGCTTGTTTTTCATTGAATCTGCTGACTCACAAACACACGCACACACACACACACAGTAACACACACTGCTATCCTTCTGGCAGTTCCGCTTTCCACCTTAATTTGTGGTTATTGCATCATGGTGTTTTCTCAGGAGCATGGACACCTGATGACTCATGTGAATGGGAAGCTTGTAAAGCTATAGGAATGTGCTTTAGCCTATTGGTTTCTTTGCTGTTAGTGTGTGTTGGTGATTTTGACTTGACAATGAAGAGCTGTAGCCTCTGTCGGTTTTTCAAAATGAGAGAACGCAATACATCCTCTGAGCTACGCTGCGTCTTCAAGGCAGATTGGAGGCTGCAGTAAGTCGAGCCTGGGCTAGCTGGTTAGCATGCTAACTTAAATTGAGACGAGAGTTAGCCTACAATTGCTGTCTCCACCGTTGGAGATGGTTGTTGGTCAGATAAATGAATGGTTGAACTGAACTTAATATGTCATCTCTAGACAGAGAAGTAAACAGCTGTTAATGCTAAGATTAGCTGTAATAATAGCAACACAAACAGCTAATCTAAGCCCTTTAGCCAAAATAGAAACTTCTCACACAACATGTAATTTCCTTAAAGAAATTTAAATCTTAAAAATACTTAAAAATGTTATTCATGAAATGAGTTATGTAGATACTTAAACCATAACTGAAATAGTACATTTTCATTGTCAGATTTAATTGTGTGACATAACAGCATCAAAGAGGCCATACAAACACTGTCTGAAAGACAAGGCCTTCTGCTTTTGTCCATTATATTGAAAGAAAAAATGGAACAAGGTGAAGGTCTCATGACGTCCATGTTTTCGTGGCAGGGTGGAACAAGAGAGGCACATAGGCAGCTCAATTAAGAGGAAAATTAGAGCATGCAAGGCCCTTATGTCTTTTTGTGTAACGCTGTGAAGGGCATGCTTTGCAAACAAGGCTTCATGAATTGACTTGACCTCAAAAACAAGCCTTAATTTTGTGAGCGGTTTTGCCAGTTGATATCCAGTTAATGTAAAAGTAAAAAAAAAAAAGAAAAAAAGGCACAGCTCCCACAAAAGCGTAAAAATCAAATAATTTCAAACCATAGGTGGCTCTCCACTTGTGTTTATGACTGTCAAATATTAAAGTTGAAATATTGAAACGCCTTCTTGACACTAGCCATCAAATCTAAATATGACAATTCTCAATGGAAAGAGACTTTGTCTTAATAAACCATCTCCTAATATCCACAGCACCAGTGAAGGACAGAAACCTGATTGAATTTACATTTACTTTACTGAGGTTCAGACATGCAGCTATAGTTTATGCTATGTCTTGATGAAAACCAACCTAATGATCTAATTCAAAGTAAGATTGCAGGATTAATATGGACCATGTGAAATTGAATAAGAGAGAATATTTATTGTGTTTCTGATGTTGTCTGTTCATTTGCAAAAGTAACTGAAAGATCAAAAGAAACTTACATGTTGGCTCACGACTATTAGAGAGAAAAAGACGATTGGACGACTACCTAAAGTTGCAGAGAGATGATCAGAGAGTTGTTTGAGGTTAGGATATCTTTTTTGTTGACAATCTCAATGTGGATCAACTTTAAGCTCTGAGTGTGTGCTTTGGTATGAAAAGACTTTGTGACGAGGGGGTTTTGGTGAATTTAGGTAAAACCAGTGACAAAGCCTCTTGATTTGTGCCAAACCACGTTTTTTGGTGTGTGCTACGCTGAAAGACCACCACTTGTCCTCATGGAAACTGATACGGAGCTAATCCATGGAGGCCGAAAGCATTTGAAACTGAGTTGGTTCCAAGAAAGTATTTTAAGTAATATCCATCAGCACTCAACCACACACACACACACACACACACACACACACACAGAGGCATACTCGTCTTCATAGAAAAACATTTTACGCACTTCAGTCAAGAGAGAATTAAGAGGGCTAGATTTGCAGTGAGCATTTAAGAGCTCCGATGATACTGAGGAACAATTTTTATAATCAACAAGGACTTAATTAATTTTCCAGAATGTGGCGTCCATCGCAGCTCTGCTCTGTGAGCCGATTTTGAAATGCAAATAAGCTAACAAGCAACGTGTGACATTATTCTGTCGCTTCATTTTAAGCTCTGTAGCAATTGAGATCTGTTCATTATTCATTTGAATGAATATTGTAATGTGATAAAGGTCTGCCTAACAGAATTATAGAGGGAGACACAACCATGAGCCTTAAACAAGAGCCTGAAACTTTGATATTCATTACTGGCTTTCTTGCAGTGGAAAATAGTTGAAACATGACATTTTTCATATTTTCCATTTGCTTGTCGAGGATGTGTTTTGTAACTTGTGTATCTGTGTGTGTTTGATTGTGCACCAGTGTTGCCATATTGATGCTGATGATAGACCACAACTCAATGCAGAGGCTGGAGGCACTGAAGCTTTTCCACTGTGGTCTGAACAGAGAGTCATCGTTCTTCCTCAGGACACACACACACCAGTGTGCGTGCGAGTTCTTTTGTATGAATATGCATTTGTAAAACTTCTCACACACTCCCATCACAAACACTTAGACACACATTTACACACATTTAGAGGAAGACAAAGTCCAGAGGAGTGAGAGGCACAGGGAATGTAAACATGCCTGACAGACATGAGAACAACAACTTGTCCAGTTAAAGGTAAATGTGTTTTCTCTATCACAAGACCTCTTAATATGTATAACTGTTTACCATATCTTGAATTTTTTATATGTTGACATTTGTTTTTGCTGCTTTTTGCTAAAGCTGTTTGTGGTTTTTGGAACATTCATAATTGCTGGAATGAATGCCATGGACATTTTTTAAAGATCAGATAAGATAAGACTTCGTTTTTCCCTCAGTGGGGAAATATACTAGTAGCAGCTGCCTAAGCATACAAGGAAGAAGAAAAAAGCGCTACCACTATACTAAGCTTTTGTGAAGGAGTCTGATGGATGATGAGATGGACCTGAGGTAGCGTTCCTCAGAGCACCTATGAGAGGTGTTGTCCATGATTGACATCAGCTTGGCTAACGTCCTCCTCTCACCCTCCTCCTCCATGGTACAGACGGCAGTCCAGGACAGAGCTGGTCCTATTTACCAGCTTATTGAGTCTCTTCCTGTCTCTTGGCGCTTCCACAGCCTGAGCAGACCACAGTGAAAAAGAGAGCAGATGCTGCTGCAGTGTCATGAATTGGGAATGCAAAAAGTCCTTTTGTTTAAATACACACTCAGTTGCTGTAACCATCATCTTTCCATAATTGTTGAATCATTCTTGTGGATGATGATGACAATGATGATGATGATGGTGATGATGATGATGATGATGATGATGTTTTTCAAATTACAGTGCCTGCTAAATGTTTGGAATGGGGGATTTTGGAGTCAGTGGTTGGAAAATGTCATCACATTTCTGTTGCATTGTACTAGTTCTACACAACAGAAGCATGAATCTCACAGAGTAACTTGTAACTTTTGTTGTAGGGATAAAACTATACCAGGTGACCACTAAGTTCTGAGCACACACACTCAGATACACACAAAAACGAATATTTAATAAGCATGACTTTGTTCTGCCTGTCTCTCTAAGATGTCTTTGTCTGGATGAAAGAGAAGAGCCCATGTGCCCAATTACTACAGCTTATTTTTCATGGCCCCTTACATTTTGCTGAGCGTGTGGTGATGTATGTGTGATGGGTCTTTTCACCAGGGCTCCTGCTCTGTGTTAAAACATAAAACAAACAACCGAGATCACCCCAGAACTAAGCTTTTATCCAGACACCATCACACAGGCATTTTACACATGAAGACACATAAACAGAACATGTGAGCACATGTTTATACCCAGGTACAAACACACATGTGAACAGGCAGACACACACACACGCAAAGAAATCTGTGCATTCAATCACATCTAAACACAAAAGCGTGAGAAATGGTTTTCACCTGGCGTGGATACAGTTTCATCCTTTCAGCCATGAGAGTTTATTAGCTGCTTAAAACATTACCACAGAGGGAGTTTCCCTGCTCTCCAAAGTGCTGCATTCCTCACAGCGCACACACACACACACACACACACACACACACACACACACACACACAGGGGAAACCAAACCTTCACTTTCCATCTCTCCTTCTCCATCAAACCAATCTCTCCCCTTCAATCTATTACACCGGCGTACACACTCCATCTCTCCTCTTTTACTCCCTCTCCACCTCTTTCACTCGTTCACTCACTCCCTCGCTCACACTTGCAGACGCCCACACACTCCTGTAGGTGTAATGTTACGACGCAGCCTGTTAACATTCCCTGGTTGGATGCTGAAGCTTTCCAGATTGTTCTGTTTAGACAAACGCTGCCACAGAGGAGCGGTGGAGACAGAGGAGGTGAGGGATGGAGGACTGAGCGTGTGCGTGGCAAAATATGGATAAACACACGTGTGCGACTGTGTGTGTGTGTGTGCGAGCGACCTGACATGCAAAGAAACACATGTGCATCCTTATAAACAAACTGAGCGCTGCACGAAACTCTTTGCACCATGGGTGTGTTTTCATGTCCACATGTATATGAAAACACACACACACACTCACTCAGGGTTAACATGCATCCTGCAGAAGGACCCTCAGATTTCCGTATCTCATTATACTGTTGAAATGTCAGCCTCGTTAAAGTGGCCTATTTGACTTAATTGAGAAGCAGTCCAGTTTGTTTTCACTGGTCTTTCTAGCACTCTGCTCTCATTCCAAACCAATTCATCAAAAAACCTGTCACTCTCTCCGGCTTCCTGTATTTCTTCACTTTCCTCTTCCCTTTCCATCTTTTGCCTTCAGTCTTTATTTTCATTTTCACCTTTTCGTTTTCGCTCTCAATTTACAATGTCTTCTCTCTTCCTTGCCCTTTCACTCACGGCAGTGGCTGCACTGATTCCAAATGAAGAAACTGCTCTGAGCCTTTCACAGTAAAAGGCTCTAAGTGTTTGAAAGTGGTAGAAGTTTAAACTTAATTTTAATAACTATCTTCTCAAACTTTACTTTTTGACCGTGTGGTTGGATCATGCCCAAAATGCCCATAAAATATCCAAGTATGGTGGCCCTGAGAGCTCAACACACTGCAACATAAGAGAAGACATAAACAAAGAGCAAACAACTTAAGAAAACATGCTGTTACTTTGTCTTGTTTGCAGTTGCAGTGTGTTGACTTCACATGAGCATCCTACTGTACATGAGGACAAAGTTACACAGGCTCTGAAACAGCTCTGAAAGTTCACGGCAGGTTTCAGACTTTTCTCTGACAGCAACACTTTCTGATCACTTCAGCATTCTTAGTTGGAGCAAGAAAATGTTGCATAAGCAGTTTGTCTCTTATATCGCCTTTTTATTAAATCACTTTGTAACTTCCGTTAGTCGTGCATTAATAAATCAGAGATATAAGCCACTAGGCAAATTCTCCAAAACCCTGCAAGGCATTTCACAACACTTGTTGCTGGTTTGAATAAAGACATTTCCAGACGAGAAGAAGAAAAAATAAGAAACACAGATATAAATCCTCTCAGTGCTGCGAAAGTGGCACAGTCACACATTAGAACAATGCGTTTCACTGGAGTTGACATGATATATTTCATGTTTTTTTTTTTTTTTTTTACTGTTTCCTTGTATTTACCTTTGAGAAACAGCAGCTTATCTCTGTGACTGGAATAATCAACTCAAGCGTGAGAGTGATGAATTCATGAGAGGCTCAAACTGCAGCTCGGCTTAGAGTATATGATTATAAAACCCAATTTAATGCAGTGAAAAGCTCTTGTGGTTATCGTCAGGGAAATGCAATAAGAATTATTTATTCACCATGTGGTGGTCTGGAGAGGAACATTTAAGAACTAATGAAATATCCTGAAACAAAATAATAAAACTTTAGAATGATGTATATTCTAAGATCTTTACTGTGTTCTGGCTAAATTGCAACCATGTAAAAGGTGATTTTAATTAGAGGATGATGGAGGAAGGATTTTTTTTTCTTGCTCTACCTGATCCTTTTTTTATATTATTTCTTCTCATTTGAATCCCATTCCAATTACTTCCAATCCAATTTCAATCCTGACTTATTACTTTCCCTATTAAGGGACATCCTGGTCGTGGTTAAATCCCTGACCAGGAACCATAGTGTAACAGTCCAAGTCAAGCCAGGGGCATTTATCACTTTACTTCCTGCCATCTCTCTACTGTCATCAGTGACAAAGGTGTTATATTGAGTATCAATATGTCTTTTCTATATTATATTCTATGGAATAGATTTTCTCTAAATCTCTCCAGTCTTCACACTGCCTTCACGTCTGCTCCTTTTCTTCCTTCCCTTTCATCCCTCCTCACTTTTCCCCTCAGTTTACTTCGTCTACTTGTGTTACTTGCTACTGCTCTGACACACACTGAACCTTCCCTGTCTGACACAAACACTTGCAGTCAAGCAAAGAGACAAGAGTGAATGCTCGATTGCTCACTCATACTATACACAGACCAGCTCATTGACCCATGCAACCCTGCAGAGTGACAGGGAAATATGGCACTCACACACACACAAACACAAAGCCATACGCTCTCTTAAATGTAGGCGCAAATGTCACACTCCAAATCCTCTCATTTCCTCTTTCCTGTAGCTGGTCACTCAGGCGTGTGTGACACTCACAGGGTATCGATAGCACGGGCAGGTTTTGCTGGTCCTCTGAGACACACACACAAACACACTGAAGGCCACAAAGCAGACACACATACACACACACATACATTGGCTCACTTGCAAATACACGCACATGAGCCCACACACTCATAGCCTTGTGGTCGCCAGAGATGTGGTTCAGATACTGCCCAGTAACCCTTAACTGATACCAAGGCCTGGACCAAGTGTGTGTGTGTTGTTCTTGGATGGTCAGTTGCGTAGTTCAGAGCCAGGTGATAATGAGGTCCTAGTTGACTGGAGCACCATGTCACTGCAGAGGTGTGTGTCTGCATGTGTGTGTGTGTGTTAGTCCAGACAGGTCATGGGCTGTTGCTCTTCACTGAACCCTGTGCTGCTCCCCAGACAGTCGTCATCACCCGTGGAGGGTCTGTCTCCCTCTCTTGTTTTGCTCTGGCTCAACTCAGTGTGTCCATGTCTGGCCGCATGTTTATTCTCTTGTACAGTATTTGTATTTATAACCTCGAAACTTATTAAAGTATGTGTTATGATTCTGGCACACTCAAAAACTATGTGTGTGACTGAATACACAATGTCAATGTTCACTGTAGAATGTGAGGAGGGGGTTGTGAGTATGTGTTCAACAGAGACACACAACACATTACAATGTGCAGACAGCAGGACAAACAACAGTTTGATTAGTAAACCAATAATCATTCTGTCACTGACCCAAAGTGACACTCCTGTCTGTATATGTGTTTACATATGTTGTTGCACTGCACTGACCTACTTCATGCTCGCTCGCACACCGTGACACAAACACAATGTGCATATGTGTCTGCATATGTATGTGTGTCAAAACTGTCTCTTATAGGTTACATTTCTATGCAGCTAAACTGCAACAGCTGATGTTTTTTAATACAAAATGTAATTAAGTTCCTATTATCATAATGAGGCCCTGCTGTTAATGTATTTGGCATCCATGATCATTCATTAACTCTTAAGGCATAGTTAGGTAGATCAGTGCACTGCCAGATAGGAGAACCAGCAGAGATGAGTGTTATAGACATTTTTAAAAGATGCCCATCAAAACAGTCTGATGTCTGTCTAAGTGTTCACTTCATGTAGAACGTTTTCAGCCATTTATCTTTCCGTCAAACCTGCACTGTCCTTCTTAAAACTGCTGAACTACTGCATTCCTACGACAAGCACATCT
This sequence comes from Caranx ignobilis, assembly GCA_021432705.1. Taxonomy (NCBI): domain Eukaryota; kingdom Metazoa; phylum Chordata; class Actinopteri; order Carangiformes; family Carangidae; genus Caranx; species Caranx ignobilis. Next base: position 17,646,577 of record MU269983.1, read on the forward strand.
GCAGCACACACTGTTTCACGCTGCAGGCGCAGGTCAGCTGAGTGAGTCAACTACACTATGTTTTGACATGAGGTTAAGCACTGAATATTGTAAACCCTGGGGCTTATATCGCAAAGAAGTTTAAGACTTGTTGCATGAAGCCTGTCGGGAGATGTAACATTTTTACAAAAATAAATACTGACTTACTGTAAAGATAAAAGTCAGCCACCTGACTACTGGGCCACATCAGAGCTAAGATCCATATTCTCACTGACAGCTGTGAAACCTTTAATATCAACACTACCTTCATCCTCACTAATGTCAACCACCTGTATAACGCAGTGTTCTTTTTTTGTGATTTACTCAGAAGCCTGATATTAACTAAATTTAAACCATAGTTTATGTCTTCCTGGTAACTCGGCCGCCAATAATAGTTTCAGGACATTTACTTTAAAAAGTGCTGCTTCTGAAAAGAATCCATCCTGTGATTACATTCCTTACAAAACACATTTGCTGTCACAGTTCAGTTGTATCACATGACTTCTAGGACATAGGGTTGTGTATTTATACATTATGCAGAGGAGAAGATTAAAAGGAGCACACAAACACATATATATGCACAGTATTGATTGTTCCATGTTGCACTGATCAACATATTGACCAGAATAGCCTTGTTATCTTTTCCACACACACGCACATATGGATAAATGTTGCTTCTAAACACATACACCTACACATGGCTGCAGACAAACCCACACAAGTCCACAGAGAAGCACTGCAGGAAACTCTTCATCTTCTCAAATATGTATACATATACAGTATTTACCTAAAAGTGTCTTTCCATCTTTCCATGTTGACATTTTAACGACAGAGTGGGATGTTGTGACTGTTGGAGTAATGACTGCTCTCACTCATTAGCAAAAGTAAAGTGAGTGTGACGTTGTCGTCCTTCCTCTTATGAAGGTGATCTCCTAACTCTTTATGAAAAGTTTATTTCTTATAATTAAGCTCTGTCTGTGGAAGTAGATAAGAAAACACTTGTGTGGTAGTTTTAGAATGGACTAAACCTATTTTTCCAATTCGCTATAAGGACATTTTTCTTGCTGTTTTTCTTATGTTGAATGAATGAATGTTCTCATAACTATAACTTTGGTTATTCTCACATTTCATACCCAGTAAAAGGACTCCAGCGTCCTTGGTCCAATCAAGCCTTGCAGAAAATCCACACGATCTAAAAGTAAAGCCTAAAACAGACAACTGTCCTTCATTCCTGGAAAGTTTATATTGGAAAGACACACCGCTCTCAGTGAACCGTGATGTTGTGCAGAGAGAAAACAGATTGCCATGAACCCAACATCACAGGTGAGGTATGACTCGGCATTGTGTGTGTGGGTTTTTGTATGTTGTGATGTCCAAATGTGTCATGCTTGTGTGAGCATGCTAAGATCAAAAAGGGCTCATCACACGATTAAGCTCGGTTCTACGGTATGACATCAGATATGCTAAGTAACAGTTAGTGCTATTGTATATGTGGTTGCTCTGGTTTTAATGTCCAGCTGTGGCACAAACATCGGCAGGTTACTAAAGGACGGTGTTGTACATGAATGATCAGATGCATTCCTCTGATGTTTTGTGGTTTGCTTTGCTTGATGTTGTGCTCCGGTGTTTCAGATGCTCTCAGCCTCTGTGAGCCGTGTGTGTAGGCAGAGAGGAAGATGCTCGCTTCTATAAACTGAATGTTAACACCAGCGAGGGTGTGAGGGCTCGCGTGTTTTCTGTTTGTGTTTGCGTGGCCCGGGCAGATCACTGATTTGTCTGATTTGTGTGTGTTTGTGTGTTTAGGGTCTTGCTTGCCTGCATTTCTGTGTGTGTTTAATAAATGAGGAAGGGCAACAAAGGTTGAGCGCAGCGCTTGCTCCCCAGCTGGCTTGGTTGTATCATAGCAACTCCACATGAATAATAATCATAAACACACACACAAACACAGTAATGAGCCATTCTTCTGCAGCTACTCTGCTTAATCTCTGTCAGCTGTTTCTACTCTACACTCAGATCCAGTTTACAGTAAGCATTCATTTATTTTGGCTAAACCCTAACGATGATCGATAGATTTTAAATCATCTTGACATTTTTGTCTTAACAAGCTGCCTGCACTGTAAACACACACACGCACACACCAAACAATAAACAAACGAGCAATGAAGTGAATGTATGTGACAATTCATTGAGTCATATCTGCCTGTGTTCTAACTCAGTAATCACTGTGGTAACTGTTATTGATTATTTTTTCCAAACTGTAACACTGTGTTTGCTGGTAAAGGTCTGACATGTAAAGAGGAGCTCCACCAGTTTACAGGAGGTTATCGACATGCAGCCTTTTTCATGTCTGAGAAATGAAACTTCACCTGGAGACATCAAACTGAGCAAGAAATTCTGAGTCACAGAACTTAGACCAGTATGACAAGTGTTTTAGAGCTTCAAGAGGAACTGTCCAGAATTTTTACCTTAGCCATGCAACAGTTTTACCTTAATTAAACAGCTTCAGAGTGATTGTGATGGTTAAAATAAATGACTTGTGACTTGTCTTGGGGGGGAAGGGAGGCTCTCTGCCTTCCACCTGTCGTCTCTTGGCTGAAAACCAGCCCTGCAATGTCAATGCCTCCGACCCGGTGTCCCAGAATTGTCTTGGTGGCACCGTGACACAAATGCGCCCCGTAACCCATAATCTGTTGTTTATGACAGATAAGACTACACAAATATTGTAAAGCATATATCATATATAACATTATCTACTCCTCCACTGATTGCTTTCTCATCAGCTCAACATGGTCGGGAGGAGGGTTAGTAAAATGATGGAACAGCGACCAGACTTGCATAGTTCCCCTTTAAGAGTTTTGCACTCTTCATGAAAGTTGAACACAAAACTTCTGCTAAATGTTCTTTTTCCAGTCCTTAAATCACCCAGCAGAGTTGAGGTAGAAAACATCAGGGAGTTATAATGTTGAAATTCACCCCCTTGTTTTTCCAAGTTCCTCTGAACTTGCACTTTCAACTTATGCTCCAGCATGTGATTTCCTGTATTTCCCACAGTGTCATGTGACAGATGCCTGAGAGCATCTTTGATTCTTTTTTTCAATTCACTGTGTATTTCTTATTGGTGAGGGCACAGTTGAATTCAGTGCTGGTGGTGTGTTTGCTGCGGAGAAAAAGCTCCTGATTGACTCCTTTTTTTTTTTTAAATACATCATGTGTTTTGACATTGCATTGCTCTTTGCTCTGAAACAGATCATCTTGGTTTTTCTACACAAATCCGACAACGAAATAAACAGGTTTTCATCAAGACTAATGAGATAGAAGTCAACAGAACTCAGTTGGACAGTGCAGCAGCGCTCAGTGTTTACAGTGATCCAGTCAGTCCAACACTGGTAAAAAAAAAAAAAAAAAAATTGCAATTTAACTGGGCTCTAAAAAAAGAGAGAGACAGCAATAGAGAGAAAGAGGGAGTGAGTGTGTGTGTATGTGATAGAAGTAAAATAGTGGTCGAACCGTGTTCTTTTATTGACCTCACTGCCTATCTGTGTGGTTTTCTGCCAACGCCTGTAAACACACTTTGAAAGAAGCCAAAACGTAAAACATTAGCTATTTCAGAAGAGAAACTAGCAGCTGCACTTGTAAAGTTCAGCCATCATGTGTTTCTGCCAGAACAAACAGCAACTAGATTTAAGGCCAGATCTCCAGATATACTGTTTAATGTTTTAAATGGCTGATCTTAGATTTTTACTTGTAATTTTCTGCAAAAACATTTGAATACCACAAATATATTCCACCTTAGTTCCCCCTTAAGCCTTGTTCAACTGGTTGTGATGGTGTGTGTGTGTGTGTGTGTGTTTCTTTTCTTGCCAAGTCAAATAAAAAAGGTTGGGTGAGAGCGCTGGACGAGCAGGGACAGTTCCAGCAGTCAACATGACACACAAAAGAAAACAAACTGTTTCTGAGAGAAGTTGTGAAATAATGAGAGAGATCAGGGATTGTTTGCCACACACACTTCCCTCTTTTTTCAAATACTTGACCTTTGCTCATCCCTCTTTTCATCTGCTGCCCTCTCTATCTCACTCCTTCCTCCCTTCTGTCATTTTGACACCCAAGTGACTTTTTACACCTCTGCTCTCCATCACTCCCCTCATCCGGCTCCCTCTCCTCCCACTCTGCATCAGGATGTCACACATTCTAACACGCACACACACAAAGTCCGACACTGCAAACACACACACACAAAATTGACCTTGTTTAATAAACAAGCAATGGAGGGTGTGAGAGTAAAAAGCTTTTAGTGGCGCCTCTTATCTTACTTCCTCTCTCTACACACACGCGCGCACACACACACACACACACAAAAGAACACTGGGTTGTCTGAAAGTCTGAATGTTGGCTTTGAGTCATTCAACCCCTTACACACACACACACACACACAGCATTATTCTTCCCTTCTCAATTACACACTCCATCCACCAACATGGACCGGCTGTTCTGTGAAGTAGCTCAGTGAAAGAACCCTCACAGTGGGGTTGGCTCCTCCAACTCATACATATGTGCGCACACACACACACACACATTCAAAGACAGTATGCCACAAGTTGAAAAGTTGAATAGAATTGATGATACAGTGGATGTATAAGGCAGAGGTTATCAGAGGTTATCATGGCTCCACTTGCAGGGAACTGGGACCTGGGATCCAATTTAGGCCAGATCTGAAATGTATTTAGATTACATGGTCTTGGTGAGATCTGGTGGATCCATGTGTCATTATGTTTAACAACTACCAGAATCCAAGATGTACTCCATAAATCAATCGTCAAGCTTGACTAGAGCAGGAGACTGCACATGACAGTATTTATAACTTGAAATACATGTGTAGATGACAATTTTGATTTTGTTTTCTGTCTTGTTTTGTTTTTACATGAGGACACTTATGGACTGAAGGAGCCTGGATGACTGAGGGATGGACAGGCAGTCAGACTTCAACACTGCAAAGGTAAGGATGTGCCACCACTGTGCCATCTTTCTGGTTTCATGCTCAGAGATACTGTGAAATGAACTGAATGGATATCTGAGCTAACAAGGTATACCATATAAATGTTAGCAAATGTGTAGACAGGCTTAGGTTTAGACCTGAATTCCCTCATAATCTCCCTCAAGAACAAACTAAGGCTAGTAATCATTTTGAAAATCCAGAAACGATGTGTGTTTTTTAAGTGCAGGGCTCACATTAAATTGTTTGCGACAGTAGATGGAACCACAGTAAAACTGAATTCCAGCCACTGTAGTTCTTCTATTAGCAGAGCATGCAAATTCGATTCTCTCTAGCCAATTAAGAGCACTGTATTTCCATTGAGGCTACAAAACTAAAACGCTCCTTTCCTGGCCTTCATTTTTAGTATCTGAATGTAGGGATGCTGCTAACTGCTATGGGAATTCTCTGAGACTTAAAATTGTTCAAATCAAACTGTTTTTTTCTATCAACATTTTTAAATGTATGATATCTGACATAAACAATGTTGTCAGTTAAAAGTGACTGGCTGCCAGAAATAAACAAAAAAAAAAAAAGAAAGAAAGTGTAGATCTTAAAATGAGCACATCAGGTCCTCTTTGGCATGTAGTATTTATGAGCTGCCATAAAATCACAGTTTCATACTACTTCTGATTTAGCACAAGAGACAAAGAAAGGTATGTAAATGTGAACTAAATTGTGTATGTAGTTGTAAGGAAACAGACCACATGATGACAGAGACAATGTGTCTTCATATTTTAAATGGTGTTTGAAACATGAATCAAGCTTTATGTAGATTAAGTTTCACATAGACGCAACCTGTGGGGTAGATGTAGACCATAACACGTGGGGGTGAATATATGTGTGTGTTTGTGTGTGTGTGTGTGTGTGTGTGTGTGTGTTTTTCGGTAAATAGATTCATAATATACTTTGATGTGTTGTCATGGAAATTGCTGTTCCTATCTCCCGTGGTTTGTGTATTTGTTCATTAAGCTGATTATAGGTGAATAAGTTGCTTTTGATGCAAACGTGTACATCAAGAGAGAGCTCTCCACACAGAAAGAAAATGTGTGAATCACACAAAATAAAAGTAAAGGAGTGGGAAACTGTTTTGTTTTCCTACTCATTATTCTCATCGTTTTTCTCATTTTAGTATGTTGAACCATCAGCTCAGAGATGACCCAGTACAATGCCTGAAGCTTTCTGCTTGAATATCTTGTTTTTTTTTTAAAAAGACATTATCATGCAAAATGGTGGGTGTTCTTGTTGAGCCACAGTTGAGGGATAACAGCTTGATGAGCTACTCACTAGATGTGATTAACTTATTGACTGCTGTTTCATGACCAGTACGAATATGTGGAATGATTACAGTGTTCAGTAACTTTTTCAGTGTCATGTTGTTTGTGTATTAAGATAGCACAGTGTGTTTGAGTGTGTGTGTGCGTGTGTGTGTGTGTGGCTGAGGCTCAGGTGGTCGAGCGTTTTGTCTGCTGATTGCAGTGTCAGTGGTTCAGGTTTCCCCTTTCTGTTTGCCAAAGTGTCCTTGGGCAAGACACTTGCCTCACATGTAAGTTGCTCTTGATAAAAGTGTCTGCCAAATGAGTAAATTGTGTGTGTATGTGTGTGTTGTGCATTTGTGTGTCTGCCCTTCCTCCCTCTTTGTAGAAAAGCTAGCGAGAGCAGGAGCAGGAGTCCCTGAGCAAAGATCTTTGCTGCTCATTTGTTGGTTTACATTCATTTATTGCAATATAAACTATTGGTGCTGCCTGGATCTGTGTGTGTGTTTGTGCATGTATGTGAACACACTTTCTCTGAGGGACAGTGAGATGATCTTTAAAACTGAGCAAAACTTTTTTTCTGTTTTGTGCTCTTTTGAACTGGCTCTGATTACTCCTGCTTTATTTTTGGCTTTTTTTCCTCTCTGCCTCTGCTGCCTGTCTTTATGCAAGCACGCTCATTTGTGAATCACTACACACATGCACAACCAGACCTAGCAAACCCATAGATTTTCTAAAAATCTTAAACCTTCAGCATGCAGTATCATTTATCGACTCCTGCTGGTCTGGCCAGTAACATCTCCATTTCCTTCCATGGGGATGTCAGCTTTCACTCAGACTGACATATTTGGTAATGAACCAATGTGAATTTGACTTCTGGAGGCTACAGCAATGTGTTCATAATGAATCCATCAAAGGTATGCGAGGAGAAGACATGCAGTATTCAACTCATATCAGGGTAATCAGTATTCCAGCATGATGGATACCAGATGATTTTCAAACCCCATGTGCCTTATTGTGCAGAATTTCCTAAACAGAAACTATCTTGACTGAACTCATGCATTTGTGTAACATTAATGACACAAACAAATATGCATATGTACACCAGTAAATACTGCAGTACAGTAAATACAGTATGGTATCTCATGCTTCTGCAGCCGTGTAGTTGCCTGGCAATGCACTGAGCTGTGTTCCAGAAATAAACACAACCACCACAGAGGAAAAGAGTAGAAAAACATGTATTTGCACTAGTTAATCTCCATACACGCAGGAAGAAAAAGATGAAGATTGGAAAGAAATGACAGAAATAGGGAGAGAGAACTGTGCTTTTTTTTTCTTTTTTTTTTTTTAGTTTTTGTGTGTCTTCTTGCGTTGCTTCAGAGTTTACATCATAACTCATGCACCTGTTGATTTATCTTTCTCCCTGTTGACTTATAGCTTATGCCCTTACAGTCTATACGCCTATGTTGTGTTTGTGCATGCTTCTGTGTTTGCTTTGTGAGAAAAGGTAAAAAAAAGAATTAAAGGCATTTTCTTTCTATACCTCCTGGACTCATTTCAAAGACGGAGCAGCAGAAACAGATTCATTGAGCATGAACTGCATGAGTGGGATGAATGCTTTGGTTACTTGTGACTGATTTAATTGACGCGTCTATGCATCAGTCTTTGCTCTGTCTGTTTGTATGTCTGAGCCAAACATAAAATCTTACCCATCTAGAAATGTGTGCGTGTGTGTACATGTGTGTGTGTGTGTGTGTTGTTTGTAAGTGGGTGTTAATTGATGCATTCTCTCCTTTTGTCTGTTTAATGGAAAAGCACTTCTCATTAAACTGTCACTCACAAATCTGTGTTCGTGTGCGCATGGAACAAGAGAAAGGAAGAAAGATTGGAGCAGGTCATTATAATACAGTGTGAAAAGAGAAGGGAGAGGTTGTAAAAGGGGAACGGAGGGAGAGAGACAGAGGGAGAGAGAGAGAGCGCAGGAGAGGTGCACAAGAACAGACCATTACAACAATTAGTGTGCCATGTAAAAAGCTTTCCCTCACAGCCGTTTGATATTGAAATGAAACAATGTGTCTCTGCAGGAGGCTGTTGGGGAAATTAGCCTAACAGGACATTAAATGACACACACACACATTCACACACTCACTCTTCATCACCTGTGGAGGGCTTGTTTTCCCCTCACTCCCAATTCAGCCATTTCATTTAAATTAATTGAAATTCAATTCAGTTCAAATCAATTTAGTTATGTTAAATACTTTTCACTACACCTCAGTTAAGTGTGCTGTACTGATGGCAAATTTTACTGGGTCAGTAAAGAGTACTGACAAAACATCATGATGACGTGATGAAAAAAGTCACATCCGAGCTATTCAGTTTTTCTTAGTTCGTGCTGGAGCTTTTTCCAACAGATTGTAAACTTACAAGATCAATAATCAATATTAATAGTGATTTGTAACTCCACTCCTCTTGATGGCATATTCATATAAGCCACATAACTCCCATATAGACTTGACACACTCCCACAGATAAAGGAGACACTGCCAAGCATATTGTTTATCTCTCTAACTGTAAAATACAAGAGTGCAATCATGTATTTTATTACATCTTTCATCACATTTCGCTGTTGTAAATATTGCATGCAGCAAAATGAAATACCTGTCCTTAATGCAAACTTGTGACTGTTTGGTGAAGTGTGGAGAGGGGCAGAGCTGGGAGTCTACACCCTGCTTTGCGGGGAGACACTTGGTATACATTACAGGGCCCCAACCCAACCAAGCATACCATTATTGTGCACTCATTTCTGAGGGGTTTGTGCCGGTTGCATGCTGGAAGAAGATTAGAAGTTAGTGGGTTGCAGGGTGGGGTTCTCGGATGGGGCAGGGACCCGGTTAGCTACAGGGCGGGGAGCGAGGGAGTGTTTGGCTGTTTCTCAGCGTGAGCAAGAGGATCGCGGTGGGAGCTGCATCGTGGCTGTGACACCAGCTGCCGTGTTGTTAAGCCTTTATTGTCGAACAACAAATAAAGACAGAATGGTTAAACACACAGATTTATATAAGACACAATATCAAAGAATATAAAAATCATTATCATGACCGGCTTTTCTCTGAACCAATTGTGTGTAAGAGTTGCAGCCTTTCTATTCATGTGAACTGTGAAGAGAACAATTCAAGTATCAAGAGATTTTTTCAAGAACAAAGGCAACAGGTTTGTGTTGTTGTTGCTGGATAGTGTGAGTGTTTGTGAAGATAGAGCTTTACCACCAATCTGAGCTCTGAGCCTTCACTCATACATAAGTGAGTGGGCAGTCAATTCCCCCTACAACCTACAAGTTAAACAAATATACACTAATCCATGCCTACACATTAATGCCTATTTAACACACTGGTTGCGTTGTTGTTTCTGTTCCACTCCTCATTCATTGATCATTGACTGCAACAATGCTGTCAAAGTAGTTGTTTTGCCTGAACACACTTAATGAGTGCTGTTCATTGAACTCACCTTTTGGTGAATAGTGAGCTGAAAGTATCCATTTGCAACTGATGAATGTGAATGTCATTAACTCTGGAGAGAGTTAAGCAAAACCAGTGTGAGTACATGTTTTATATGTATAGGTGGAAGAACTTTGTGGCCGTTGGCTCATGATCTTGTACTTTTACATTTCTGAACTTCATTCACTTGAAGATTTTTCAAAAGACTGCTCAGATGATTCAGCTTTAAGTATTATTTCAAATGAGTTGGTAATGTGGCAGGTGTTTGGACTTGGTCTTTTCAGTAAAATCTGTGGGCACCAGGTCTGAAAACACATGAGAATACCAGGTAGGGTAACAACAAATTTGAAACAATACATCAAGCTGAAGCATTAGATCATGATGAGAGCATGAGACCACGAGCCAACAAAGTTCCTCCACCTCTGTGAAACTGACATGAAACACATAGTCCCATTGGTTTTTCTAGTCTTTTTCATCTATGCCTGTAATTTTAGAGTAGTTTACAGTAATGTGGCAGTGACTGGGGGCTGGAGATGGATGGGTAGGAGGACGTTCCCTGACAAAGAACAGCTCATTAAAAAAAAAAAAAAAGCAAATGAATAGGAAATTTTCTGGTTCTGTGAACTATGACCATGAACCCATTTCAATCGGTGTGAACTGAACTTTAGCTTCAAATGTGCATTACAATAGGTTTACAAATAGAAATGTAATGTGGTTGCTGCAGGAACAGGAAACTCAACAAACTATTTTGGTGGAGGAACTTCTTTTCTCTACATACCAACAGGGGTCAGTAGAACAGATGCAGGTGGTGAACATGCCAGGTTGTTCCCATATTGCCTTGGCAAACTCTATTCAGACAAATGGTAAGATGGATGGATGGATGGATGAATGAATGGCTTGATGACTTGGCCAGGGTAAGAAGGGTCACAGGGACTGTTGAGACAGATAGCCTAGATAGGCCCAGTGTTTTAGTGTTTTCTCACTATGACTGCCTGTCTGCGTGTGCATGTGTACTTAAGAGTCACAACCCATTAGTCTTGATAGAGTGGAGCAGCAGCAGGGGGTCAGATTTAGCCATTGTTTTACAAGGAGGGAGATGACCATGTGTGTGATGGTGTGTCCTTGTTACCTCAAAAAAATGAGATCTCTGTGCTTTAAAGAAGATTTTACTGCAGTGAATTAAAACAGTGACTGCCATGCCATGTGGTTTAGACAATGACTGTATTGTCGACTTATTGACTGTTTAAGTGAGCAGCTGAAAGACTGTAATATACGGCCCTTGCAGAAGCAGTTCTTCACTGACCATTTGTCTTTAGTCTGTTTTATGACAGCGCCATACAAATGAGAAGGAGAGGAAAGGAGTGAGAGAGGAGCACTGAAAGGATGGAGCTGTAAATACAGAAGCTGTGTGTGTGTGTGTGTGAGAGAGAGAGAGGGAGAGAGAGATGCTTCATTAATTCTTTTGTATTTCACCCTGTGCCTTGTTCTAAGACCATTCACAGCTATAAAGACAAGTGAGACAGATGGAAGAGAGGAAAGCATAAAAGATAGCGTTACAGTGGTTTCCCTCCATTTTTACCTTCTCTCCTCTTCTTTCTCTAGTCAGTAATTCTCCCTTTATACCAAGAAACCTTCCTTGTCATACAGAGAAAAAGAATTGAAAACAGGAATGAATGTGGGAGAGAGAACCTCAGAGAATGAAGGATGAGGTCTGTGTAAGTGGTTTGGCGATGTATATCTGGTTAACTTCCCCACCTACATTTTTGAAATAGGATCCACCAGGGAATGTCTTACACAGACTTAATGATACATGTCCAGGACATTAACTGCATTTATCATTATTATCATTAATGGCATGTATCATTAACAACATGTACAGGACTCCAGGGTAACTCATAACATAAGTCATTAGTCAGTGTGTTCACAGTCACTCATAAACCTGAACATGGTCAAATGGAGACCAGGATCCAGAACCAGGTTGAACACAAAGACATCAAAGAGCAGACTTTCCTGCTCAACAGCTCTCTCCTTGTTCATTACACACACACACACACACACACACACACACACACACTCAGTGGCATGGATTATTATTCTTTCTAAACCTTCATGCCCTCACTGTCTTGGCTGAGGGCTTCACTGAGGACAAAACAAACAGTAAGCATGGATGATAGATGTTTAATGCTCCTGGACACAGTGTTGTCATCATTGTGAAAAAGATGATGAAAAACAAGACAAACATAAAGAATAATGATGAGAGAGAGAGTCATTAGAGAGGATAATAATATAGTATAATATACGTCTAATCATGTGTCCATTTGTGTTTGTGTATGTCTTTGAGAGTGAAGCTGGGGTCGAGAAAGTGAGTTAGATGTGGCTCCGTGGCTGATTGGCCATTTAGCCAAAGGCATTGATGTATTGTAAAATATAACTGCCACCATTTTAACTATACAGTGGTAATATCTGTGATGTTTTAGGGAAAAAGTGTGCGTTAATTGTTTTTGTTGCTGTTCTTATGGACAAACATTGTAACTGTGTACTCCACTAACCAGTATGCACAAACATACTTGGTCAATAAAGTTGATTCAAACTCTTCAAATCTAAGAATCAGGAGATAAACATTATCTCAAGGCAACAATAGATGTTTTTCATGTTTGTTGTCATTGCTCAGTCAGGGTGCCTGTGGCCTCTCAGTAACATTTCATCATCCTTGAGTCTGTGACCCAGATTTCAGCTTGATGGATTAATGATCAGACATGATCACTCATGCCCCCTGTTAGCCATGTAAAGGTGACCTGACACAAGCGCATGTTACACTCCCATGGTCGAGTGTGTGTGTGTGTGTGTGTGAGACTGTGTAGATTTTCAGAGACAGCGCATGTGTCCCCTTAATTTGCTCAGTCAAGCTTGTATGATAGTATTATAAGACCATAGGAGTGAGTGTGCCTGTGTCTGTCTTCTATCGTGTCATCAAGTCATTCAATGCTACATGACAACATTACACACTTTTGTATTTGTGTGTGTTTGCGTGCATTACCCTGTGGGTGTGTATGTGTGTGTGTGTGTGTGTGTGTTTTGGGCTCTGTTAAAACACTTTAGTAGGTCTGGGAAATGAAACAGCTGTTGACCCCCCTCATCTCTTCCACCCATCTCAGACGCTGTCTATCAGCCAACACTCCTCAATCAATTAGCGTCTACTAATATCTGTGTGTGTGGTGTGTGTTAGGGAGGGGGGAGTGGTGGATGCGGTCAACCATTTCATTGAAGCGGCAGCTCCAAATCAAATTTGTGGGCCAGAGTAGCAACCCCTGATTTCCTATTCTCATCTTTCCCTGCTCAGCACACACACAGACACGCACACACACACACACACACACACAGGAACGCACATATACCACACATGGAGACAACAACACAGTAGACATGCTATCAAATCGCAGTGTATGCACTTACACAGAGCCACAAAGGTATACACACATACAGGCATAAAGCACGCACACGAACACACACCCCGAGTCCAGAATCAGGTTATTTCCTCATGGTAGATTACTATGGTAATCTGAAGACTCCAGGTGCTAAATCCACCAGCTGCAAGAAAATAGGATTTTACAGGAAGCACTTCCATCCCTCCATCCATCCATCCATCCATCCATCAATCAATCCATCCATTGATATATCCACCCATTTCCAACCAGTGATTCTATTTTTGTACCCAGTTATCAACCACCCCCACATCCATCCATCCCTCCATCCATCCTCCCATCTAGCCAGCCAGCCAGTCAGCGATCCAGTCATCCAGTCATTCAGTCATCCAGTCATCCATCCCTCTCTCTATCCTTTCCTCTGAACCATACAGAGAAAATAGGATTTTCTCCAGAAAGCAACTGTGTATTCCTCCCTTTCCCTCAATCCTCCATCCATTCACATGTTCCTCTATCTCTGCCAGACTGCGAAAATAGGATTTTCACTGGAAGTAACTCCAATTATTATACCCCTCCCCCTGCTCCTGGTCCCCTCTCTCTCGTGCCCTCCTTCCTATAAATAGATGCATAACTACAACTATACATTTGTTCTCCGGTAACTCCCTCCATAATTGACATAATCAAAGTAAAGGTAATTCTCAACTTTTCATTTTTAAATTTTGGTTTCTGTATGTGGAGTTATTTTCAGTCTGCAATTATGGCTTGTGCTCCCTTTCCACTTTTGCTTATGTTTATTCGAGCCAAACTCCCCAATCTGGTTTGAGAGTGAATCACCATTATATAATTCCACAATGAATGAAGCAATATTTCATTCATGTAAATATTCACTGTTCGAAGCAACATAGGACTGTATCCAACAATCCATACCAGCTTCCCTCATTCACAAAGACTGTCTCCTTTTCTCTTTTTTCCTCTTTTACTCAATTTAGGTTGTATTTGAAGCACCATATAATAGCACTGTGCTTACTGTATAGTATAATTCTAATGACCCCATCCCACCAACAGGCAGAAAAATGTTGTCATAAACTAAAATCTGGCACAACTTTTGATTCAACAATCACATGTGTTAGTCAGTCAAATACAGGTAGATCACTTAGTGATAGAGACTGTTTACCCTGTGTTTGTGAAGAAACAGGGTACAATGATTCATAAATTGTTGCCTCACACTATTAGAAACAGCTGCGCTAGGTTTTAGAGTTGGATAAACCTTTAGACTCATGGTTGTATCCCTTAAACTCAGTTTCCTCATTTGTTTTTCCTCTTCTACTTGTATCAATGTGCCACCATAAACACTGCCCCCTGTGTATTTTTTCAATGCGGTGTTTACTTTCTGTCTTAACACTGGCTTATTCAATATCCCTCTCAATCTCTTTCACCCCTGCACTGACTGCTGTGCCCTTCTTAAATTTCTGTGTTGGGATGCAATGGCCAAGCTATTTCTTTATCCCTCAGTCCTGTCACCCTTCCACACATTGTCTCACTCCTCCTTCTTTCCAATCCTATAAGTACGGTAACATAAAGGTCAAAATATTTTCCATTTCAGTCCCCTATAGGAGATGGAAATGTCACCTGTGCTGTACATGAGCTATAGAAAATCTTGGAAAAGAGCTGTGTGAGCAGTGCAGCCACAATTGAGGTCATCAGCATGTGTGTGTTTGCATGTCGCTGAACATTTCCCTTCTCTCATTTTATTGAACTCATACCTGATTTTTGCAACTAATAGTCCACAACTAATTAAAAGCAATCCTAAAACAGTCTTGAATGAACTGTGTTGGTGAAACTCTTTTGTGTTTACTTGTTTGTAGTTGAGTATTGTTTCCTTTATTTGCAAGTCAAGTTACACCTAGATCACTTCAAGGTGTTTACAGTCAACATTAGCATACAGAGGGTGTTGAGGAAGGGGAACCAAAGGAAGGAAGGATGGGAGGAAGAAAGGAACAAAGGACAGAAGTGGAAGCAGAATGTGCTGTGTATGGAGAAGGAGAAAGAGAACAGATTGGGTTGCCCCCTGCAAGAAAGTAAGATGAGTTAGAAAGGAGGATGTAGACCTGAAGTGAATAGAAGTGGAGGAAGGAAATGATGAGAGAGTGAAAAAGAGTGCGAAAGAGAAGCCACAAATGGTGTTAAAACATGACATCACAGACTGATAGGGTCCAAGTAATCATGAGAGGTTAGAGGCCACTTTATCAGTGTTAGGTTTCCTGACCAGTCGTCTTATCATGATCAGGGACACTCTGTCTCTGTGTTGGTGTTGGTGTTGTGTGTGTTCATGATTAGGCCATTACTGATAATCTTATCAGTTTGTGTCATCAGTTTGAGACAACAAGGGATTCCCCCCTGCAAAGAAAACCACTGGTGCTGTGCTTTCTGCAGCCTGAGGGACCCACTCCTCAAATACTGTCAGACACACTCACACATCTCCCCAAGGCCGTTGTTATTGATAATGTCATTAGACAGGAAGGAAGTGAAGAAGTCCTGTTATTGAAAGTATGTGTGTGTGTAGTGCATACTGGTGACCAGTGGCCCATTCTTGTCTATATTCCCAGTGTTACAGTTGAGTGACTTTCCCATAAACAGGTTTGTCTTTTGTTTTTCTTTAACAATACCATCATACATATGACTGTACGGCCCACAATGAGAAGGTAGTGGATTGTGAAAACTGGTAGTGTGTGTGTGTGTGTGTGTGTATGTGTGTTACACTGAAGTACAGTTAGTTCCAATTACTGACATTCTATTTGCAGTGCCTTAAATAGAGAAGAATGGGGTGACTAATGAAGTGATCTGAAGTTAGAATAATAGAGGAGTGAAGGAAACAATAGAGGGGGATAAAGGGGTAGAGTGGGGGTGAGGGGGGAGGAGTGGAAGGGGGGGGGGGGGGGGGGTTCCCTCCTCTCCTCTTTTTCTCAGAACTGTAGTTGTCTTGTCTTGCCAGACACTAGTGACTGATGGTGTTAAACACAGTTCCCCAGCTGTCACTCCGAAAGCACGTGAGTGAAAAATGTCAACTTAAGAGTGGTGAGGAAAATAAATCTTTATGATCAGACTGAAGCCGCGCTGGCCTGTGTAAATGCACAGCGATTTTGGTTGAGCAAGGACCATAAAGCTTAAATAATTAAAGCTGTGAAAGCTTTGTTCTTGTTGGTGTTTGCCGACCGCCCTCTGTTCAGTTAAAGTGGTGATGCATGAGAACTCTGTCTTTTGTGCACAACTTAATGTTCCTATCCCTCCTTTGAAAGCAAATCTCTGCTCATGACCAACAGGAGGGAGGGACATGGCTCAGCAGTTACTTGAAAATTTGACTCTGTTAGTATGAAAATATTCTAGCTTCACAGAGACTTTAACTTTTATCAAAAAGTCTTGTATATTTCAACACAGTGGAAATTACCTCCTTTACAGACAAAACAAACAAACAAACAAAAGACCTCAGTGATATTCGTTTGTAAGATGACATTCAAATATAAGTCTTCAAAAACACTTTACACAACTGACAACAAAATCATGTCATAAAGTTACTGAAAGGAGCACAATCAGGTCAATCGTCTTTCAAACTTCTAATCACTGTTCAAGTCTATTGATACAGGGCACCATTTAATTTTCTAGCTCTGTTTAAAGTCAACACCGTGTCTTGTAGATAATTAACACTGAACTTATGAGCCCACGATAACTGCATTCCACAAGAACAAAAAAAAAAACAAAAAAAACTGAATGGGTATCAGTTTCATATCTACTCTTGCATGGTAATGCTCAATTACAACTCTGACAATCAAGAGTACTGATAAGTAGTTATAAAGTCATTTGACATCTGTGCAGTGCAACACAAAGAAGTTTCTGACTGACAAACAGCCAGCGAGGAAATCTTTATTTATAGCCACACAGACAGAAAGAGAGGGAAGAAACAGAGGAAGGGTGAAGTGGAAAATGTAGTAAGAGAGAGTAGAAAATGAGAAAGTCAGACACAGGAGAGGGAGGAAAATGGTTCAGGATGAAAGAGGCGTGCAGAGACACAGGGAAGGCACAGAGAGAGTAAAAGGTTGGGAAATAAAGAGGAAACAGAGTGTAAAAGACAGATCGATGATAGAGAGAACGACTAAGTTATTAGAAAGAGAGCAAACATTTTTTCACAGACTGGGCTCAGCTCTGACAGCCCACTGTGATCCCTGGACACTGTTTATGTGTCGATGTATCAGTGAATGTCTGTGCTTGTTTGTGTGAGTGCAGTTGTGTATATATTTGTCTGTCTCTATCACCTCTGTGTCCTTGCTAATAGCTGAGTGGACTCCCTGCAGTCTCCACGGGCTGCACTGTGATTATCACCACTTACTTGCACACCCACACAATAACACACGCATGGACATATTACAGGCACACACATACGCACAAGGCACACAGGAGGACAATACAAATGCATTTTCCAGCAGAGACGTGTAAATGATATACAGGTAAATATAGAAAGTGCAAATATTTCCTGAATGTGAATGTGTGTGTGTGTGTCTGTGGATGTGTGTTCATCTCAGATTTATCAACTCCATGTGTGTATGCATGCCTCACTTCACACATTTATCTATCTGTGTCTGTGCAAGTGTGCATCTCTGCATGTGTGTAAATCTTCACAGATTTGTCTCTTTGTCTGTACTGCCTTGTGTGTGTGTGTGTGTGTGTGTGTGTGTGTGTGTGTGTGCGTGCGTATGTGTGTTTCCTCTCTCTCTCTGCCCTGTGTCAGTGCAGCCCATGTTGGCTGTTGACACACTAATTTACTGCGGCTTCCTGTAAGACCTGCTCAGTAATATGGCTTATTGATGAGGCCACAGGGAGTGTGTGTGTGTGTGTTAATGTGCATGGTGTGCTGTGGATGTTTGCATTGCTGAGCGTTTTATGTTCTGGTGTACCTGCACCGGAGATTAAATATTTGTTGCACTACAGATAAATACGGTCAGTCCATGGGTTATGTCTGCACACATGAATGTTTACTCTCTGTGAGTGACTGTATCTTTTGTTTTGTTTTTTATTATGTGTGTGTGCGTGTGTGTAGGAGGTGTGAGCTTCTGTAGAATGCATTTTTCTAATGATTATATGTTTCTGCCTCTGCATTTGAACATTTTAACATAGACCACGGTGAACAAATGGACAACATACACAGCAGCTCCCTGGGAGTGTGGAAGTGCCAACAGGGTGACATTACACACACACTAACACACAGGTAGGAAAAAAAATAAAACTCATAAAGCAAAGAGAGTTTCCAACTATGCACTCAGGCAGACATCTTTTAACTCCCTGACATGCAGACACATACACAAACACACATATGCACAGAAGTGAGGAGAGACTGATGGATGCGGAGCTGCTGGTCCCTCTGAGATCACTGCATTCTGCATGTGCCATTAACCTCAGAGATGGATGGATGGAGGGAGGGAAGCAGTGGCAGAGTGGTAATCAGGAAGATCGAGAGAAATCCCAGTGGGCCGGTAACATTTTGGGTTGATTACTTTGGATGTACTAACATTACTGAGACTCATGGCAGCCTGAGCCAATAAAGCTTTGTGTGCACATAGATACTGTTAACACCAGCATAAAGTGTACAGCAGGGAGGTAACTGGTAAATATTGCTTTAAAAAAAAAAAAAAAAAGATAAAGTAAAAGCTTTTTCACACATGGATATCCCATGGTAGTTGGTCTGTAACTCCAGTAGCAAAATATGCACCACATTTTGCCCCTGGAGAAAATAAAGAGGAGGGAAATGTTTGGAGAGAGTAAAGGAAAGAAGAAAGAATGAAGTACAAACACAAAAAAAAATGACGTATAAAGGAGTTGAAACCAAAAAAAAAAAAAAAGGGGGCAACTTTGTTAATATTACTGATGAGGTAGAATATGAGCAACCAAGGAAATAAAGATTACTGGTGGCCAGAATTAGAGATATACAACAGAGAAATTACACTGAAAGGAGAAATCCCCACAGTGAGATGAAACTAATTAATTCACACAATCATTCATCAAATCAAGAGAACAAGAAGGAGCAGTAGGAGCTGCAGTGTGTTGGTGAGGTGTGGACAGGGCCAGTAGTGCTTGTCGACAAGCCAGTAGACAAGTTCTTCCCCTGACGCAGAGCAAGGATCACCTTACCCACTGCTGGTTTCACAGCTCTGTTGCAACACACTCCAGAATGTTTTTATATAATTGAGCCCGTGTTTAACTTCTCTCCATTTGGTGAGTGAACTCAGTAGTGTCAGGTTAATAAAATCAACTCTCAGGGAGGTCATATACCATGTCAAAAAATCTAGCAGGTAGTAGTGAGTAACAGTAGAGGTGGAAGACTCGTCCCTACTGGCTGCACTGTTGAAACTGATCACTGTTATGAAACACAACATCAGTGACAACTTAGAAATATGAAAACAAAACATTCAGAAGCTTGGATATCGTCTTTTAAACAAAAATCATGGTTGATTGTTAGAAGTATGAGCTAATAAAGTTCACATAGTGTATGTGTCTTTCAGGGTAAGGGTTAGGTTCCATGCCAGCACCTAAAAAGTACCCCATTTCCACTGGGATGGATAAAACATTATGTCTGCGGGTTGGGCTTGGGCAGACCTGTTGCATACAGGTGATATGAATGATATGTATTTTCAAAAACAAATGTTGATATCAAAATCCTGTCAAACTGACCCCAACCCAGATCAGCATACCCACGTACGTCACCTGCATGCGCCACAGACACACAACATAGCACATAACCAGCTACATCATCAGCACCACCCACACCCAGTGCCTGCCACCTGTATGAAATAAATTATAACATTAAATACATAGACTACTTGCATATGTAACTATTAACTGTAAGTATATGAATAAAATATCATGAATGTCTGAACCGAAGAAAGGTATTCCATATTATATTTAACATTCTGATAATATACTGCAAATTACATGAGGCCTTGTACGACCCGAGGTTGAAAAAACTGTTTCGGGATAATTAAATAATATTTTGCAATTGTAGCAATGCTGTTGGACTTTAAAAGCAGCATATATGGATCATGGCCATATTTTGACTTCTGGTATTGGGCGGGTTATTGGACCATTTTTATATGCAGTTGGGCGGGGTTTGATCTGGTTTTGAGTTGCTGTCTGGCTGCTTTTACCTCGTAGACTTGGCAACCCTGGTGTCTTTGTAGTTACATCAGCCAGGTCCATGATCGGCCGTTCTTTTTTTTCCCCTAACTTTGTGTTTTTCCTAATGCAGTTGTCATTTTTAAGAGTTTCACCAAATGCTGCACATACGCTGAATCAGCATCACTCCAGCTAATAATGTATGTTGTTCTATAAAGACTTCCATGCAGTACAAACAGGATTTATAGCCAATAAAAATACATTTGAAAAATTAACTGATTCTGACTTTTCCTAAAAGCTCCTAACTATAATAAAGAACGAAATTACACCACAGAAAATCTCTCATGAGTTGGAAGCAATAGTTTAGATTTATGGGTGTTTTTTGTCTACTCCTTGAAAATCAGCACCAAAGCCTCGGCTGCATTAAATATCTGTCTGACCTGTTTTCTGTCACTATATCAACCTCATATCAACTACTCCCTAACTCTGAGCCCTGGCAAGCAAAGCCTTAGTGTCAAACCCCATGACTGGCTGTAACAGAGGCTATGGAATTTCACATGTCAATTTTGTCTAAAGGTAATACAACATTCAGTTATTGTAACTTCATCTTAAAACTCAAACATGTTCTTCAAGTTGTTGTGATAAGTTACAAGAAGCTATTTGTATCAAACTGCATTCCTTTATTTTTTTTTTGCTTTTTTTATTTGCATTCCTTTGTCTCCTCTTGAAGTTAACATGGTAACCAGCTCCCCTGACACATCTTGGCACCTTCTGATGGTGGCTCACTTTAGCCTCGGATCTGCCCTGAAGATGCAGCCCTGCTTATATATTATAACATCTTGTATTGTAAAGCCAATGTTGGCTGGAGCTCTTCTCAAGCAACAATTACTACCACCTGCTCTCGCCAACAAACCACACTCATTGGCAGAGAAAACATACTAATAACCCCTCTGGCCAAACTGAGGAACATTTGCTTTTTTAGAAATTAACCAGTGGAAGTTTCAGCAAGTGTCCATGTTGTGGCGTCGTCCACAGCACACTAACATGCCTGTCATGTGGGCAGAACACCTTATTTATAGTGTCTGGGCTACACACACCATATCTAGCTGTGCTAACTAGCCATTAGCTGCTGTTCAGGCCTGCTGAGAGTCTGCTGCACTCAGTGCTAACACACACGTATCCACCAGAGCGCCTCACACTGAGGCTATGACACTGACGGCTCACTCCCAGTGCAAGCATAAGGCAAACTCAGCCACTGGCAAGGAGGAAAGGCTCAATCAGCTTTTTCTACAGGGTCTACATATCACACTCACTTTGGTGTAAGGATATGGATGCACTGCACTGTATAGCATTGATTTTATTATGCCGTGATGCCAAGTTATGGTTCTTGACTGACAAAAGCCTGACAAGCCAACAGGCTTTGATATGAGAACTCTGCAGGTCGTGTTCAGTGACCTAGAAACACTGGTGATGTCTGTGCTGTGCAGCAGCAGCATTTCTACCCATTACCCTAAAATGGATTCTCTCTGTGATGTCAGCAGTGGCTTCTGGGAAACCCAGTCCACTGCTTGGCAAGCAGAAAAGGTGTCATGGATTAACATATCCTAGTTTCACAACATACTGTTGTAAGTTATACAAAAGAATGCGTGAAGGGAAAGTCCAGAAGGCTTGAGTCCATGTGGTGCGTTGGTGTGAATTCAGAAGGATTCGCAGAGGTTATTGCTTTCCTTTCCTGGCTGAATTCTTGCAGCCAGCTTGAGCCAACAAACATTTACGATACTTCTTTTGCATTCGGTCGCCCCTGCTCCCATGTAAAACAAAATGTTCCACTATTGTCTTTTACATTATTTACATCATTCTGCTTTGTCGTTCGATTCAAAAAGAAATGCAACAAAAGAAATGCAAATAATTGTAAGTCTGTATGTCTTTTGCTTATTATATTGATAAAACTTTGTGATAAATACATTCTTGTAAAGGCAGAAATTTGCTGGTCAATATTTTGCATAAATCGCTCACAGAGAAGCATGTCTACCTGCTCTCTATTGCTCAAGATGAGAATTTTTCACAAATGGTGGCTCTGACAGCTCAGAGGAATATTAGACTGATATTAGCATGTGATTGCTCCGCGCTCTCATCACTTGACAGATTCCAGTGGGCCAGGGTGGGTTTAGTTTCAGTGGAAAGACACAGGATGAGGGCAGCAAGAGGGACGAGAGCAATAGGTTACAGGGGTCGTACGACTAGAGAGACCCAAGTAATGAGGAGGGTGACAGTTACTCTGACACACACACTCACACACACACTCAAGCTGTCATGGAAAAAGAACTTAATACCTTCAGAGATCCAGAGATGTTAGGAGACATTTGAGTGACAGTTTGATGGTGTGTGCCCATGTTTCACATATCACTGTCCTGAACTGAGATCAGCGATTCACCTGGCTGCTGGTAATTGTAGGACTTTTACAGTAAAAGAGATTAGAAAATAGCCTATGTATTAATCTAATCACCTGTTGTGATCAGAACCATGACTGGTGAAACATGTGATCATATATGACTGTGTGAGCTTGCTTGTTCCCAGAAAGACTTCTGCCAGAATAGTACAAGAGTCTTGTAAATATTTTTATCACATGAAAAAGAATCAGCCCTTGTGTGATTTTCTTCTCTGTCATAAAAGAAATAGAGGTTTAAAAAGGTTCCCTTCCCACGAGATAACTCGGCTGTGTCATTATGGCCTGTATATGTGAGTGCATCTGTGTGTGAATATAAGCAGGGTGTGTCCTGGGAAGGCAGAACCAGAGCCAATATTTGGTTTGTTTTTCAAGCCACAAGCTTTAGTGTCGCTACAGGCCCTAACACACACCTCCCACCAGCAGCCTCCCTGCACTATACTACTGAGAGAGCGAATAAGTGGAGAGTCAGTGTGTGTGTGTGTGTGTGTGTGTGTGTGTGTGTGCACAAAGCTGTGTGAACTTTTGCATCCAGAAGCTCAGCCATTATTATCTCGATGACTGTTCTGCATGTCATGCAAATCTGTCTTTTCATAGATAATAAAACGTTTCTGTTAATCTTAGTTACTCACGGATTATTAGAGGCCCAGCAATGTATTCTTGCTAATTGATTGTTACTCATCAGATTCCTTTCCCTTTTGATTATTCTGCACACGCACATGGCCAGTGTTTCAGCTGTAATGCTGTAAACCAGCACCAGGTTTCCTTTAAAGCTCCCAGCACTGCTACAAAGCTCATAAAGCTGTGCTGTGGGCCTCTTCTCCCTCTTCTTTCTGCCTTTCTTCTTTCCACCTTTCTCTTTTTTCTTTAATACTAGGGAGAAAACAAGAGAAACGGAGGGAGGAAGGAGAGATGGGATGGAAATAGATGTGGAGGGAAGAAAGTGTCTCTATGGAGAGAGGCAAGAAATTGGAGGGAAATGAGGGAGAGGCAAAGAGAAATTTGGCAAAAATGAAAGACAGGGAGAGAGTGGGATAGATGTGTAGAAAGGTAAGAGAGGGTGAGGCAGAGAGAGGGAAGGGAGTGAGAGGGAGATGAGACTGCTCTTTAATCAGTGAGGGGCTATATGGAGGCGGGCCGAGGTGCCTACTGTAATCCGATACACGCGCGCGCGCACGGTGTGCACGCACACCGAGACAGGGGACTGAGTGAGCAGTCTTGCACGCTGCCACAAACCCGGCGGAGATCGGAGGGAAAGGAGCGCACTGCCGGAGCTGCTGGGAGAAAGAAAGAGGGAGAGGGAGAGAGACATACAGTGAGCGTGGAGGACAGAGAGAGAGAGAGAGCGGACACAGAAACGCGTGTGTGAGCGGAGAAACGCTCAGTTTGTAGGAGGAGAGCTCAGAGCGCAGAGGCTGCACGTTTTTTCTCTCCCGATCAGTCTTTACGCACGCACGCCGGAGCCGCTTCTTCCCAGAGATCAAGCGTTATCTTTTGCGCAAGAGAGGACGGTTTATCGGGACAGTGTTTAAAAGGACAATCCATGGGAAAATAATTTTGATTCTTAATCGCGGGTGCTTTTAACAAGTTGATGCGCCACTTGGAAAGTGAGAGCAAAAGCTTTTGGAATATTTTATCGAAGCCAAGGGAAGAGGCGCGTGGTACTTTTTTCAGGTTTTAACAAACTTAATGTCTGTTGGCAGATGCATCTGATGATTCCTGTTGTTTCACCCCGTGAGTTCTTGTTCATTTGAAGTCAGTCTGTCAGCTGTACTGACTAGGTTTTTATTTCCACGCGTGTTTTGACTGGTAAACGGACACTGCGCACCGACATGGATTTCGCGGCTTTTAAAATGTTCTTATTGGACAAATTGCGCTGATTTCAGATCAGTTTTGCGCAGACGAGTTTCCACAACAGAAGACCCGGTGCCACACACTGAAGCAACCCGTACGAACATTACAGTTTGAGCAGGCTGATATTCCTGGAGAGCCCCCTGAACGCAACCCGGCGTTTGTGGTGGACTTTGGGCACCGGTCGTGTTGCGCTCCGGAGAAACAGAGGACCCTGGAGAGAAAAGCAGACTTTGGACTGCAGATTCGTCCCAGATAAATAGAGAAAAACCACAGAGGAGGAGAAGAGCTGCCCTTTTCTCCAAATTAGAGGAAAAAAGATGGATTTACTCATATGGCTCTGTGGATGTTTACTGGCTTTTCTTTCGCCTCCAGCAGCGGCCACAGCGGAGGAAGGAGGTAGGTTTGACACTTTCCCTGACCGCTTTATCTCGTCTCACATGTAGGTGCTAAATGGAAATGAAACCGCTTTTTTGAGAGAGAAAAAAAATCCCATCCACTCCACAAACACTGGATCTGGAAAACACCTCCGACATAATGGTTTCGTTATTAAAAAGCCGTGTTTCCCCGTTAAACTAAACTGCGTAAAGACAGTAAAACAATAGGGTAAGGAAAGCATTACTGGAATTTACTCAGCCGTCACTTCCCTCTAAATGACACAGCAATAAACAAAGCTCAGAAGCCCCTGGTTATTTCAGTTACAGCACAGTGAGGATGAAGATCCTTGCTTCCCTCTCCTCGATCTGCCTGACCCATCGCCCTCAGCTCGGCGCTGGCAGCGGCGGTGGAGAGGCAGCTACAGTGAAAGAGTGGACAACTTCAGTCACTGGGTAAAATCAGTTAGTTTTCCCTCATTCGTGTTCCTGAGTGATTCCTGGTGTCGCCGGTTGTTCCGCGTAGACAACTTTCTACTTTCTAACGAGGCGCTTCCACAGATAAAGTATGCAGTCATCCCCGCAGCCTCCTCGCCGTCCACTGCGCTGCTGCTTTGACTCCGCACTATAATAATGAGAGGGATGTTGGGATGTTGGCCTGGTATCAATATTGATGTTGTCCTCTTTGGGGGAAAAAAAGCATCTTAACCATATGCTGTGGATTTTAATTTGCAGTTTAATCAATTCATGTTCTCGGGGGAGCTTTTCAATAATGAAAAATCACTATGATGTTCCCCATAATATTCCTATCAGGAGCTGTTGGTGTCAGTGCAGTTTCTAGTGACCCTATCGCGCTTGTTTCATCTCCTCGTGTCACTGTGATTTAATCTTAAAAGATTCATTGACAGAGTTTTTTAGGCTGGCAGCTATGTATATTTGCAATATGCAGCCGGGCTTCCACTGCCGGTTGTGCAGAGAGGTGTCAGTGCATGTGACCGGGTTACTGCCTCTGTGGAGCTGCAGCACTCGCGCTCCAGTCACACGGAGGTCCGACTCCACTCCGTTTCTGCGGAGGTCCGTCGCTCCCAGAGCGATGTGAGCGGCGGGATCTCGGATGTATTAACACCAATCTCAGCAGGTTACCTTTGCGCAAATATGCACAGGCTCAGAGGTGAAGAACGGCATTAGAGCTCCGCTTTACCTTGCGTTAAGAGTGGCAAGGCGAACAGGGCTGCTGCGTTTAAGATTGGTCTTTGAACGTTTTTCGTGCGTATCCAAGTGATCTTTACGCGCAGGGAGGAAAGTGGAAACTGAGCCGCGAGCTGCTCTGCTGCACAGAGAAGCGTTTCAGAGGACAGTATCTACAGTGACTGTGGGTCAAGACATCAGTAGGCCTACTGTACTTCGCTGTTATGTTACAGGTGTGCATTTATGGGGTGCATGAGAACTTTAACTAGTTCTTTTGGAAATCAACTAAGCTTTAATTATACACACATGTTACAGTGGAACTCTACTCACATGGATTTTCTAATAAACCTACCAAAAAATTTCACCAGAAGCAGAAAGGCCCAGCCTCACAGTTTCTCACAGCAGTCTATTAAAAGGAGGCTAAGAGCATGACTACAGCATTTCCTCAAGATACAGCTGTGAATTTGCACAAGGTGTAAAAAAGGAACAGAGAGAGGGAAGTGGAGTGAAGTTGGTTGCACTCTAAGTTGTATTGATTTAAGTCTTATTCAGGAGGCCTTTGCAGATCTCATGACTTAGATTAAGTGGCCCGTCTGCCAAATGTTGTTTTGGAGAAACACAGTGTACAGAGAGTGTACACAGTGGAGCCATTCTTTGTGTTACATTTCACCCACACCATGAAAAGATATGTATCATGGAGCAGACTGCTGTGTGTAGATATTTCTATGTGTACCAGAAAGTCAGTTCAGGCCTCAGTGAACCACTGATCCAGTAGATTTCCACAAGAGAATTGACAACATGCTGATATTTTATAGTGTCTCTAAGTCTGTCCTATTACATCAACAGGGTAAACTGACTTGTGTTCAGAGTTAACGCCAAAGCAGGAAGTACTGAATGAGGTCTCTATACCACAGCAAATACACACACGGAAACTGTGGTGTTCATGGTGGAAGGAGTGAGGTGACTGGTCATTGTTTTGTTTTATTTTAAACATGACCACAGTGTTTATTTTAACCAACAGTCTTCAAGTATGACAATTTGTTTATATTCTGTTATTTATTCAACAAGAAAGTCTTGATGAGATGAACCGTGGTGTCACAGGACACTCCGTCTTACTCCCCTTGAGATGCTCCCTCTGGTAGAAGGAGAACCACACACACACACACACACACACACACACACACACACACACACTCACTCAGCAGCCAGCAGGCTATGCAGGATTGAAGCTTCCTCAGCAGTAAACTTTTACAGATGCCTCTGCTCTGTCGTCTCAGGAGAGATGAGCAAAGGAAAGCATAGTGAGACTAAGAAGTGTATATATAGTGAGAGACAGGAGGGAGGGATGGAAGTACAGTGGGAGGAAGTAACAGGGAGAGACACAGGCAGAGGGAAGCTGCAGAAAGGAGTGAACGAAACGGAAGAATGATTTTTAGCCTCGCTGTTTGATCCTGTTTCTTCATTCCGTTTGATCACAGCTGTGCCTGGAAGGGAGATAAACGGACATAATTGGCCACTCAAGACCAGCTGTCTGCCTCTATAGTGTCTCAGCTGAAATATGCTGGTTGATGAAACAGGCGCACTGTGATGCACACTGTGAGAAGTAAGCAAGCAGTGGGATGAAGTGCCCACAGGTACGCATTAAGGGCTGCATGGTTTATGAGGCTGTTTCTCTTTTTTTGATGGCTTGGACCAAGCTAATGTGATTTTAGAGGCCTGAAACAGAAGGGAGGAAATGTCTTTCCCAGATTTCAGGGTGAATAAGTCAACAGGTCCACCCAGAGTTAAGGTTCATTATTTTTGTAAATGACTGCGTCTCAGTGGTGGTGTGCCTCAGAGTGTTTGTATGAGCCAGAGCAGACAGACACTTACATTGGTCTGCACTGTATGAGACTGACTGTTCCTAAACTTTATAGAGCAAGTGCGTGTGATTGAGCTTTCAGATGCATTTCTTATCTCGTCTCAAGCCCCACACCCACCACAACCAGTTGCTGCTCTGCACAGCTTGTAGTGTAAAGCAGCAGGTTCATCGAATGTTCCCATGTTTTTGGTGAACGGTGAAACTGAACATGATGTAATGTACACGGATATACTCACGGACCAGTAGGTGGTGGTAATGGCACCAAAAAGCTAAAAAAAATCCTCAGAAGAAGAGGAACTATTTACGACACAAAAACTGAAATCATAACACATCCTTTTAAAGATATGAAACAAATGAACAGGAACTGGGACCAAAAGCTTAAAATTCAAAAGTATGAGCTCTGAAAGTGAATTAGTTCATTTGAATGTGTGTGAGATTAGCTAATGCTTGTGAGCTGTGAGCTTGCACACCACTGTGGGTTTGCAGTATTTAAAGGTTGTGTTACATTTCATCGGGTCATAATACCATCATTAAAAACGACCCATCCATGGCCATAGCTCAAAACAAAAGGGCTGTACCATACTTTAGCTCTGTGCATAATGAACTGACTCACTGTCACTAGCACAATCAACTCTGTGTAATTACTTGGTCTTTGGAATAAAAAGTTATTTGCCATGTTACAGATATCATATTCAGCAAACATGAATTCAACTATATTTGTTCTTTTCACTGCAGTTTCTTTCCATGGATAATTACTCGGTGCATGTGGAGATTGGTTATTTCAGAAAGGCTAAAAATACACCATCGTATTCTAGCAAGTCAAATACCAGTAAAAAGCAGGGAGTGAATGAATGTAGCAGCACAATATCTCACAGCTGGCTGCAGAAAGAAAGGGCAATTAGTGAGTCTGAAATCGGCTCATCTATACATGTTTAAGGAATGATGGAAATGCACCCATCATTCCTCAATTTTAATTTTCTGTGACTGTTTTTTAGTCCCATTTTAGTCATTCTTTATCACTGCTGCAGTGTCTGATGTGTTGGAAGTTTTACTAGACTTGTGAACTTCTTCTCCTAGTAAATCAGCCAGAAACACTCAGAGCTGGAGGACGGAGGATGAGGGAAAGAGATGGACAGAGTAAGGAACCGTGAGTGTTCGACGCTGCGAAAGAAAGAGTGAAGGGAGGAACAGAGGAGCATGAGAGGGCAATGGTGAAATGAGAGGAAAGCAGCAGAGTGTGAAGCAGTAGTTGAGTGGAGCCACCTGCAGTAAACCAACCCTGATGTATTCCTCTCCGCTGTCAAACACAGGAGGCTTACTGGCCAAGTCAAAGTATATTACACTGATTATAGACAAAAATAAAAACAAGTTTAGTATTTCATCATATTGGGAATAGGGAAAAAAAATGACGTTAGAATTGAAGAGATGTTTTGACGTGTAGATGGATGGTCATGATATTGAAACCATAGTCACCTGCTGGAATGAAAACATTTCATGCAGTCCCTTTACTTTGATGGTTTAACTGAAACAGTTGTATGTGACAACTGAGAGTGAATCTCTGGCACGTGACAGAGACGTTGCTGGAGACTTTCTTCAGAGCTGATTTCATTTTAATTATCTTGCAGGTAGCAGGTGTTTTCCACCAGCTTTCAGGATTAAGGGTTATTCTTTTTCATCTAGTGATTCAGGCGGCTGCTGTGTTTTTCTTCTGCAATCTTTTATTTTTTTTCCTCTTTTCCTTTTACAGCTCATGCTAGTCATAATAAATCCCAGGGAAAGTCATATAAATTAGCCAAAGAAATGGTTAATAGGAGATGAGGTGGGTCTGTCAATCATTAGAGGTAATGGTGGCCAAACAACACAGGCGCTGGTCATCAGCAACCTAGAGTGAATTAACATTCAGCCAATTAACCCCCTGTACAATCTCTCTGTCTCTCTCTGTCTGTCTCTTTCTCTCCCCTCCTCTCTCATCTGTAACAGAGAAAGGACAATTAGTGGGTCCAGCAGGATGTTCTAATTACAGTTATCATGTCATTAGTAAACTGCTAGTATTCTAGTGTCTTCATTGGCCATTGGTAATGACTGGAGTAATTAGAGAGGATGAGGAGATCAGCTGTGTGCGTGTGTGTTTTGTATTTGTGTCTTTGGGAAGAACAAATCCTCCGAGGAAAGTGGGGGGGGGTGTCATATTCAAATGAGACTATTTGCCTGTCCACACTTCTTTTAAAATCTTCACTCTCACTAAAATGTGTGTGTTTGTGTGTGAGCTTGTGTACAAAGCTAAGCCCTCTGTGTCCTCGGTAGTCCCTCCAGAGCAGTGCCGTGTGAGGCCACAGGTTGTTTTACTTTCTCCCTCTCCCTTCACGCTGAATCATCCTGTTGTTTTCCTCGTTTCATGCCACTTCACCTCTCCTTTAATAGTGCTCTCTGTCTCTTTCTCCACACCTCCCCGTGGCAGTGTTTTCCCTTGCTCCGATTAAGAAACCTCCCTCACCCTCTCCTCGCCCCACTTCACAACGGTGGGAAATCTCTTTCACTGTTTCCCTCCCTCATTGTTTTTTTTTTACACTTTCAGCCTGTTCCCTCTGACTCTGTCAATCTATGTTTCCCTCATCCTTGTTTTCTGTGCTGGAAAGAGACTACAGCCAGACAGTGGAAATCCATTCACATGGCTTAGACTGAGTCCATTCATAGATCTAAATGGCTGATGTGTAGTTTTGAGTGTACTGCTTTTACTATTTTTAGTCTTACTTAAAGGAAATTCTTTTGCTAATAAGATGTCAGCAATTTTATTCGAGAGTCACAGAATAAACATTCTTGAGCTAAGACCTAAAAATGCAGCATCAAATATATTTGTGTGTAGTAAAAAATATATGTCTTCTGCTTCTGCTTGAGACTCCGAAGAAGAAATATTCTTATTACTTTTTTAGGGTGGCAATGACCTACTGTGCCTAAATGTGTCATTTTAGAGGGCAGGGACATGCCAGTTAATCTTTTAATGTGAGCGACTTGATGATGAGTGACAGTGTAACTAACAGACTTGTGGACACTGAGTGTGTTAGCATCCATCCACAGGACAATGATTTGGCCCAAAACAGTTAATATAGCTTAAAATTCTGACTTTATCTATGTCATTCTTTAAACATTTCAAGTTTTCTGGTCGATTCGTTACTCATTTCTCCATCTGTGATCCTAAATCTTTCTTTCTTTCCCTCCACTGTCCTGTTATCTCTCCCCTCTTTAAATCTCCATAGATCAGGTAACGTCTTTGGTCTTGAGTTGAGTAGCTTGTTCGCATGTCAGTTCTTTTTCGGTATCACACACTCATCCTTCTTTTTTATGAGTCTGTATCTCTCTCTCCTCTCTTGTTTCTCCCCTCCTTGTTTTTGTTTCTCAGATCCTTTGTAGTCTTCTACCATCCCTTTCTTTACTTTATACACACACAGACACACACACACACACACACACACACACACACACACACACACACACACACTGTCTGTAATTTTCCACTGTAGCTTAATGCAGGGCACCTGGAGAAAAAAACACAACCCCACCTGTTTGTGTGTGTGCTTGTGTGTGTCTCTGTGTGAGTGTGTGTGCTTGACTTGTATTTTCTGTCCAGTGAGCTGTTCTGAGCTGCTGACTTTCTCTTTTCAGATGATGAGAGACAGATGTTCTGGCATTACTCTGTCTTCTTTCGTCCTGCTCTGCCTCCATCTCCCTTTCTTTCTCTCCCCTCGCTCTTTCTGTCCATTCCTGAGGTTTCCCAGGTTTCGATGACTAAAAGCCCCTTGGTTTTAATCCAAAGAAGACATTTTAGCCTGTTATTTTCAGTGTTTCCCATATTCCCAGAGTCATACGAAAGCTTTTTACTCCAAATGTAGCGTTTTGTACGTGCTTTGTGATGCTGGAACTAAGCCATCATACTGTAAGTGCCTAGAGATCCATGGTAAAAAAAAAAAAAAAAAAAAAAACCTGAAAATTTGCATCAGGCTTTGATGCAGATGTTCACAGTCTATTGATTGTTGAATTAGGGGACCTGTTTCTAACAAGGTCAAAATAATGAGAATATCAGACTCGCTCCACTGTTTTGAGCACTGGGGGCCAGTGTTTGTGGATAATAAGTTGATCTGCCAAATAATAGCCTCCCTCCTAACAAGCTCATGGTTAGCTGGGTGAGAAACACTCTCTGACTTTCATACACAAACACAAAACCACTAATGCTTTCATTATGGCCCCTCACCAGTTGAAATGAATGTGGACTGTTGTTCGACACATTAGCAAAAGTTCCTGCAGACTGGCAAATCGATTGCAATTGTGAAAAGTGTTTCTTTAGAGTCAAATCAGACTGCCTGCTCAGAGGAAAAATAAATCTGTAAGGAGAACTTGGAAACAAGGTCAGAGAATTTGCATTTGGGGCTAACAAACAAGGATCTGGTTCAATTTTGCAAAGCAGCTCCATGTGGAAGTGAGAGTGTTTTTCTCTATGTTTGTGACTTTTTGTGCGATTGTTTGCATTGCCCCTCTGTGTGCTTGTTGCTGTGCATGCATTTCTGTACAAGTTTACAAGTTTTTTTTTTATTGCATTTCTGTATGGGTGCATCAGTGTGTGTGTTGAGGTTTTTGCGCATGTGAGGAAAAGTTGCTGAATAGGTGTTATCAAGATGCAATACTAAATGTGGCGGAGAGCCATAAATAATGCAGTGACCTGTCTTATATCCCTGCTTGACTGCTTAGCACCGTTTACTGCTGCTTATCCTGCGTGTGTGTGCAAGTGTGTGGTCTAAATTCATTGATGTCTAAGCCAGAGGGGGATAAATGATGTTCAGCGGTCTATTTGTGCTTTTGTTGTGAATATGTGGTCTGAAAACAACCTCTGCCTGTAGATCACACATGCTGATGTGGTTGAGAGGGAAGTTGTTTTGTGTAAAATCTGGGGTCAAGAGCAGAGCAGTGTTTGTGTCTTCTGTGAGTGACAGACAAACAGGGACAGGGAAAACAGTGATATACTGATGTGGTGCTTTGGTTTTAACTTATACTGTGGTTGTCGTACATAGAAATATTCACCACAGAGGATTCAAGCTGAATCTGTGACCAGGAAGAGAGAACAGTATCAAGTACTATGCAGAAACAAAACATCAGATGAGTTTTTTGACAGAATTAAATGAGTGATTAAGGTGACTAACAACTCACATCTTATTTTTACTAGCTGAAATGTGTGAGTGGTATTGTTCCGTTTTTCATCATTTTTGTTTTGTTTGCAGGTGTTTATATGTTTATCTGTGGACAGATTCTATCAAAATAAGACAAAACCATAAAAGCTGCACATCTGAGATTAAAATGAAAGCTTGGTCCAAAGATGGGTGTGGCCCAACCAATGAGCAGGCTATGAAGAACCTATATAATAATGTACTGCACATGTGACTATTGAGTGCTGATGGGTCAGAGTGTTACTGTGTGTGACCCCACTGCAACAAAGTGTCTGCAGTTGGAACTGTTGCCATTATTCTAAGGGTCTGTTTTGACATTTTTACTCACAGCAGGTCTGTTGAGACCTGGGTTCAGTGCAACATTTCTCAAAAGACGTCCAGTGGAGCAAATTATCCTGAAACGCTAAAAGCAAGTGCAATGCTTTTCTTTCCTCCTTCCTCTTTTCTCAACCCTGCATTTTTCAATGCCTTAGATCCTCTGTTCTCTCTCTCTCTCTCTGTCTCTCTCACACACTTTTACCTGTTTGATAATTCTTGACATGAATTCAGGCTTTTTCCCAACTCAGCATCTTCTTTGTTCACTCCACCCTTCCACACACACACACACACACACGCACACACGCGTTGCACTTTCTTCCCCACATACAGGTCAGGATGCTGGAGTGTGGAATACAAATTAGTGTTGCTGTAGATTCAGTTTTGGAGGTTGCCTGTATACAGTTTCTTAGTTTTTGAGATGCAGAGAACAGTTAGCTGTCCTGCCGAAGAGAAAAATGTCCCCCTCTCCCTGTATATCAGTTTATCACAGCAGGAACTCTGTGTTATAATGACTGATGAGCTCCACCCCAGCATCATATATCTACTGTATTTGAGTGTATGCACTCACCACGTAGCGTCACCTTCTGCCCTGTTTGAGTGTGATAATCGTTGACTGATTTTGTGTGTGTACGCCATGAGATTAATAGACCCTTATAGCAGAGCAGACACAATACTTTACACACACACAGCATCTGCCTCTCTATCACACTGGCCTTATTCATCAGACACTTGGAGGTGCCGTCTTTATCGGCGTCATGCCAGAGGTGAGGAGGAAGAGGAGGAGGAGGTAAAGAGGGTGGTCTAGGAAAAAAGAAATGACAGAGGAGAACAGTCTGATACCTAAGAAACCTGGTACTTTATCAACAGAAAGTTTTACTATGATGTAAACACCTCTGAGAAATTAAACATCCCAGCATTTTGTATCCACTAGTTGATGAGTTGAGGAAGAGGCTTAAGTAAAAGTAAACAGGGAAGTAGTTTTCTCTGAACAACAATAAACCTTCACTGCTTCTGCCAGGGTCTCATGTGGGGACTGAGCCTAATGAAAACTAATGTCTAATGTTTTTACTCTAGCATTTCAAAACCCAGGCCACTAACAACTACATATTCATTATGAATATCAAGCAACAGCTTATTAATCAATTCAATGCATTTAACAATCTGAGATTTTTCCCTTTTGCACTGCCTCTCTGCATATCCCAGATTTTCCTGGTTGGATACAGTTCACTAAGCGGTGTGCTAAAAGTGGGGTTTGGCTGATGCTGCTGTGAGATTCCAGAGTGGTTAAGCACTAATCCAGGTGGTGCTGAGATGAAATGCGCCTGGCCGGGTTACATAGACCTTGTAACTCTATTCCTGTATTACTGTATGTCACCAAGGAGATTGGAAACAGATAGTAGGAGATAGACAGGACTCGTTGGCTCACAGCATGAGGGAGCGACAGACAGAGATAGAGAGATAGAGGGAGATATAGGGGGGATGATCACTAATTGTTTGCAGACAGTGTGAGGTAGACACCAGATATAGCTGCCAAAGTGTCAATCACGTTGTGTGCTGAGTGCTGAGATCTGACCTCGGCTTTCATCTTCCCTTGCTGGTTCTTGAGTGAATGAGTGTATATCCATGTGCAGTATATTTGCAGCCACAGCAAAAAAAAAGCTGGACTTTAAGTGTGCATGTTTGTTTGACCTTCTCGTTGAATTTGTTTTAAAGATGGCATTGGATAAAGTGTGTTTGTATACTGTGTGTGTGTGTGTGTGTTAATGTTTGCATGTCTAGCTCCTCTCAGAGTAGGTTTACAGTCTATTAATAGCATTAAAACATGTTGTGTTCTGCTGAGTAGTTTGACTTGGCTATGTCATCGCACTCAGCACAGT
Source organism: Caranx ignobilis (assembly GCA_021432705.1). NCBI lineage: Eukaryota > Metazoa > Chordata > Actinopteri > Carangiformes > Carangidae > Caranx > Caranx ignobilis. Next base: position 17,682,079 of record MU269983.1, read on the forward strand.
GGCAATTGATAATGAATACAGGTTTTTTTTTTTTTTTTAATCTGATAGGTGTTTGCTTTTGTCAGTAATCACTTTGTTTTCTTGTTTAGGTGTTACTCACTGGCCAGATACAAAATACCTGTTGAAAATTTATCCAAGAGTAACAGTCTACATAACAAACACTTTATATATTTTCTTGTCTGCAAGCATTGGGTTAGGGTCAGGGTTAGGTCAAATTCAATATATCTTTTAATTAATACTTGATGATGATATTAATATTGTGTTATTCAGGATATGTCAAAAGAGCAAACTAAAACCAGATCTACACACTCTCCTGTCAGATTGTGGCTTAGACTGAGCTGTTACTGTTACTGGAAGTGTTTGGCTTTAACAAAGATATCTCTCATCATGAATCCACCCCAGTGGTTTAAGTTGAGTTTTGTGGATCTTAAACAATGAAGAAGTTCAGCTCATAAGACATAAGTCTGCATAGTCAATCAAACAGGCCAGCCAGCCTGGTTACACAATAGCTGCCATAGATACAATACAACAGAGATGTGTGTGTTATGCCGTTGGGTGTCATAGATATGAGTTACCCATCTATGTCAGGGTACATCTGCAGCAGTGAATGAGCAGCATTGTTTATGACATGGTGCAGACATATGACTGCTGACAAGTGGATCCGCTCTGTGACAGTAACTGTGGCATCTGGAGGCCTGTGTGTGTGTGTGTGTGTGTGTCTATGTATGTGTGTCAGTCTTAGGTCAGAATGGACTCTTTACACGTCATGATGCTCCACTGACCTTGACTCCACATACACAGAGACAGACACACACACACACATCCTTCTTTGTTTTCTCATATCCTGTCTCTGCAAACATGACTCTTATCTGCATTTTATCAGTTTACCCCCTCTGCCGGTGTCAAGTCATGCATGATGAACAAATATGTTTTAAATGCATTGGAATGGGTTTATACAGTGTGTTGGCATATTCCTGGTTAGTCTTGATAAGAAAACAACATTGACCCTGATGCCCCTCCAAACTTAAATCTGCTGTTGTGAGGGAAGTTATTATAGTTCCATATTGTTATTGGAAGCTTATCTGATCAGTCTTTTCCTGTTTACTAATTTTATTCTGCAATAAATTTGAACCACTATTTCTTTTCATTACCTCTCCTTTAACCTCTGCCCTCTGGCGTTCCCATCCTCCCCAGTCTTAGATGTTTTTATCACATTCACAAACACCAATCAATGACCTTCCTCAGTGCGTGTACCATGTAAAATGGGAGAAATAATAAGAACTTTATCACAGTTTAAACACTTTCAGTATTTGAACGATTTCCATATATTACACAAGGTGATGTAATGGGCCAAAGCCAGAGAAAATAAATATGTATCTGCTTCCACTTGACTTTTCAGACTTAATGTAATGTACATATATAAAATGATTTAACTTTCTAAGCCTGACTTCTCCCATTTTTCTCTCCCTCTCTCTTCATCCAGCATCTAAGCCATGTGGTGGCTATTTAGATGCAAGCGACGCCGGATACATCACCACACCTGGCTACCCACTTGAGTACCCACCTCATCAGAACTGTCGCTGGGTCATCACAGCCCCTGAGCCTTCACAGCGCATCGTTCTCAACTTCAACCCGCACTTTGAGATAGAGAAGCTCGACTGCAGGTAAGGACAGGATGTATAGATTTTAAGGACATGGGATGAATGGCAAACAAAGGGGTTGAGAGAAAAAAAAGTGGATCAAAAGAAGAAAGGATTGTAAGTTGCTTGAGAAGTTGGATTGAAACTCAGGGAAGACACTTCTTTTACTTCTCCACCAGCATGTCTCTGTGTGAGAGTTTTCTTGGTGAACTTCAGCCCACTCTCCTCCTGTTTCTCTGGCTTTCGCTATCCCATAATAATCACTATGGGACCTCCCTTGGTCCCTTGTCTCTAATTATCAAAGTCTAATTACAACACATTTACTGTTCCGGGATGGTTTTCACACTTCAAAAGAATTAACACAGATTAGAGGATTTGGTGTTCAGCATTGTTTTTGGACGTTTGGCTTTGTTGCATGTTGAGCTTGAGAGAAAGTCAGGCAGTCAGGAAGCATGAAGTAAAAAATACAACGAGCAGAGATAAAGGCGGACAGAAAAAGAAGGCGGAATTCTAGGAAATGATGGAAAGACTCTGGCAGAGATTGGCTGAGATGCAGACAGATATTTATGGCTTCACAGGGAATGCTGGAGAAGTAGTCAGAAAGCTAAAAACAACGCGCAGTTAAAACTGCAAAATCTATTTTTACAGGAATATCTAATGATAAAATCTGATGAAAAGAAGTGACATTATTTATCTAGCCTGATTTGACACATCTCTTAGGACCAGCACATGTAGTGGTTTAATAAGTAAATACTGTACTTTATGACACAAAACATGTAGAAAGGTACTGAGTTGAGGGAGCAACTCATCACCTAACCCAAAGTCACAGACAAAACCAAACATTTACTGATTATTTTGCCAAAACGGGTAGCTCATAAAGTCTCCTGTCGCTTTCCTGAAAATGAAACTGCAGTCCTTCCGTTGTTGTTCTCTGTGAATCCATCTGACACAGAGGAGCAGAGGAATCAAACGGGCACTGTGAGTGTATGAGGCTACAAGATACAAACCCAGTGGCACAGGCGGGAGGACAGACAAATAGACGGACACACACATACAAGCGCACACACTTACACTTTTACCCTCTCTCTCCAGTTATATGCCTCTGTTCCGGTACTTTCCCATCCAGTTATTAACATTTCAGCCATATCAATTATAGATAGGTGAATTTCCCCACTCTGATGTACCAAAATCATTCAGACATTTCTTTGTTGGAATTGAAGCATCAATATTTCACTGGCTGGCTGTTTGTTGAGAGGCTAAAAAGGTTGAAAAAGGCCCACTGTGCGTTGCTCTGTTTTCCTTTACTTTTCCACTGTGCTGTGGAGATAGAAACATACTTCTCTGTCTGTTTCCCTGCCCTCGTCATTTTTTCACTTCCCCGCTGCACTTCTTATCTCCAGATAAGTTTGATGCATGAGATGCTCTCTCCTCCTCTTCCTCCATCTCTTGTCCATGCTGTTTTTTTTCCTTTCCCCCGACCTTGTTTTTCCCTCCCTGCCCTTCTTTCCTATTTCTCTTTTTCACATGCATTGAAAGCCCAGTATATTCCCAGGGGCAGAGGATCTAATTGAACCTCTACAAACAACTGGCTCTGATTTATTAATTATACACATACGACATGTGTGTGTTTGTGGTTGTTCTGTATATTGTAAGACTTGTGGACCTTTCTGTCTGAACACTGCCTTGCAATTCCTTTTCTTTCAGGAAAATCAGTTACATTTTTCCACAAGTGATTCTCCCAACATTGCCAGTAAGAATGAGATGTCTGTAGTGTTGGTGGCAACATCTCCAGGCTAATAGTCTGTTATTTACAAGTGTCCCAGAGTTTAGAGCTATTTAGGTCTACAGGCGCCCAACAACCTGAGTGTGTGCGCAGGAGTAGGCTGAAATTGAGCTGTTAGGTTCAGAGGTCAAAGAGGCCAAGGGGAAGAAGCTGAAGGTGTGTGTGTGTCTGTGGGGGGCAGACATATGTGGTCACTCAGAGATTGTCATCAACAACCCTGACACACACACACACACACCCGTCTTCGTCTGTCTCCTCCTCTGGCTGCCTCACATACTTCTCTCTCTGTCTGCACCTAATCACTAAATTACACAATCTTCTTGAACCAACAGGTGTATGTCATATGTACTGTATAGTGTTCGTCTTGTCAGGAAACAGAAAAAACACTGAAGATTTTCAGTTCATTGAGAAAAAATATACACAGACGCACACTCATCTGCTGAGACAGAGGAGTCATCCATGTTTCTAGACTGAGACTACATTGTGAACAGGCAATATGGTTCCTCTTTGTGACTCTGCACCACTTAAAAAACTCATGAATCAGTGGCATTTGATCAGCGCACACACACACAGACACACACAGATGCAGTCACCGCACAAACAGGCTGTTATGAATCGCCGTGCCCCAGTCAGACAAGAGCTGTTATATTGGGTCACTGTGTTAAAGCAATCTAATCTATTATGGCCTTGATTGCAATTTTAGGATTGTAATGTGTAATCTATAATGCAGCACTTTTTGTCAAGCACTCTTTTGGATCTGGAGGCAAAATCGATGGAGAGGTGGTCAGAGAGAGAGATGTTTTCATTAACATTCATATACAGTGGCCGTTTTAAGTGCAGGGAGACAGCAGCAAGGAGGGGAGGAAAGACACAGACAGCGAGACTGATGAATAAAAGTTAAAAAAAAAAAAAAAAAAGCTTGTGCCTCTGACAAAATGAGTACTGCAATGGCTAATCATTACTCAGCATGACTTCCCCTTTCCCATCACATGATGGACAACAAAGCACTACATTGGTCTGTTACTGGTGACAGGTCTCAGTTATTTCCCAGCAGCTGTATCAGTTTTTTTTTTCTGTGTATTTCCTATATGAAAGACTGTGCAGATCAAAACTACAAGCAGAGGACTAAACAAACACTGTAAACTCTGTGTGGAGTTGCTCAGTGTATGTGTGTGAAATTTTGTGACTGTTAACAATAAGAACCATCGTTTTCATTCACCCTTATTTGTAGTTGTTGTAACTTTTAGATTTGATATTTTATTAGTAGGATTGTTCACTCCCATTAAGAAAATGAAGTTAGTTAATTATTGCTTTGACCCTGCAATGACCATAAGACATTTTGAGTTAAACCCAGTCCATTCCTCAGGCAGTATTTCAGGATAAAGGTGAAGTGGCTCTTTTGACTGATATGAAGTGCCCAGTCATTTGATAGAAAGTGGTGTTAAACTCTCCATGAGGTGACTTCTGAGAACTTCTACCAAACGGTGTGTGTCTGTATCCTTTTGAGGCAGTGGTTGGTTGTCTACTTCACATTCTCCTCTTAGCTCACTGCCCTGCTCTGTCCCTGAAAGCAAGATCTCTATTTGGAGTGTCTGGAAAGAACGCGTGTGTGCACATGCACACCCACACGCGGACACACACAGGGTTGCTTAGGGAAAAGTGCAGCGTCAGGGTCCGCTGAGGGCAGGCTCAAATCATCCTGACAGCTACCTCCTCACTCTATCCTCTCCTCTTTCCTCCTGGCTGTCTCCCTCCTCCTCACCCTCTCCCCCTTATTCATCTCACCTTTCCTCACCCCTCCCACCCCTCACCACTGCCCAATGGACCCCATCTATCATCTTTCATCTGCTCTTGCACCTTCCTCTGTCCCAACCTCTGTTCCCTCCTGCACACCTCCTTCTTTGCCTCCTCTCATCACCTTCTGTCCTCCTCCTCTTTAATCGCACAAGTCACCCCAGCTCTGTTCCTTTTTCTTTGCTCCTTTCCTTCCTTCATTCTCCCTTCCTCACCCTCTCCCTTCTGCAGTGTGCCAATCTTTTATAGGCCAAATCATTATTCAGCATTACGTATGAGAAATCACAGGCAGGAAACCAAATGCTACACTCTCCTCCTTTTCCCTCTCTCCTTCTCCTTCTCCTTCTCTTCTGTGCCTCTTTAAAATGCATCTATTCTTCCCTCTTTACCATTTATAGACTTTTCATCAGCCTGTATCCATCTTCATCCTCTTTTATCTCTCAGCCCGTCTGTCTATCCATCACTTAAATCCTTTTTCTATATATCTGTCACTTTTTCTCATCCTCTCTTCATTCCTTACCCTCTTCACTGATCCATGATCTCAGTTCACACCCCAATCAGACACTACAGTAATAGCAGAGATATGAGGAATGCACATACACATTCACACATGCAGAAAAGAGCACACTCCCATGCAGAAGGGTTAAATGTAAGCTGACATAAACAAGAGTACACAGAAGTGTGAGGATTTTTGTGCTCTAAAATAAACCCATATACAATGTAAGCACAACAGGCAGACAGGCACGTAGGCAGTTTCACGGTAATGTGGCTTACACAATAAGTGTGGAGTAAGGCAGTGAGTTAAGAAGTGATTTATATGACAGAGAAGCTGCAGTCAACGATAATGGTTTCACTAATGATTTAGACCTTGTCTTTGTAGTCCGCCTCAATCAATCATCTCTTCTCTTCTCTTCTCTTCTCTTCTCTTCTCTTCTCTTCTCTTCTCTTCTCTTCTCTTCTCTTCTCTTCTCTTCTCTTCTCTTCTCTTCTCTTCTCCTCTCTTCTCCTCTCTTCTCTTCTCTTCTCTTCTCTTCTCTAGCACACATGTAATCTGAAGCGAATATTTCAGTATGAGCTTTAACACAAATTCCTGCTGGAAACTAGATTAGAGCTGAGGTTCAGGTGTTTGATCACATGATCACACCTGACTAGCGGGCAAAACTCCAGGGGACACGACCAAGGAGAAGAGCAATGGGGAAAGTGATGTGATGTGACACTGGCCTGAGGGTGGAAGGGAAAAATAAAAGATGGAGGTAGAGATGAAGACACTATATGACAGAGAGAGGAGCAACATGTGGAGTGACAGTGGATGTTCAGTTACCAGCTGTGGACATTTAGCAGCTGCCTGCATGTTTGAATTATCATCACAGTGACTCTACCAGCAGGAGAGTCATGCATTCAAATAAGTATCCTCCAATGCTACTAGAAAGACAGAGAGAGAGAGAAAGAGAGAGGGAGAGAGAGAGTACAGTGAGAGGTTTATTTACCTGCTTTTGAAAAAATCAACAGTGATTACACTAGAGGAACACAAAGTCTTGTCTTGATTGATCCTGTACAAATGCTAGAAAAGACCTGGAGTGGATAAACAGTGCAGGACACTTCACCCCCACTAGAAACTTATGAAGTTACTTTCAGCTGATTAAGTGACCTATGGTTACACAACATGGTCTAAAATATGGGATTTGTAAAGTTGTGATGTGGTGACACACACACACACACACACACACACAGATAATGATGATAATATCAGTGCTCTCATTTCGGCACTGAAGATCCGTTTCATCAGTGTTTGTTACTGTGATGACCGTTTGTGGGTGTGTGTGTGTGTGTGTGAGAGAGAGAGAGTAAGTGAGCATAGTGTGTATGTAGCTGTGATGTTTGGCTGCATGTGTGTATCTGTGAAGGACTGACCCGATCAATGTGTGTTAAAGCCATAATGAGGAATCGATCGGTTGTCCTGGAGACTGCTGCTACCCCCCCCCCAACACACACACGCACACACACACACACGTACACGCACTGTCCATCTATCAGCAGTAATAGGCCTATTACTTGATAACAGTGAAGTCAGTCATCCTCCTCACTCTCTATTAACTACTTCACTGACAGACTGACTACGGCTGCTAAGTGTGAATGACAGTAGTTTGTAATGCTGGGTGTCAATGAAAATTTGTATTATTTTATTTTTTAACAGTCTGTGAGGAAAGTATTTTTTTCCAACGAGTCAGCAGCTGTAGTTAAGAATGAGACTCCTGTTTTGCATTATGTGGCTTATCATTAAAAGCAGCCATGATCTTGGTTTCATTTGTATTGACTTTGACTGTACATGAACGCTACTGTAAGGAAACACCCTCAGCCATCATTTATCTTATGCTGTATAATGCTTTCTTCTGCCTGAATGCATCTTATTTGAAATTCTTCATTCTCCAGGGATGTACATGTACACATGAATAAGAAGTAAGAGAGATCAGTAGCAGCTCATGATCTACAGCCTGTCATGCCACATGGGGATTATCAGTGCTGCTGGAAGCATCTTTATAGTCAGAGGGCTTGGCTGGATCCACCGCCTCCATAATTGTTCTTTTCTTGACAGGGACCTAACAGTCCAATTTTACTTCCCTAGAAACCACTGTAAATAAAGTTTAACTTGAATCACACTGAGTCATCCACATGACTGAAGGAGGAAATGGTGTACAAGTGTGTGTGTAATGTGTGTGTGAATCTACTCCTTGCTGTTTCAGTTTGTGTAGGGCCACCCATGATTTTACTTCCCTAAAAGTGGCATAAGAGGATGGTGTGGTGAGAAAAACAGAGCAAAAATAGAAAAAGACGGAATGTGTTCCCTCTGTGTCAGCGACAATTTGTGTAAACATCAATCCTGAACTAAAGTGATTCTCAGAGTCCTTAAGTCTGAAGTCAGTTTGGTTTATATTATGACTAGACTTTGTATGACTTATTACTTATTAGAGTGGTGCATTAATAACTGACTGCCTCTCATCATGAAAACACATTTCTGCAAGTCCCCTGCTCGCATTCTTTGGGTTTGTGTGTATGTTAGTGTGTGTGCATGTGTGTGGGTCTGTCTGGGGTGCAGACGCTCTGTCTACAGCTAAGGGCACCCCTGATGTTTGAAAGAAATGTACAGGTGTAAGAAGACAACTCCTGACCTAAAGACAGAGAGAGAGAGAACGTGTGAAAGGCAATTAAGACCAAGGCAGAGGGGAGGAGAAGGTGGAGGGAGGGGTGGAGTGGTAGAAGGGGGTCTGTATTTAAACCTTCTCCGTGGTTCACATCAGAAAGGCTTTGTAGAGCTTTCTCACTCTTGAATCTCACCTACCCCCAAAACACACAAACATAAATCTCACACGGAGTCAGATCTTCCTGTCAGACTTATGCAGGCCCACTTGTCTACAGGTCTGTATCTACAACTCAACACAGATCTGTGAAAACAATCAGTCACAATGCTTCTCCCATAATCTCCCATGTTACATGTTTTAGAACATTTTTAACCACATTACATATTTTATTTTCATTTCCTTCATGTAAGCAAGACAAACACTGTACATGCAGCTTGTTAACAAGCACATTTCAGAGAGTGGGAGAAACAAATTCATGATTTTTATACTTCCCCATGGCAAACCTTATCAAAACAGTGATTGGCTGCAGTGAAATACATTGGGGGAGAGGAGAGAGACAGATGATGGGATTAAACAGTTTGTTAGAAGCTGTGTTCCTCCCACACAGAGACAGATTGGAAACCCCAAACCCCTCTACAGTATAGATCCATCAGAGTCCATGGCCACAGGCTCTGTGTGTGCATCTGTGTGTTTATGTGCAGCACACACAGTGTGTTTTGTGCAGGTGTCATGTGCATGTGTGTGGAGTTGCGTATGTCTTTCTGCTTTCTACTAAAGGCACAGAGCTGTGAGAGGGGGTGGAGAGGAGAGGGAGGGAGGGAGGGACACCTGTCTCTGTCTGTCTGAGGGGAGGTGTTGGCAGCGTGAATGCAGTGTCATGTTCTCTCTCTGACAGCATTCACACTATGCTGGCTAAATTTGAAATGTTTTTCCCTGTTTTTTGGCGCTGTGTCTATACCTGAAAGGAGAGCTTTTCCTAAATGGTCTCCAAAGTGGATGAAGCTTAACAACAGGTTTTTAGTGTGGACATGGAAAATGATTATGCGAGGCTGCTCAAACATGCTCACAGACTATGTAACTGTGCAGCTGAGCAGTCTGTCGGCTCCAACCCACTCTATGGCCAGCCTTTTAATGTCAACACAGCCAGTGACATTGTCCAGCTGTTGTCACGATTTGACTGGAATTACTTCCCACCTGGTGAACAGGTCGCTGGATCAAATCACAGAGGGGTGTTCAGCTCTGTTAAGAATACAGTAAACACAATGGTGGAGATTAGGAAGTGGAGTTTGTTTGGACTTCTCTCTCTCTCTCCTTCTCATGCATCTTGCCCACTCTCTATTTTCCCTGTCAGTGCTGTTGATGTAAGATTTTTAAATTCACCAATGTTCGCAAATTCTATTATTCTCTCTCCCCCTGTGTCTGCCTCCTCTGCCTCTCCCACACACTGGCTCTTGGCCACTGGTTATGTGTCTGACAGCATATTAGAGAAAGCTACAGATGGAAAGGGGACAGAAGGAGAAAAGGAGGAAGACAAAGAATGATAGAAAACAAGAAAGTGCTGAGAAGTGTAACACTGGGAAATAATGAGGGGAGGAGTGAGCCAGGAAGAGAAAGAAAAAGAGATCTTGTCCGGATCCGAAAAGCTGTTAAACAAAGTTGTCATTTCAGAAAAGAGGAGGAAGAATCTGTTGTGGGGATGAGGCGTTCTCTTGGGAAAATATGACAGAAAAAGTGACACATACGCATGCACACACACACACATGCTCACAGTGCTGTGACAGCTTGGGTCAAAGCTTTGGTGATAGTTCTACACAAAGCAGACAGAAAACATGATTGGAGAGGTGGTGGCGAGCAACCCTCATTAGGTCAGGAGCTCTCTCACCTGTCAGAACACATACACACACAAAGACACACAGCCACAGTTCCACAGAGATGACTACTTGCACGCACTTGAGGAAAGCCTGTGTCTGTTCACACATCACATTGTGGATATGTACAACAGACTTCTCATATGTATACCTGGCAGCATTTTGTAGACCCACTGGGTTCTGTGGTTCTGAATTCACTCCTGTTGCCTGTGGTTTCCTGAGACAAGAGGTTTGAGGTGAACGCACACACATAAACACATGTTTCATGACTGCCCATCTGTCGGTGAGAGTGAAACCGGATTATAACTGCATAAAATATCCAGCACTCATTCAAAATGTCAGGTCCCATGAAAACCTGTTCTCTTCACACAACCACATTTAAGGGATCCACCTCCAATTTGAGGAGAAAGATCTGCTCCTCACAAGTCCAAGAACTTACTAGGGTTGTTTGTTATGATGTTAAGACTGGGGGCTGAGTAAGTCTCTGTGGAATTAATATAAGCCAGTGCAATTTCCTCATAAGTGACAAATCCAGCGTCTATGTGTGTGTGTGTGTGTGTTTTGGCTTCTGGGTGACTGCATGCTAACAAATAGCGAAAAGATTAACACCCCTTTTATGTCCATGTATCTTTAATGTGTCTGTACAGTAGCAACCAAATACCATGTGCTTTACTTTTATCACCTCATGGTACATGATACCTTCATCTGTTGAGGCACTGGGAGGTCTACTGTTTCTGGCTTATGGTATTTTTAAAAAGTGAATTCATGTCACGCTTAAAGTGAACCTCTGCGAGGAAAGAGGTAAAAGCGATTTCATCTGATTACTTCAGAGAAATGGTGAAAGCTCGATATTGGAGCAGTTAACAGCTCTGTGGTTAGAAGTGATCGATATGATGGACAAATACCAGCAAATAGAGTCCATTAATAGCTTTTCTTTACAGTAAGAAAATCCCAAATGAAACTTAACTTGGAATCAAACTTAACATCGTTCTTGGTGTTCAAGGAATTTCTCCCAGGAAGCTATTTTAGAGGCGGGCAGGTGTATCTTTGGCATCCAGACACAGAGGCAACACTCCTGCTGTGGCTCTATAGAGAGGTCCTAACATTTAGGGTCAGAAAACATGAAAGAAGCAGCAGTAAAAATAGATCTGACGTCTGTACCTTCTTTTGAAAGACTGGATCACTGTCCCTGGCAACCTTTACACTGATAAATAATAGTATATGCACTGGATAGTACAAGGAAATTGCCGTTATAAAGCCATGATGTGGATTTTTGTGTAAGACGCTCATCATGAGCCATTATTAGGTTTTCTTTTTGGGTGACCTTTAGTGAATGTGGTAATTATGACAGCAGAAAAGGAAGAAGTCAGGTGACAGAGGACAGGTTCTCATAGGGTGGACATTAGGGTGGACGGATGGGTTGACCAAACACAGGACGTTCACATGGGAGACCTCTATTTGTTCCCGTGTGAAACTGATACTCAGTGTTGTTTCTTTAATCCATGACCGTTCCACAACCTTTATCCTGTGTTTATTATTGTAACCATGACGGCAAAAACCCTCAGTACTTATTTGAATCCGAACCATGATCTTTTCTCAACCATACCAAGGAGTGTCTCTGTCTGACTACTCCACCTTGACTATTACTGTTACTAGGATGCAAGAGGCACCTGCTGCTGGTATATGCCTATGAGTTGTATTCAAGGGAAGAGACAAGCAATCTATGTGATTGTCAAAACTTGAGGATCTCACAGGGTCTGTTCCTTCATTCAATATTAGCACAACCAGTTAGAGATTAACACCGTCCCTTGTTGGCATGAAGTGTGAGAAGTAACTGAGGAAGTGAGAAGCAGGCAAATGCTGAACTGTCCTAAATCCATTATAAAATGTGGAAAATGTGAATTTGCCTCCAGGCTGAATTACAAACATTATTGAATTAGACCTGAGAAGAGATGTAAACTGGAGTCATGTGCTGCACATTAATCCTTCTCTAGCATCAAAGGCTGTGGGGTTCATCCCTAGTTCAAACTGCTTGACCGTTAGATACACTCTTTAACTTTAGCAGGAGAAATGTGTGATCGATTTTCTTGTTTCTACATCTTTTTTTTTTCACAATGTATATTTTTTTAACTATTGTTTATTGTCAAGCTAGTGCTTACCATAGCTTTGAAATTATAACGCGTTTACTTCATTTACTTTGAGAATTCCAAGTAGTTAATGACTTACTGTAAATTAGTTATGTGAGACTGGGAATCAGTTTTCTTTGGGATTTTTGAAAAGCTGTACATGTGACACCACATGTGGCCTTTACAAGTTGAAAGGAAACACACCATCGTACATTCACATCCACCCTTCTTTGTGTTAAAGCTTGAGTATATGAAATGATATTCTGTTCAGCGTGAAGCCTGAAGCAGTTATAGCAGCTATAATCATTCAATTACATTGGTTACATTATTAGGTAAATGGTTCTCTTTTCATGCAGGTGGTTCAACTCCTCCTCCACCATCTGTAAACTGCCAATGTCTTCAGCTGCACTGATTAGAAATACAGTGACACCCATACTTCTGCTGAGGGGATCTCTGCTTTAAAGTCCCTGTAGAAATTCAGATGCAAACAATTTGCATGTTGCCTCCTTTTTTGTGGCCAAATCTAATGTGATGCCAGATGAAAGAACCAACAAGAACAGCTGCTTGTGAGGATTTAACAGATTCCATTAAGTCAAAATAAAATCTTCTTCCTTTCAGTTCATTTCAGTTACAAAATATCTCCTCATTAAGTATGTGCAGTTATAGATACTTAGTAAAGTAGCTTATGATTGCGTGTTGGTGAAAGTGTGATTCTTCAAACATCAAATCTCAGGATAGTTAAGAAACAGTGTTGAATGCAGTTAAATCTCATCATAAGATGTGAGAACTGAAGGCATTAATTACTATGTATTCATGTCTTATGCAGGTATGACTACGTAGAGATCCATGATGGAAACTCGGAGTCAGCTGACTTGTTGGGGAAACACTGCAGCAACATCGCCCCAGCACCCATCATATCATCGGGCCCCTCACTTCACATCAAATTTGTGTCAGACTATGCCCACCAAGGGGCGGGCTTCTCCCTGCGCTATGAAATCTTCAAAACAGGTGAGTGTTTGCTCTGGTTGCTGTTTTTCATGTTTCCATTTGCAAAATGAGACTTCTTATCAATGGTGGATCCAAAATGTGACATTTGAGTTTGAATATTGACATTAGATATAGAACATGTTGATACAGTTTTCCAACTCTCTCCTGGGGGACATTATCTCTGTAAATGGACACATTTAAAGTCAACAGGATTTAGATGGATTGCACCTTTACAAATGGGCTATTAGTAACTGCATTACAAGCTACTCATAGACAACTCAGCATGCTTCGTTAGGTGACCAAGCTCCATTATTTCCCTGGTGTCATGGGAGACAGAGAGAAAGCGACAAGAGGCGCAGCAGAGGACCCTTGAGAGACCCTTAGACTGTCCAGGCGAGACATCTCTCCCCTTCATGGCGCTTTGCGTGCGTGTGCGTCTATATATATGTGTGTGTGTGCCTGACATGGCTCCCCTTCACGCTGCCATGGGTCAGCCAAAGCGAGACCAATTGAGATCAAGGGCGACTGAGACAGAGGGGCGCATAGTGTTGGCCCCACAGCCATCTTGTCCCGTTCCTCCTGAAAGCATTCCACACATGCCTGCTTAATTGAGTCCTGAGCCCTGTTCCCCTGAGACACACACACACACTGGCACACACACACACACACAGAGGGCTGAGGTTACTAACACAACACGTGCGGTTGTCGGTGTTTCTCACTTGCTGGCACTGGCCTGTTGGGATTTTGTGTGCGTGCCTGTGTGTGTGTGTGTGTGTGTCGTCTTGACAGAGTCCACCCGGTAGACTTTAAAACAACAAGGGTGTCAGTGTTCACACCTTTGTACCCTAGAGTGAGACCCATAGAGAGATAGAGGAAAAGAGAGTGAGGGAAATTTGTAAACTGATGAACAGACTTTGGATTAATGACATCTGAAACTTACCAAACAAAAAACCATGAATCATTATTATAATCATCTCACAGGAAACGCTTAGATGTCCACTCTTTCTCTTTCTTTCTTATACTTCCTTGTGCTCACAGTTGTTATTATAGGAACAGTTGTAATTGATCAACTCCAATTCATGCTGATCAAAAGCATGTAGGCCTAGCAGTGAACGCTGCTGTTGTCAACTGCTGCTGAAAACTAGAAGTGGTAAGAAGAACATGCATACATTCAATTGACAACATGAAGATTGCCATTGTTGGAGTTCTGATGTCTATGACTATAGTCCTATAGTGTTACTGAGAAGCATTTTAGCTGTTGGCAAGAGCTGATTGACAGTTTAGTGACAGTTGTACGGTGTGCAGTTAAAGGGGTAAAGCACAAAGAAGCTTCAACACAATAATTTTGTCTATATTTCACTATTATTTATGAACATTAACCTACAAACTATTTAAAGAGAACGCATTTTTAGTGCAGCTATCTCTTTAAAACCAACCAACTTATTATAATTATCCCTGTCTGTGTAACTTTGGTGTCCAGCCATCCTTGGCAGTAATGATAGAGCCATTTGGAACATTCAAGCTGTTGCCATACTGTTAACAATATCTTGTCCTCCTGCAAAGAGCGACTGAACGCCTGGTTGTGTGGGTGACTAGATTTTGTGTGCATGTGTGTGTGTATGGTGTACGTACTGTATAGCCTCACAGTGAACTGTCTACATATGTGTCTCTGTGGAGCCGCTGCACATTCAGTCCTGTTGAACCTAAAATCAAGAGAGAAAAAGACTGAGAATGTCTTCCCTCTCCTCTGCTCCATTTCTTTTAAACATTAAAAATATCACGTCATTGTGATGCTTTTTTTTTCGTCATCTTTTAGATTTTTTTTTTATGTGTTGAAACTTTGAGACAATTTTTAAATCTGGTCTTTTTTTGTTTTTGATGAATACAAGTACAAAAAAATTTGAATGAATGAAAATCAGCCCCCCCCCCCCCCGGTTGCTTTTAGTGTTTGTTAGTTTGGCTTTGATCTTCTTGATTCCCTCATCCACTTGACTGAGTATTTCGGGGGGTGGGCTCTGACCCAGTCCCGCCTGTTACTGGGGTCTGTGTTTTCGAGTAATAACAAGGTTTGCGTGTGCATGTAGGAGGAGACTGTCCCCCACTCTCTGGGTGTCCTAATTACTGGACCTCTCAAAGATTAACCATCTGCATCTGTGTGTGCTTGTTTCCAGACTGAATGAACATACATTTACCACTGATAACACACACAAACCTAAAACACAACGGTAGGGATTTCCTCCACATTTGCAGCTTAGGTAGAGGTTAGGTAGTTTTTTTTTTTTTTTTTTTTTTTTGTAATTTTAGGGAAACAGAATATTTTGATACTCACACATGAACAAAGATTCATTTATGTTTAGCAAGATCGTCATTATCTTTGCATTTGGAAAAACAAAAATAAACCAACACAGTGATACACATGCCAGACTTGTTTTTGTTTACAGCGCTGTTACTATGGATACTGTAGTAAAATCTCAGCCAATGTGGGCACAGCCACCACAGTGCAGCAGCCAATCAGATTTTACTGTCTAGGCAGTACGCCCGCAGCTGTTATTGTGACCCAGAACTCACTAGACACACACACACACTTAGACATATGAATGCACCGATGCAGGCTGAATGGTTACTCACAAATTCAGGGGAGCTTGCATGTCTGCACGGAAATGCTAACTTACACGCAAACACACACACACAGACACATACACACAATACTTTTTTTCTCACATAGGACATTGCAATGACTTAAATCAATTCATTAAAGACTTATCCTAATCTTAACCACAAGCCTAACCCTCAACCTGAACTTAAACCTTAACTTACACCTCACCCAAATCTTAAAGATCTAATCTCAAGTTTAAATGTTTATTTAACTCCAGATGTTGATGTAAACAGTAAGTGAGCCCTATAGTAAAACTATGTGAACAGATTTTTGTGGTAATGCAAGTTTACACACACTCACACATGCACACACACACAATGACAAACACAAATACAAAAACACTCCTCAGGCGATGTAATATGGAAGCTATTGTGAAGATTCTTCTAATAACTGCTGTTGTTTACATTCACCCAGGGCCTTCAGGCGCTTCCTCTCTGCCTCTGTTCAGCTCCACATCAAGTCAGTTTATTAAACAGTCCAGCCAATCACAGGGCTCGCTCCACCCTCCTCTGGCTTTCATTGAGGAAAGTGGATCCAGATCTGCCCCAGTGACAAGTGAGAGGTGCTCTGTGGTAAAGGTGGTGTATCAAGCAGCTGAGACAGGATGTCGTTCAAAATGCACAACAAACCAGAAACAGGAATTGAATCGATTCCCTGGTGTGCAGTGCAGCATATTGTACCCCTGCTGAAATATCATCAGGCTTTGCTTACACTGTAGTTTGTAGTACTAAAAGCTATCTTTCACTCTGCCATCTACTGATGGAGATTTTGTGAAAGGCATAATGTGACAGATGACTGCAGATTTTGCTCAGGATTTTTCTGTTGGAAATGCGTTGCTTGCAATTATGTGTAAATATTTAAATAAATAAGACAGTGTTTTGACTTGATGGCAAACTGGGAATTTTCCAAAATGCTTCAGTTCAAACTCAAAAGAGAAATTTGAAAATGTCATCTAAGTAAATCTGGGTTGGAGCTTTTAGCACATTACATTGGATACCTCAAAGGGTGATTGTCTTGTGACAGCATAATTTCATACATGAGCAGTAATTTGTTTGAATCGTGAGTTTATTATCAAGGGAAATCCCTGCTGTGACTCAGTGACAGAGGTTCAAGTGTAATGTCAGAACAGTTTCAGCACCACAAGCTCCAGCTTCAGTAACTCGGAGGTGGAATCCAACCAACATGTGGTTTTTTTTTGTTTTTTTTTTGGGGGGGGGGGGTTGTTGAACTGCGTGTAAGGGCCTGTGATGTGTGCGTCTGTCACTGAGTGTTTGTCAAGTTCCCCCTGCATGTGTCCTTAAGTGTGTGTGTGTGTATGTGTGTTAGGGATTGGTAGGAGGGAGTGCGATAATTGTGGGTTTGATCTGACAAATAGCCCATTGGCATTGAAGACAGGTTGAAGTAGATGAAAGCAGATATCTGTGTGCCAGCTTACCACACATGCACGCACGCACACACACACACACACACACACACACACAAGTACTCATAATTCAAATGAATGAAAGTGTCTGTATGCCAGCTTAATAGCTCACTGGGCAAACACACACTGATTGACTTTTTCCTGTCTCCCTGATCACTGAACTGTAAGCCCAAACACCAGATCTACCCAGCAACCCACACACACACAAACATACACCCTGACCTTACCCCACAGTGAAACATGTGCTTCCTTCAAACAGATGGGAAGTGTGTAGGAAAGAATAGGAAATGAGATGGTGGGAGGGAAGGGAATGATGCAGATGTGGAAGATGAAAAGATGCATGGGACGATGGTAAAGAACAGCAGGAGGGAAACGAGTGAGAAAGGCCAGAAAAGAAGAGAAGTGGGAAGTGAAATAGGAAAGGGATATGAATGGAAAGAGGTGCTGAGAGGTACAAAAGAAAAGAGTAAAACAGACAGATGTAGATGTATAAGTGGATCACACACATTACCATTGGAGTCAGTCTTGGATTTGAGTACACTTGGAAAATATTAGCAAGAGAAGGTAGAAACACACATTAGAGAGAAGAGACAGGAGAAGAGGGGCAGGGGAGGAGAAAAGAGGGCAGAAGTGTTTTTGCAGTGTTCATGAACATGAAGTAATGAGAAGGGAATAAAATCGCTGCCGGCAACAGAACTGGTCAGGCATTCACTCTACACCCACCCACCCACACACACACACACACACGCTCATAGTCACGCAGATCCACGCTATCTAGCAACAGACTCCGCAGGGGGGCCAGACGCAAGGGGTACCCCGTGAGAGACAGTGTGTGAGTGTGTGTTTTTGCTTGCGTCTAAGGTCGTTGCCTGAGAAAGAGAAGGTCACGATAACAAGCAAATCAGACTGAAAAATGGGACAGAAAAACAGACAAACAGGGAGAAACCACGGAAGACGGACAGGCTCCATCACACTAAAAATAGATGTTGTAGTGGAAAAATGGATGATCACATTACACAGGCATACAGGAAACATTCATAAGCTAACAAACAAATTCAAATGTGGAAATGTATCCAAGCTCTGTTGTAACATATCCGGCATGAATCAGTCAAATGAGCAGACAGATTCAGACATGTATTCCCCACGACCATTGCTAAGTGGTATCAGTGAAAAAGCAAAGGGGTGGAGAGGAAAAACAACATCAGTATTCCCAGTTACACCTACAGGAGTTTATTTGACTGTGAATATCAGACTTGGCAGATCAAAAAAAAAAAAAGAAAAAGAAATGGCAGACACATACATATGCTCGCCTCTTACAGCGTCTGTCAGTTGGCAAACTGATTGACGAAGTCCGTGCTCATTCAGTGTTAAAGCCAGTTTCCATGGAGATCTCCAAGGAAAGTAATTATTTTAAACTCTATTTTTTTTTTTTTTTTTTTTTTTAAGTTTAGAGCTTTACTCTCTCTGATGTACACTGTTAACACCACACCACTGCCATGTCGCTGGAGAAGCAGCACATTGGTGGCAGCTGTTGTCCATTGTGCACAGAGTACCAAATCATTATAGTTATATGTGGAGAAATCATAAACAAAAACACACTTTGGGTCACAGTTACAAGCTCAACATGTGAGCTGCCAAGTTCAAAATGTCAACAGTTGTGTTGATTAACACTGATGAGCCTGTTCTGTCAGATGCACACACAGGCCACTGAAAACTGCAGCTCAGGCATGCCCAGCATAGACACATTGTTGCCAACACATGCGCAACTTTACATGATAGACAGACATACAGTACATATTCTCTTCATTTACTCATGCAAGCACGCAAGCACAAGAGCAGACACCCAAACAGACTGGAGAGAAATGGGTTATCATAAGAGGCTTACAGAGCGTGCGTGTGTGTGTCTGGGCATTTGATCATACATGGCTGGGTGAACATGAATAATGGACCAGTTGGTGCTACCACGTTTACTCCATTGGGGGTGTGCGTGTGTGTGTGTGTGTGTAAGAGTGAGAGTATTAATGGAGGGGTATTACAGTAATTTGGAAATGAAGATTCCCAGATTACCCCCAGATCACTGTGCCTGTTTGTAAGTGTGAGGAATGTGTGTTTGTGCACATATGATGATATCTAAACAGCTTGAACAGATTCTATTGGTTGCTTCTCCTCCATATTTCTCTGTGGCTCTCATCTTCACCACCTATGTTTTTAATTCATCTTAAAGAACAGAGTAAAGGTTTCAGGAGATATACATTTTTCTGTCTCTGTTGATTTATAGTTATTTTCTCTCTTATATACTTCTATATCTTTAATGCACAGTGTGAAACAGTTACTGTTTCACATCAAATGCTTTTTAAATGAAATCTCAGGTTTCTGAAGCTGAAACACTTAAAGCAGCTGTATATCACACACTCTTATTCCCAACACGGCCTTTTGGAGTGTGCATCCCTCTCATTTATAAAACTTCCAGTGCTTAAGTACTTTGTTCACCTTCTCAATGTTTCCCACAAATCACATTAACTGCACTGAAAGTACATAATGTGGAGTCACAATAAATCTCACACAGCCATTCTGTTTAGTAAAGACAACTGAGAAAACAGCAGGTGTTGTTGGCTGTGATCTGTGAGGTTGGAAGCGCCCTCCTCTAAAAACAGAACTGAGCGCTCTCTGAGTGTTTGCCCAGAATAATATCATTAGTTTCATGTGTGATGATGACGCTGTAATGTGTATTCACCCTTTTCCAAACTCTTTTTCGTTTTCCAGCGAAGGTGAAGGATGATGAGTTACACCAACCTCGAACTGCTTTATTTTTCCTATTGAACAGATGTCATTTAAAATGGGCTCTGTCTCTGTGTTTTCATCCCAGGTTCAGACTGTTCCCGTAACTTCACCAGCCCCACGGGCCTCATTGAGTCCCCTGGCTTCCCTGACAAATACCCCCACAATCTGGAGTGCTCCTTCATCATCATCGTCCCTCCCAGCATGGATGTCACCCTCACCTTCCTCACCTTCGATCTGGAGAACGACCCCCTGCCGGGCGGAGAGGGGGACTGCAAGTACGACTGGCTGGAAGTGTGGGATGGGCTCCCAGGAGGTGAGGCACTGACTGAATCTGTTTTGTTTTTTGGATCGTGATCATCATCTGAAAATGATGCTGATAATGACGATCTTGATGATCTTGATGCTAGGCCATTTCATGAGTCAATACACGAGCAAAGTGAGTATGGTGTGTATTCTGCCCTGCCTACATCATTATCGACTGAGGTGGAGTAGCAACTATTTTAGTAGCTACGCGTTGGTAGATGAAAGCTAAGCTTACAGGCAGCACGTTGGCACCCACTGCGGAGAAACAACATAACTTTTCAAGGGGGAAATAAAATAGGAATTGCTGAGAGGAGGGAGCAACAAGGTAGTGTGAGAGGAGGAATGGTAAAGGGCTAAGATATTTCTGGTCGAGCTGCTGGAAGGACTGGAAGAATTTAGAAGGACACATCTAAGGCACAAAGACCTTGGATCTAGTTTTGAGAGATGGAAGAGGTAGAGAGAAAGAGAAGAGCAGTGGAGGGCGGTGAAAAGCCCTCTGCTGCTGGGAAGACTGGAACAAAGAAAGACAATGCAGAGATGAACAAATGAAGGTCAGGAGACTTCTGGTCTGCCCTCAAGAAAAGGGCTGCCAGAGAAGAGAAAGGGGAAGAGAGTCCAGCAAGTGCTGCTGGAGAAGAGGGAGGAGGAAAACTCTTCTTGGACAACAAATCTGTTCCAATTCCGTTTTAGTTTTTTTTCCATTTTATATTTTGTAGACTGTGTATATGTGATTGTGTTTTTTATGCCATAATAATAAATATCATCCATTGTTTCCACAAATGGCTTAATTCTCAAATCTTCCAAGGTATTTAGAAATTGCCTGGCAAAGGCTGAACGGCATCAGCAGCAAAGAAGAACAAATAATGATGTTTTTCTCTCTCCGAAGAACTTTACTGTACATATGAGTTTAGCCTGAGGGGAGAGAGAGAAGTCAGAGATGGTTGAAAAGATGGAGGTTACAGAAAAAAAAGCTCTTTTTCACAAGATTTAATGGAAGTCAAGAGAGGGTAAGCAAAGTTGAAAGCAGAAAATAAAGATGGCCAGAAAGACAAAAAAAAAGAGATCTGCAGTAGAGAAAAAGAAAGACTTCTGCTCTGAGTGAAGGGGAGAGACTGTAAAGAAGAGGAGCAGGATGAAGGGAAAGGAAGTAAAGTGAAATGAAGTGGGAGTGGGAGGTTGAAAGAGAAGGAAATATACAGGATGGGATCCAGAGGTAAAGGACATAAGTTTCACCCTGTGCAGGGACCTTGAGTGGAAGATGAGCAGGAAAGAGAATCGTTTCTCATAAATGAAGGTGTGGGAAGAAGGGAGGAGATGCTGAAAGGAAAGCTGGGCTAAAGATTGAATCATAGGAGAGGGTGAGGAGCATCTGTGTTTTTACATTTTACCCCCATGT
Source organism: Caranx ignobilis (assembly GCA_021432705.1). Taxonomy (NCBI): domain Eukaryota; kingdom Metazoa; phylum Chordata; class Actinopteri; order Carangiformes; family Carangidae; genus Caranx; species Caranx ignobilis. The sequence goes on from MU269983.1 coordinate 17,703,973, forward strand.
ATGAGTATGTTTGTGTTTTGCGGCAGGGCTTAATCTATTCTAACTCCTCTGATAACATAGCTCTGACTGTCAGCTATCCCCATACCAAATTATGAAACTATTAAGCAGCATTGGCTTTGGTGTAATTCTCTGTGTGTGTGAAACCACATATGTGTTTGCCGAGGTCAGACAAGGGGTAAATATGCCTTCTGTCAGCTTTATATGCTGCTCAAATTAAATTCAGAAACAGACGGAGACTGAAAAATTAGGCAATTTGGTCCATAAGCTGGAAATAATAAATATTAAAAACTGGAAAAAAAATTAAATTTGTTTGACAGGAATTTCTTGCAGACATCAGTAATTATTTATGGAAATGATTCCTCTTCTCTTCTCTTCTCTTCTCTTCTCTTCTCTTCTCCTCTCTTCTCTTCTCTTCTCTTCTCTTCTCTTCTCTTCTCTTCTCTTCTCTTCTCTCTCTGATTTTCCTGTTTTCTCCACCACCATACAGAAAGGCTCATTACCGTTATTTGCTCAAGAGCCCTATTTCAAATATCCACCCGTTCCAAAAGGGAAGAAAAAAATCAATGCCACTAATCGATCGGCAGCTATTTTCTTGTCCTCTGCCTCCTCCTCCTCCTCCCCTCCTCCCTCACAAGCCTCCTCATGTGTGTTTCTGTGTTTGTGTGTGTGTGTGTGAACCAGGAGTCAGGAGGTAGCAGGATGAATGTGCTATCTGTGCTCCCACCACCTCACGCACACTCACATACACTCACACACACTCACACATACACCCTAGGGCTCCAAATCACACTCATCTGTTTGTGTTGACATATACAAGTTGTGGTATTAAAGAAGACGACAGTAGAGGAATCACTTATATCCTTGGATTTACACACACAACCAACACATTGTAAAACCACGTCCAGTCCAGAGATAGAGTTGATAGATGAAGGAGAGAGGGGTGCTGACAATAGAGGGTGGAGCCAGGGGAAAATGTCAGTGGATGGAGGGGGCAGTGAGGTAATGGAGGGGAGAGAAATGCAAGTATTGAGGCACATACATGTGAGGATTGAGGGATGAAGGGATTGATAAAGGAATAAAAGAGCAATAAACCATCTTGACATCTGGTCAAGTGAGATCTGTGTAACTCCGTTTCATGTGTCGGATAAATAAACTAATAAATCATGAGACTTAGAGGGAGAGTGATTGCTCATCAAATGACTCTTGTTTGATTGACAGTGGGCCCTCAGATTGGTCGTTACTGTGGGACCAGGGTGCCGCCCGAGATCCAGTCATCTACCGGGATACTCTCTCTGTCTTTCCATACTGACATGGCTGTGGCTAAAGACGGCTTCTCAGCTCGGTACAACATGACACACAAGGAAGTCAGTGAGAGTAAGTACACCTTCACACTTGCTTTCTTTAGACAAAGACATGGCACAGTAATCATCTAAATCTAATCCAATCTCTTCTCCATTCAGCTTTCCATTGCAGTAATGCGTTTGGTATGGAGTCAGGGAAGATCACAGATGACCAGATCACAGCCTCATCCAGCTTTTATGATGGGAACTGGCTTCCACGACAGGCCCGACTCAATTACAATGACAATGCATGGACGCCCAATGAAGACAGCAACAGGGAGTACATACAGGTATGTATTAGTCCTCAGCAGTGATGCTAGTTAGCCTCCATGTTCATTTAAATTCAGTTTAAGGAATGATTTAGCACTTTCCAGTCACAGGACTCTAGCCATAAACCACCATACAACAGAAAGATAAAGGTTGGGCATATCTATACCTAACTCTACAAACACTGGACTTCATCTGTATTTTTACAGGAGAAAAACATGGCAACTTTATTGTAATGAACTTTGTAAAATGTCTTGCAGTGTATCTCAGTGTTGACAGCGTTTGTAGTTCATCGGTCTGTCTCTATGTCACCTTCTCCTGAACACATTAAATGTGTTCAAAAATGCCTTGAGATAATTTCCTCAAATTTGGCACCGACATTTACTTGGTCTGATTTGATTGTCAGTTTTTCTGACGAAGAAAAATAATAATTAGCTGAACAGATCTGGGCTTGCTTTCTAATGTCTCTGAGGCACCAGTGTTTTCCTCAAAAGAACATGGCAAATGGCTTTTGTTGCTGGCTGCAGAGATGAAGCCTGACTTTCTTGTTTAAGACAACTTGTGTTATCTTAATTTGTGTGTGGACAGGACCTCGTCTGGGGGAGCAGTGTCACAATCAGGCAGATGTTAAATAAAAGCAGTGGTTCTGATTGTCTCGGATCCACTGTAAAAGAATCTGGGCCAGAAAAATACAGAAAGGAACTGTGGCCAACGAGCAGCACAAGGCCAAGGTCTCACACTTCCTTCCTGTCTTACTTCCACTGCAGCTGAACATTCTCTCTCTGCAGCAGCCCACTCTCAAAATGAGCTGACATTAAACAAGCTGTCGCCGAAAGACTCTTCCCATATATTTCATGAATGCTTTTTTGACATTCAGATGGCCCATATAATCTCCTCAATCCATGCAAAAGACCCCTAATTTGGATTTTATTGTTTGTGACACATTGGATTTTTGCAAAATGTGGTTTGACAGTTGGCTGGAAACGCAGCATCTCACTCTGCTCTGCGTCTCTGTGGCCATCAGTGTTGTGGTCGGGTTGCTGCGTTCCACAGAGGCTCTCAGCTGTTCCCCTGCGTTAACGCCTAGCAGAGGCCAAAGCCCCTACATGTGTGTGTGTTTTGTGTGTGCGTACATGTGTGTGTGCAGCAGCTCCTGCCTTGACAAGCAGCTGTCAGAAATGCCAATGTGCCTCTCCTTCTTCAATCTTGCACCCTGTGGTCTCTTATAACTGAGTGTGCCTGTGTTTGTTGAAATGTGTGCCCATGCAGCTCAGGCATGCGTGTGCTGCCATGTTGGCACAAGGGCACGTGTGTGGTTTAAATCTATCTGTATGCCACTTTCTCACACTATTCTATTCTGTTCTATTCTATTCTATTCTCTTCTATTCTATTCTAGCCTGGTCCAGTGAGGTGTGGTGCAGATTGATGATGTGAGCACTGGTGGCTCCATTATTCTAACAGCTCTGTGATTGATGAGGAACCTTTCCTCGGAAGCCTCACTTCTCATCTCTCTCTCTCTCTCTCTCTCTCTCTCTCTCTCTCTCTCTCTCTCTTTTATTTGTTCCTCAGCCCTTCCCTTCATTCTGTCTCTCTTTTTATCCCTTACTCCTTTCCTCCCCTCCTCTACCCATCTGTTCCTCTCCTTGGTTCCGGACTATCGATTAGTTGTCTTGGTGGATCTCTGTCTGGCCCTAAGCAGGCATGTGTGTGTGTGTGTGTGTGTATGTGCGCGTGTGCGTGTGTTTGTGTGTGTTGGAAGTAATCTAAAACACCTGTCTCTCTGACAGATAACAAACACAGCATTTTACCTCCCCCAGTGTTTTGTACTATACCGCAGTGGGACACGTAGCACATGCACGCACGCACACACACACACATACACACACACACACAGTGCACACACAACAAGTTCTGATTAATCTACAGGTTTCAACAGCTCCAGTGGAGGAGAATAAATGTTATAACCTACAGTAGAGCTTTTCTCATCTTCTGCTCTTCTGACTGAGTGAATCCCCTGTTTTATTCTTTAAAATCTTGTTTTGTTAAATAAGTCTCCAGTCACAGCTGGAGTTTGTGAAAAACATAATTCATTTGAATGAGAGTGTAAAAAAAAAATGCAAAACACTAATGTTAAGTAGTGCAGGTCTGACATGGAACTGTTGTTAAAAAAAAACAGTGAAACCTCCACTTTTCTTTTTTTTAAATAGCATCAAGTGAAAAATATTAAATGTGATGTTTAAAAAAAAGAAAAGTGGAGGTTTCCGGAAATGTATGAGCTCAATAAGTTGTGTAAAAATAAGTCTTGTGGCAGCAAAAAGGTACGGGAAATGAATATCCTGTCTTGCTGGGTTTCCTTTTTGCTGCCAACATACTTTTTAACACATTTTCCTGTATATGGTCAGTTACAGCCCAGCAGTTCTTCATTAGAGTGTAAGTAAATTCCCCAAAACAGTACAAGCTCTTGTTTCATTAGGCTCCCTTACAAATCCATCATATTAAAGTGGCCTCAAACTACTGGACCCCACTGTATATATTCTGTCATGATTTACACTGCTTTGCTTGATCCGCTCATTTCGGGCACCGAGGAGCAAAACAAATGGGTATCTATTGAGAGGCCTCGAAATAAAGGAGTCTGAAGCCCCCATGCAGGGCACAATGCTGTCCATGTATAATGCAACAATGCTTACAGCATGCCAGGCACGTAGCATAGCATCCACAATCAGGATGGGGAGGTGATTATGGCTATTGTATGGGAGGAAATTAAAATGAGCCCCAGGTCATTACTATTGATCTGCCAGGAGAAAGACACAGAGAGGAGAGCAACACAGAGAAGGAGATGAGGAGGAGAGGAAAGGAGAGTAGTGAAGGTGAGAGATGGATGCTGATAAACTCAGGTGTCAGCTATATTTGTGAGTTTGTGTGAATCACATTTTCATTCTCTTATGGTGTCAGTTTTTATTCTTAGATTTATTGCACTTTGTTTCAGCTGTGTTTCATAGCCTACAGTGTCAGACATAGATGCTCCATCAAAAATGAACTGACCGATCTGTTATCAACTTGTTTGCATTTGTTAATGTTTTGTTTATGATGTTTTTATTACTATTAAAACTTCTGTCTGGCCAACAGGTGGACCTCCATACTTTGAAGGTGCTGACAGGCATTGCCACGCAGGGCGCCATTTCGAAGGAAACTGAGAAGACTTACTATGTCACCACCTTCAAGCTTGAGGTCAGCACCAATGGAGAGGACTGGATGGTCTACAGACATGGCAAGAATCATAAGGTAGGCACAAACACACACTCCCTCTGCACCGTTTTTAAATTAGACTGGGCAATTGAACAAAGTCTGGATGCTCTTATGTGACACAGACGCCTCCACTTGCACCAATACTAAAGTGGTGGAGAGAAACATGAGATGGAATCTTTGCAGCAGGAGTTGACGACATGCCCAAAATTCAAATGGTGTCTGCAATTACAGCCGTTCCACCGCTGTTCAGTTGGCTTCATTTAAAGGTTTATGACCAAGCCAGAATCAGCACACGTCTCCAAGCTCCCCGTGATTCCTTACATCATTGCATGCAACTACATTTACAGTGCAATCTGCTTTTAACATCCCATCTGGTTTCTGTTACTCGCTGGTCAGAGTTCTGCCTAATGTTGACCTGGTTGGACAGGTTTCTAAGTTGCTTCTCTCAGAGGTGTTAAGGCATGATGTGTCATCAGTGAGTGTGCTGCAATCTGGGGTGAGGGTAGAAATGAAGCCGACAGGTCTGGGGGTCTTTAAAATGGTTGCAACTGCAATTAAAGTAAAAGAACATTCCTGTGGTTGTGGCTTTTTTCCACCTATCTCAGCCGTTCTCCCCCCACACATGTGCGTCCTGTGGTCTAATGCCACGTCTAGGTTTGTGCTATAAACCCTAATTCCTTCATGAACGCTAACGCATGCAGATGCATACTGTACATTCAAATACGTCTTTTGCTGCAAGAGGGAAACGGGAGATCCAGACTAACCATCTGGGCGTTCCTCTGAGTACTGCAGATCTCATAAGGCTTATAGCTGCAGCTAACTCCCAGAGAAATGATTGATAGATGAAACAGTGGGAACCTTGGAGAAAGGTAGTGGGGATAAGTTGAGGTATGATAGAAGAAAGAGCAGATATAAGTGAGTGCAAAGCAAGTTTTTATTGCACGATTCACAACGATGGCTGAATTTAATGAAAAATTAATTATTTTGGTCGTTTAACTGGTGTGATATAAAGTTTTTTTGTAAAAAAAACAAAAAACAAAACAGAAGTAAAAAAATGGAATTGTTATTTAAAGATGAATTTATTTAATATGTCAGTGATTGTGTACATTGAAACAGTTGCGCTGTCAGTCAAATAACAATATTGTGCCGACAACAGACCATGAAAAAAATAAAATTCCCCCATGCAAAATGGATAAATGATTATGTTTTCAGGCTAGTTGTTGGTGTCACCACCCATAATCCCCCTGGAGTCCCCCATAGCCCTGGAAAGCTGCTTGAGAGCTGATTGCCCAGAGAGATATATGGGGGTATGTGTGCGTGCATGTGCATATGAATGTGTGTAGCTGAGGAGGAGAAGGAGGGGGAGGGACTTAGAATAAAGCAGCAGCAGCTTCTAATATTCATCCCTTGTCCTGCAAACACACACACAAATACATGCACACTCACACCCACATACACAACATCAAGCCAACTGGCAAGGGTCTTCTGAGCCATTTGGTCCCCTGGTGAGTCAGTCTGTGCAGTAATCTGATCTAATTCAGTTTAGGGTCATCAATCATTGCATGTGATCCACTACTGTATATTGTTGACTCCATGGTACATGAAGCAAATACATAGAGAATATGTACAGTATACTGTATCCAGTATTTTTGCTATGGTGCTTCCTCTCTTCTTAGAGGGAAGGATTAAAGAGCAGGCAGAGCAAAAAGGTGAAGAGAGTGATGGTCATTCATCTAATGATGAAATGAAGGTGTCAGCATCCCGGTGCCTAATGTCCCTTCTCAGCTGACACACCTCAGACGGCCAGTCAGCACAAGCCTTGCCACCCCGACAGACTCTATCATCTTTCGGGGTGTAAGTGAGAGTGTGTGTTTTACATTAGAAAGGTGCATAAATCACTCAGCAGCACTGGCCAAGAGGATCTTTTTGGCAGAGTGTTTTATAGTTTGATGTGTAAAATGCTGTGTCTGCATTCACAAGATAATTCAAGGAAATAGTTTTTATAATTGAGAGCAGATCCTGAATCACTCCATGCAGGGATCAGTTGTAAGTATGTGATATTTTTCTTTGTCTGAACCTAAATCTGCATGACAGCCTCAGATCAGAATGCTAATCGCTAACTGATACTTTTTCATAAAGTGTAGCTACTGCTTAATATAGAAGTGTCCCAGCTGCATCCACCCATCCATCTCTTCATCAAATGACTCTTTCCTCTTTGTCTCCTTGTTCACTCTCTTTACATCTTTGTTCACCTCATCCTTCAGTCTTGCACTCTTTTCCATCCCCCCTCCCTGGACACTCCATCATTTGCTCTCCCTCTCCCCCGTATGTCACTGAGAAAGTCATCATGAAGTAGACAGGCCAGTTTATGCTGCTTGAACAAATTACTTTTTGTGCTTGGTTACAGTGATGTGATGGTGTGTGTGTGTGTGTGTGTGTGTGTGTGCATTGCAGTCTGGGAGAATTGTTGAATTAGTGTTTTATGAGTAAGAGGCATTAAAGGAGGACAGAAATTAATGGGAGCCATATGGACAGAAGGAAAGGTATGAGCATGTCATACTGCCTGTGCTCATGCAAAATTGCACCCACGAGCAGCACAGTCATGCACGTACATAAAAACTAAGACACGCACAACTGTATGTTTACAACCTCATTTTTGTTGTGTGTTAACATTTGTCATAGATGAGTAACTCTTAATAAAGCAGCCACTGTGCACACACACACAAACACTCACTTGGTGAAACACACACACACACACACACACACACACACTGTTTTTTAACAGCTGTGGGTCAGCCCATAGGGGCGGCGCCACTGTCACCCAGCATCATGATGATTTGTGTGAACTGTAATGTATTTGATAATGTCATTAAAGGCCTGTTGTGAACCAGATGGGACATATGGAATACATGTTAACTTGCAGAAACTTTTTGGAAAGATGGAGAAAGTAATATCCATACAACATTTGCTCCTGCATTGTACTGACAGGCTCACAAATGGCAGAGACTGACTCAAGACACATGAACCACAGTTAGTGGCTGATTCTCAGCCAACTCTTTCTTTCTTTATAACCATAAATAATTATGTTTTTCTTTATTAGCATCTTGCCATTTTTCATATCCTCTTTTTATGATGGGGTCATGTTTGATCGTTCCACTGTGCATGCAAACTAGCATTACACAGAGATGGGAGAGAAAATCATGACACTGTCTGTATAACTCATACTGCTCTATGATTCAGTGAGCAGATTTGGCTCTGGGCCTGGTTATGGGAGGTTGCCCACATGACAAGAGGGAAGCAGCAATTTTCAGTGACCCAAGGTCGCAGGTTGAGAAATGATGTTGTCTCAGTTTGAGTCTTTGTCTGGAGGAGTTTGAGACCTTCTGTTAGTTGAGGTACATTTAAGCTCAATGTGGTACAACTGTCACTACATAGCCCTGCTGAATTGCTGCAGGCAGAGCTGTCTGTGGCCATTACAACACTGGACCTCAGCCAAAACCAAAACCTCCTATTCCCACCTTAATCTGTGGGAGGGAGGATGGATGGAGAGCGAGGGATGGAGGAGGGAGATGTGGGTGGAATGAGAGGGAAGGAGAGGGATGATGATGAGAGGAAAGTGTAGGAAAGTTGAAAAAAAAATGTAAAGAAAGAAAGACAGAAAAACACAAGCAAAAGGTCAACCAGTCAAGAATTGAACTGATAGAGGAGGAGGACCTGAGTGGTGCAGAGGGAGGAAGAGAGGTGGAAACCAGAGGGAGAGAGGCTAAGTTCATAGGGGAACATGTGAGTGAAGGAGGGAGGGAGAGGGGGGAAAAAAGTCTTCACATGGGAACCACGGAGCAAAAGAAAGAAGGATGGACGAATGAATGGAGTCAGGAAAGAGTGGAGGAATAATGAGAAAAGCAGACAAGGGTGTTGACCAGAAGTCCCTCTGGATAGATCCGAGGTCTCGGCAACAGCCCGAAAAGGATGTCAGGAGAGGGGAAAGAAAATAAAATGACAGAGAAGTGAGAGGGAGGCAGAGAGGTGAGGAGAAGGCAGGAGGAAGGGTGAGGTCAAAGGGGAGCAGGAGAAAAGAGTTTGTGACAAATGAAGAAAGAAAAACGAAGAGGAAAAGAGAGGAAAGGGACACAACGGGGGATATTATAAGGCCGCCATGTGTCATTTGGTTTGGGAGATTTGTGCACTGCACTGTTGCAGTTGCACACATACACATAGACGCACTAATGCCACTACAGTAGACTTAGCTCTCAAAGTCAGGTTACTTTCCTGAAGTTTGTGTGTGTGTGTGTGTTTGTCCTTCTGTGATGAAATGAGAGGAGATGGGGTTTGTTTTACTATTTAATAACTCTGCCCCCACACACACAAAACACAGCGCGGACATTTGAATAATTCAGTGTGTCTGTGCTGGTCCTCACTGGCTGACTGACTGTGGCCTTGCAGGATCATGACAGGACCACACACACACACACACACACACACACACCTGTTCTTTCCTTTCCTTTGAGGTGGTCATACTCCTCGTCATGCTCTTTTTCCATCCTGTAGTTACACGGTAGACCTGGTCAGTTGCCGTTTGACTATTGCACACTGTTGGCATACAGAAAAGGGTGTGTGTGTGTTTGTGTGTGTGTGTGTGTGTGTGTGCATGTGTGTAAAAGAAAACGTCATTCACCTCATGTCTGTGACCTTTGAACTTCAGAGTGATAGTATAATTTGAATAGGACAGATTTCACCTGTGTGTGCACGTGTGTGCGTGTAAGATAGACGGGGGGGGGGGGTCAGAGAAAAAGGTGTAAAGTCAAGCATCTGTTCACCCAGGTGTCATCTTCCAATGTCTCTTGACACAGCTAGCGACATCGGACCATTAACAAACCTGCACAAAACACACAGGCAGACACACACAAACCTGCACTTGATAACCTGAGGTGTGTTGCAGGTGTTGTCCATTAGCTGATTGTTCCTGGCACCTTTTAGACACAGACTGTTACAAGTGAATTTAGGAGCAGTTTGAAGCCTCAGGGTTGCTTCATCTCCCCCTACACCACCACAATGAGGATTCTCACCACAGGACAGGAACCTGGAAGAGGTGGAGGTGGATTACTCTGCTGTATCAGAACAATATTATATTTGGTAATAAATATGCCTAATTTGGTTGATGAGTTTATCAGTCCAGTATATTATAATCTATTTAAACTCGCAGGTTGACACTGTTGAAAGAGTGCAAACCCCCGCCTTTGTTTATGACACAAATGATAAGTTACATAAATAATCACTCCAATATGGGTTAATGAGTCTGGACAGGAAGGTTAAATCTCCAGTGCACACAGCAGGGTAAAATATGCACCGTTTTAGCCTCAATTCATAATATTAAGAAGGTCATTGCCTCTATAAAGATATTTTTTGAGTGACAACGAGGGAAAACTTAACTTTACTGAAGAGACTATGAAACAGCAGTTGTAACAGTGGGGGTGTAACAGTACATCAAGCAGCTGCTGAAACAGAGCTGCAGTTCTGTTTGGTGACCCTGAACAAAACTGGTAATAGAGAAAAACAGATTTATGTGCATGGACAGTTTGTGTACATTTCTCAGAAGTCCTTCACACACCCACCCACACACACTCACACGCGCACGCACACACACACACACACACACACACACACACTGACAGACACATACATACAAAAACACTATTGCCAGTTTAAAAGCTGGTGAAGGACAACAACAAAGTTACACAAAAGGCGTGTATACAAAAAAAAAAATGAAACTCTTACAATGTACTCTCTTACGTACAAAAACACTATATAAACAAAGATATAGTCAATTCTGTATGTGTTGGTGTGTGTGCAGGCATGTGCCCCTACGTGTACATGTGCTGAGGAAATGTTTCAGCGCGCACCAAGGGAAATCAGAAAACACCCGCCAGCCCCCAAATCCTAAGAGTGAGGCTTCATAATTACACTTTTACACACTGACACACACTGACACACACTGACACCGTAACATACACACACGCACATACACACATACACACATACACACATTTGTAATTACAGCCTGCTGCCACAATCCAATTAAGTCTTTTGGGGCCTTTGGGCATTTTTCCATCATTTAACTGGTCACAGTTTCTGGTATTAAGGCCACTGTGAGGGCATGAGTTCACTGGGTCTGACTTTGTGTTGTACACCCAGTGGGTCATGAGTTCAATTCCCTGCTGGACCAGTCGCCTGTTCCTGTTCCTGTTCCTGTAAGTCAGAAACCACCTTCATCCATATTCTGTCACCCTTGACAAGCCGTGCAGTGTGATGGATTGAGAACAAGAGAGAAGTAGTGAACTTACACACATCCACACACACACACACACACACACATCTCAAACAAAGCTAACATCTATAAATGACTACCCAAGCAAGTAATTGCAAGGCCTTTGGCTCTGTTGAATGAGGTTTACTACTCTCTGTAATAAACACACCATGTTGTGTTTTCAGTGCTGATGTAACATAATAGAAAGAGTATTAGGGCCACAGAGGAAAAATAGCCTTTGAGGTTCAGTAATAAAACAACAGGATGGATTTTTGGTCCCTTAAACATATAGCAGCATCATCATGCCAGAGAGACAGGCAGAGATAGAGAGATGTCAAAGAGGAAGACAGGAAGGAGGGACGAGAGTAAATGAAAGGGGAGAGAGCAGAAACCCAGCTGTGTTTTCCTGTGGTGAGCCCAACAGAGATGACACTGACTGATAGATACAGATATAAAGTCTTGGTGTCAAGAGACAAAAAGAGTTCTTCTGGCCATAGGCGCTGGTATTCAATTTCCTTTCATCTGTATTTTTGTGTGTTTTCAGAGGAAATCATTCTGTGTGTGTACATGCTGGGGAGTGTAGGATCTCAGAGGGCAATGTTTAAGGCGACAGGAAGATGTAGCATGACTCTGTGTGTGTGTGTGTGTGTGTCTGCACATTGTTGAGGTGACTGTTTTTCTTTTCTGCCGTCTGTACATGAAGTGAAAATGTTTTCCTTCTCTGTGCATTGTGTGTGTGTGTGTGTGTGTTAAAGTTAAGAGGGTGTGAGAATGGTCTGAGAGGAGGATGCTCTCCCACATACTTACACTCTTGATTTATAACACACTGCACACTCTGTGAGTGTGAGTTTGTGTGTGAGTGTGTGAGAAAGCCTGATCTGAGTGTATATTTATATATGTACAAAAACTTAAGGAGAAAAAATGTATAAAGTTATGCTGTCTTGAATCAGTTTAATGTGTTACTATGGATACCAGCTGTTTAATAGTCTGGATCCAGTGTAGTGATTGTGTTGCCCATCCTAAAATCCCAAACAAAAAGAAACAAACAAGACAACCTCTAATGTTATGTCTTTATGCTAAGATAGACTAACCCTGTTTTGAGCCCAGCTCTATATTTAACCTGCAGACCTGAGATTGATATAACACAATGATAATGACATACAACCCAGTGGCATCAGGCCTTTATCCATTTGTCATCGACCAAGAGGATGTGTGTCCTATCTACTGTGTTGTCATGAAGTGCCCTTAAAAGGACCCTGAACCTGAGCTCCTGTGTCACAGCTCCCCCCTCCCTCTGCCCTTCCTGTACAGAATAACAGTATGAGCTACAGTATCATTAACTGTTCTGTACTCCCCTGTCACTGTCTCTCCATAGGTTTTCCATGCCAACACTGATGCCACAGACGTGGTTCTCAATCGGATCCCACAGCCAGTGCTGGCTCGCTTCGTACGGATCAGACCTCAGACCTGGAAGAATGGCATTGCACTGCGGTTCGAGCTCTACGGCTGTCAGATCACGGGTGAGAAAGATGAAAGTTTCTTTTTCTGTAGAGTCTCTTAGACTTTTTTTTTTTTTTTTTTGTCTGTCCTCGTGGGATTCACTCTTGTGAAAACACAGTAGTCATCTTGCCAAGTCTTATACCAGTGATATATTGGCTTTTACAGCAGGTCAGGAGGTGGGTCAGAGCAAAAATAACTCCTTTAGAAAACATTTCCTGGAAAAGAACAGGCAAACGTGAAAGGATCTTTTTTTTTTTACTCTTCATTTAAATAATCTCATGATAAATAATTCAGTAATTTGTCCATCCATCAATCCACCCAGAGCCCCTATTCATGCTTCTCTGTCCCTTTCTCTCATCTGTTTCTCTCCCTTTCACTTGCACATGTCACACCCACTCTCATGTGCACTCACACTCTTGCCCTCACTCTTTCATATACATATCCTCCCTCTCTGTCTCCCACTCACACATCGCACACTAAAACACACACAAAAAGAAACACTCTCAGTCCTAATAGAATAATGCTAGAGTGTGATGTGTGGGTGATAACATCAGAGAGTAACAGGCTCTCAGCTTTCATCTGCAGCCCTGGCAAACAAACACGATTTCAACCAGCATAATCAGCTCAATACTATAAATAGATAAAACTTAATTAGACTGCGTGTGTGTGTGTGTGTGTGTGTTCTAGAAATGGTAAGAGAGAGTGAGTTTCAATCCATTTCAGCATGTGTGTGTGTCTGTGTGTCCCAGCTCCTCTGTATCATTATTAGGTTAGGGCCTCTCTCTGCCGCCACCATAGTGGCTATTGAGAGGGACAGATATGCTCTTATCTAGGAGGGCTATTTCAGCACCCACACAAATCACAATCACACCAAAACAATATGGTACTGTGTGTGTGAGAGAGAGAGTGAGTGAGAGAGTGAGTGAGTGAGTGACTGAGTTAGAGAGAGAGTTAGATGTGGACATGACATATAGCATATATCAGGTAAATTTGCCTGTGTTCTTTTCAAAGAGCCTATTTTTCACCCTACTTTAACACCTGAAATTGCATTATATATCACCCTACTTCCCCACTACTCTCCGTGTTGAAAAGCCATTCAACACATCTTTTGGCCATTCCTGTTTCCCCTGTATATCGCCCATGTCTGCCACCCTGGAATGTCAGCGATCCATCATGAGCCAGACTTTTTTTGCAAAATCGTGGCGGTTCCCGACGAGTTTGTCTTTTGTTGAGGAGGATGGGAGTTTGTTGCTTTAGAGCAAAACAAACTGTTGTGCCGCAGTTTCAGTGAAATATGTCTATAAACTGCAAACTTTATAACCAAATACATCTGCAAACTGCCGTGCAGTATCTTTTCTCGTTCTCTCCCTGCCCATAGACATATTGACAAGCACGCCCATGAACACACTGCCAGGGGGAATGTGATAATGCCCCACACAGGCCTATAAAGGCAGACATAAAGCAGTCAGTCAGTGACATGTCATTAACTTAAATCACACTTTTATGTCTCTCCCTCTACTTTTTTCTCACTTTCTACCTATCCCTCTTCAGTGTCACTTTCTTTCCTCTCGTTCTGCTTTCCCTCTGTCCTTACCTTGCCTTTGTTGACGACTTTCATTCCCACTTTTTCTCTCACCCTCTCTCATTTTCTCCACTACATCCCATGCCTTAAATCTTCCCTGTCCGTGGTTCATTCAACTCTCCTTTCCCCCATCCCTCCTCCTCTCCTACCGTAATCTCATTTTATTTCAGCCCTGCAGCACCTATCAATCATTTATTTTTAGCACCTTTATCATTTTTTTCCCACCAGGCTTGTGTGATGTGTGGTGCGCATTTGTAAAACTATTCATGTGTATGTGTGTATCGGCCAGGCGGAGCATCAGTGGTGTACTTAACAGCTTTCGCGTGACCCTGTTATCAGGAAAAGCACTGTGTGTGTGTGTGGGCTGAACATCAAGAAAGTGTGTGTGGAGAAGTATGTTTCAACGTGTGTGAGAGACCTTGACTCTGCAACTACTATATGCCGGTGTACATATTGCTTGTGTAAGTGTGTGTGCAAGTCCATGTGTATATGTGTGTATGAGGTTTAAGGGCTTTCCTGCTGGTGTGTGATATCTGGCTATTTCTGTTACTGTGATCTCCAGAGATGATATTCCCATCGACTCCCACTGGGCTCCTGCGTTAAAGCAGCTTCTGCTGGAGTTCAGTGGCTGCTGAAACAGTCAGATGAAGAAACATCAAATAAGCAACATTATAATAGAGTTTTCCTCTGCCTAATCAGTTTTCAGGTCTGCTGTGGAGCTTGAGGGAGCTCATTTAGCATGGGCTGCAGCCGCTGCTGTTTATTGTTGATTCATTATTTACCATAGTGAGGCGCTGTTTCAAACGTCACAACATTAAACTTTCATCTCCACGAAGCCCCATAGAATGTCACCATCAATCACCGTCACCCTTCACTGTCAATCTCCTCTCTCTCTCTTTCTCTCTGTCTTTTCACTTGCATCTCTCTTTATCTTTTACACCCATTCTATTCACACACTCCTTTCAGTCCATCTTCGTATGACCTTTTGTCTGCCTCTTTATCTCCTCCTTGTCCTCACCTTTTTATCTGTCGTCTTCCTCTCTTCATTTATCTTTGTTTTCCTCCCTTGTGTATTCAGTTTTCATCTTTTATTTAACCCTGAAATGTTGTCACCCTCTTCATTTCCAAATACACCTGGTCACTCTTTTTGGTTCCTGTTGTTTCCTTTTGTCATTACTTATGGTGATACCATATTCTGCAGCTTGTTAGACTAAAGCACATTTGTCAGTGTAATAAACACTATCCCTTTGATCTGCAGCACACTTTCATTTAGTTCCTGTGTCTGGGAGCTCTCTTCCCCATCAAGAATCCCCTTTGGTAGCTCGGGTGAAGTTATGCATCAACTTCCACAGAGAGAAGGGAAAATAATGAATTAGGTTGATGGAAAGCAGCTCAGAAAGGGCTGCGCAGTCTTAACACACCAGTTGTTGTTTTAACAATTCGTGTCGCAGCCACACAGGAGTTTGGCTCCAAGATTAGATCAAATGGTTGCACCAAATTATTTCTGACCTGAAAGTCACATTCATTTGTGAAGATCTTTTAGCAATCCAGCAATCTCATCTGGCCAGAAAATCCACTAGCCTTTAGAGAATAATGAAGAAGTGTAAATGGTATGTATTGGCTTGTTACCTTTGAATTACTTCACATTTCCACACTTCTTTCCAAAACTGTTTTTCACTTGAACATCTACCTTCTTGGCAGCCCTTGCTTTCATTTCACAGACTAATATAAAAAACCATCACAGTAAACAGTTTTTTTTTTTTTTTTTTTTTTGGTCAAGTTTGTATTGTTTTTGGGTCACACTGCAGCTGAAGTCAGTTGAAAGTCTTTGTTGGTGGTTCATTCAGAGAAAGATCTAATGAATCTTTTCTCATCTGAAATTTGAATTCATATTTTTCTTGTCACTGCAATTAGGCTTTCATTTATTTATCCTGTGTTTTTGGTTATTGGACATTTATTGGTAACTGAATGTTAAATGTTAAATATCTGAAACATTAATCTAATTGTAAACAGTCTCTTGAAATTGTATTGATATGCAATAATAATATTACTGAAGAAACATCATCATTCAATCCCATAGTTGACTGATTTTCATACCCTAGCAAAATGCCCCAAAATCACCTTCCCACCTGTACATCATGTTTTCTAAAAAAATCTTCTTATTCCCTCTTCTGTGTCTCTGTCTGTAGATGCCCCCTGCTCAGAGCTGCAGGGCATGCTGTCTGGGCTGCTGCCTGACTCCCAGATCTCTGCATCTTCCATGAGGGACATCCATGGCTCTATGGGAGCAGCCAGGCTGGTTGCCAGTCGGTCAGGCTGGTTTCCCAACCCGACCCAACCCATAGCTGGAGAAGAGTGGCTTCAGGTATGCCAACTTAACTTTGTGTTTTAGCACAACACTATTATGTTCTATAGAACGAGTCCCTTGTTTCCAATTTCAAAAGCAACAGAAGATAAGGGTGAGGGTCAGTTTCCTGAAAGGAAATGTTGACATTTGGTGGCTTCTTTCTATACTCTGTAAAAAAAAAAAAAAAAAGTACTGGAAGATATTAGAGGAAAAAACCATATGAACATCAAGCAGACAAGATTAAGATGATGATTCAATATTAGTCAAAGGTCAAAGATCTCAATGCATCCAGCAAACTGCAAAACAACAAAGTGAGTCACACGCTGATTCAGTTCAGGAGATACTGTAGACATGCAAAGAAGAACCTAGTTCCACAGCCTGAATTCTCAAATGGCAAATTTACCATGTGACAGGGAAATTCACAGCAGGCAGAAGATGTTGAAAGTGACTCCTGTGGTCCAGACAGTGAGTTAACAACAGGAATTTTCGTCTTGTAGGTGGACCTCGGTATGCCCAAGATGGTTCGTGGCATTATTACCCAGGGTGCAAGAGGGCTGGAGGGCAGCACCAGCGCTGAGAACAGAGCATTTGTCAGGAAGTACAAACTGGCCCACAGCTTAACAGGCAAAGAGTGGACGTACATCACTGACAAGAAGACTGGCTTTGCTAAGGTAGATGGGGAAGACACACATACAAACACACACACAAACTCTCTGTCTGACACAAACATACTCTTCTCCCTGATTGTCACTGTCACTTCTTCCTGATTTGTTGTTTATTTTTAGCTGTCTTTCAACTAAATCCCTCTTCGCTCTTTCCCTCCCTCTTTGCGTCTGTCTCTTTCTCTTCTCGGCCTCGTCATTTTCAGCAAAAAAAAAAAAAAAAGCTATTTTATTACAGCCTCAGCTCTGATAATAATTCAATTTAATCACCTCACTCCTCATTTTCAGTGCTTCTGTCTTTGCTTCTCTCTAAGTCCTCTGTAGTCTCCCTCTCTGCTTCCTTCTATCTTTCTATCCTCTCGTTCACTCATCCTCTATTTGTCTCTCATGGGTGTTAATTAAAAATGTCTTTCCTGCATCACCACCCAACACTGCTGGCAATCTAACGCACTGTGAGACAGGGCACTTTAAACTGTGTTCTCTTTTCTGAGAATCAGTCTTAAAACCCTTTAATAGTACTACTGAGTGCCTGGCTTTTCTCCTGATGCTCAAACCCTGTTCTCTCTCATCTGTCTGTCTTTTTAAATGAGCATCCTGGGAAAATTATCATACGTTTTTAAAATTCCAAGAATGGCGAAAGCAGAAGATACAATTCAATTAATGAAACCAATATTACAGTTTTCACAGCCCATATATATATATAATTCTTTTTTCTAAAGCATATGTGTAGTCAAGACAGATTTCTGCTTGTAATAAATCTTTACACTGGAGGCTGCTGCAAGCTGCCTCAAAAAATTACATGAAAATCAAAGGAAACACACCGTCTGTTGTTATTTCTATGACACGTCATACTGTGCTGGAAAACAATGCTGATTAGGAGTGTTATATGACTCCAGAAAGACAAGCATACCATTTTCCTGTTGTTTTACAATGAGATTTAAATGGCGGAGCAATGAAATGACAACATTTGATTGCCTCTACTGTTTACATGTTTCTACATTGCCTCTGAAAGCTTCACTCCCCAGTGCATCAGTATTAGTACACACATTCTGTCATTTGACATTACTCAAAGCTTGTCACTGAGGGTTTTGTAGCCCTAAACAGCTGTCACCCATCATGGCCAGCAACAGAAACTTGCCAATAGATAGATTTTCCTATTGAGAGCATGAGCTGAACTATGGAATGTTTAAATTGGCAGGGAAACATCCTTTGCACCAGAGATTGTTGTTGAAATGAGAAGAGGAAAAAAAACTCTAACCCCTAAACACTAATGACATCATGATCAAGATGCCTTTTCTTCCCCCTCTTAGATTTTTGAAGGAAACAGCCACTACGATACTCCAGAGGTGCGGAGGTTTGATGAGATTGTGGCCCAATACATCCGAGTTTTTCCAGAGAGGTGGTCACCCGCTGGGATTGGCATGAGAATGGAGGTTCTAGGCTGTGACCTGCCTGGTAAGAACACACTCAGTAACACAAGGGTACACACACTCATGAGAAGATATACACGTGTGCAACACAGAAATCAACATGCATACAGATTAACTCACAAGTCTTATCACATATTATATATTACATAGACACAGGCTCATTTAGTGCTAATGTCCTCCTTTGGTAATTCTCACACATGAGATACAACACACAGTGTGAGTACAAGTAAGACAAAGTATCCACAAACTGTGATCAAGAACAATCTTCTCCACATCACATGTTGTATATCATCATAATTGCTGTGATACTGCTGCATATATGTGTATAACATGATCCATAAATATAGTTACTAACAAACATTACAGTCTCAATGTGCTGTTTGAATCACACAGTAATGTCTTTGTCAAGCATAATGAGTGCAAAAAGTGTGTGTGTGTGTGTGTGTGTGTGTGTGTGTGTGTGTGTGTGTCTCCACTGTCTTATGTATTTTAATCTGCCATTGTTTAAAGCTTTGTCTGTCTGACCCTGTGCTTCTATCTGTATAATGTATGGTATATACAGTTTGCACTGTATATACTGTATACTCATGTGCATAGTGTGGGTGCAGTGGTGGGAGACGTTAATCATCTTGCTCTATAGGAGATTTTGCAACATGTCTGGGCTGGGATTAACGTGTCTAGGTCATGGTATTTTTACTAATAGTGGTCAGCTGTGTAGTTGCTCTGTATTGTGTTCACAGCCTATTATGTTAAAAACATGTAGCTAGTGTGTAGCTGAAGATTATGTGTAGCACATGGCCTGCTTAACTTTAAATACATGATATATTCTGGAAAAAGATCAAAAATATCTTTCCCTTTCAACTGCTGCATTTTCCACTCAAGACTGGTATAAACAGGTATTTATGAAGAATTACCATTGAGTGTATAAGGCAATCAATGCAAAGTACTGTGTATTGCTGTGTAAGCACCATTCAGCACAATATGTCACTGATATGTGCATTTTGTTAAGTAAATTATTCTCAGCTGCACAGTAACCTTTATAAGATAACAGGCCTTAGTCCAAAAGTCTATTTTCATAACTGAAACTTATCAATAATAATGTGCTTGTTGAATTCACCAGCAAATACAGTGTAGACAATAGACACCGTGTCACTCTCCTCTCCTCTCCTCTCCTCTCACATCTTACAGCTTTAGGCAGGTTGTGATGTGTTACAGGTGAAGACAGGAATAGGAAAGGACATGTACCTTTTCCCAGTTGACATGAAGTGGGCTGTTGGCTGCAACTGATGACCTGCCACTAGAATCCTGTCTTTGCAAGTGTGTGTGAGGGAGGGAGAGAGAGACAGAGAGAGAGAGGGCCCGAAGGGGAGGATACATCCTAGATGTGTCAGGACTAGGCAGGAGACTGTGATGATGGGAGGAGAAGCGACCTCCTCTACTTCCAACACAGGTTTTAACTGGTTACCATGGATAAATAAGACATTAAATTTAGGCATAATACAGATTTACAGCTTTGCTCTTTTGCTTTTATTATAATGTATTTAACAATTTATTACAATACATCCAAAAGGTGCAGCAATCAATGTAGAACTTTAACTACTGGTGATTTTTTTTTTTTTTTTTTTTTTCCAGTGGCACCTTTTATCCATTGTAGATTTATGGCTTACGTGATTAAAAAAGAGAACAGAATTACTGCGGTCTCTGCAATTACAGCCCATTTACTCCTATCCACATCTATTTTACAGTTGTTGTTTTTTTTTACACTTCGTGGTTTCAAACTTAGCTGTAATTTAAAGACTTCCAGTTAACGACATCCTTAATGAGAGGATGAAAGGTGGAATGATTAGAGGATTTTTCCTCTCGAAAACTTCTTTTTTTAAATTGTGGCTTTCAGGTGACTGGCAAAAAGTAGAATCTAAAAAAATCAGTGCAACGATGCGAACCCCTCCGGCACAATAAAGTGAGAGTAAAACATTGACCGAGCCTGTTGTAAACCAAGAATGGCAAAAAATGATTTTCTTATAATGGAGATAGATGTTTCATAATATGTGCAATCACACTGTCTGTAACCTTTGTGATTGCACTGGCAGTTTTTATTTTTTTCTGTCCAAACACATTGCTTGTTATTGCACCTAATAACATCATGCACACCCTATCGGCAGCCATCATCTCCATGATCGCAGTACGGATCAACCTCTTGGCTACTGGAGTTGCTTTGATTGCCTCCTCGTCTGGCTGTCTGTGTCTGCACGCCAGATGTTTGCCCTCTGGATGTAATCCGTGCAGTAGACATGATAACAGTTCATTCCCACTTCGCATGATCGCTACAGCAACCGCTGCTGCTCCTAAATACCTAACACCACACACAAATATAATTCTACATCTTGGTGGCTTAGAGCAAGGTGATTTAGTTGAATTTCTGTTTTTTAATTGTCTCCACACGAGGTGACGAGGAAGCTAACGCTGAAAAACATCCTCACCAGTTACGCAGGCACAACCATTTCACAGGTGCTATCAGTGAAAAAAGCAAAGGACATCAAACCAAAGACAAAACAAAATACACTTTGTTTCTCCTCATGCTTGTGTGGTTGGTGTGTGTGTTGCAAGCATTGAAGTTGTAAGGGGAGATAAAATATTTAACAGAGTGCATCAGCCTCAGTCCAACGAACACAGCTGTTTACACATAGGCACACAAAATCACACACTGACTTGTAACTCCAGGAGACCTCTCCTGTGCGTTCAGACACACTCAGACAGACAGGAAGAGAGTACAAAGCCATATAAGGAGAGACTTTAAGGTTTCTTCCTCTATCTAATTTCCCTAGTTTCCCTTCTTTTAAACAGGTAGCATTAAAAACAGTTCAAGCCCTGATTTTATTTTTCACCACCTGTATCTCTTATAAAATCTGAACTGTGGGAGTTCCCTTTATTCCCAGCTCCTCAGCAGAGCCACAGCCCCTCCTTGTCTCAGCGCTGCTCAGGAACCGAGGGAGCGAATTGATGAACTGATGAATAAATAAGAGGAGACATCAGCAGTGTGAGGCAATCACATGTTCACCGACACACTCACAGGCATATACACACACTGTAGCCAGTCTGCAGTGGATGCAGCGATCAGAGTGGCCCTTCTATTATTCAGTGGTTGGTTCCAGACCTCTATTCTTTCTTCTCTTTCTTTTATATGGACCCTGGAAAGAGCCTGTGACTATTTGTATAATATTTTAAAGAAACCAGCTTATAATGGGCTTTTACCTCCTGGCAGCTATTGACAAACCTGGACCTTTAAATGTAAAGTAATTACATTAACATTTAGTTTTCATTGATCACAACTATAAGGAATCAAACATCCTTGTCTTACAGTGTCACTGTATTTACTGTGAGTCTAAGTAGCTTCACACTAACTTACAGTATTTGTCATTCAAAATTAGAAACAAAGACATAATAATGTGAGTCAGCAACCTCAAATTCTCTAAACATCAGCTTTGACAAACTCATGCAGACTTTTGCTTTTCCATTACTGGCTCCGTATTGTTTTCATACTTTACAATGAAGCACACTGACCTGGCCTCGGGGCTGCAAAACAATTTCCTCACATGGAAGAGACAATCTCAGCACCCAGTTACAATGAAGAAATCCGAAATTACGGATCCAGGGTTCTTAGAGGGGCACACAATAATGTAGTTTAGCATCTCATTATTGTGCCAAACCCGCGGTACGAAAACAGAAACAAAAGCCAGAATATTATTGCAGGACTCATTCTAATCATTCACGCTAGCTATGGAGGCAACATGTAATTTAGGTCTTGTAACCTATTGGATGTGAACAGAGAGCTGCCAAGCTGCCAGATTTGTTCATGTTTTAAATGACTGAGCTATCAGAACATCTGCTATGCTCTCATCTCTTTCACTCCACACCTAGTTGTTGGCAGGCAGGGAGGGAGGCACATATGCGCACACACACACATACACACACCACCTGTTTGGCACAAGGACAAGGATTTGTTATTAGTTTTGTAAATGCATGCTTAGTTTCTCATCTCCATTGAAAACTATAGTGGGTGGGGTACTTGAGGAGCACAGAGACACTGAGAGAGAGAGGAAAGACAGATAAAGAGGAGAGAGAGAAAGCAGCTTTGTGTCTGGAGTCTTTTTATTCATCTGCTGCTGCTCTTTAAATCACAGACCTTCACTTGTCATGATATCTCACTGCAAACCTGATTCTGACAGAAATAATACTTCTTACTGCCGTGCTCCAACATAACCACAATGATTAAACCAGTGAGGGCTCTACAGCAGGTAGACTGTCGGTCATGGCCGACAGCTTGTCTCTGTGGCGCCTGAAGCCGGACGAGTTATGGCAAACAGGTTGGCATCGTGGCTGGCTGTGTGTGAGTGTGGCTCTCTAAAATCCCTCAACAGCTACTCCTAAGGCTCCCAAATGAACAGTGGCTAGTCCAAGAAAAGACATGCTTATACTGTATGTGACAAATCCCTAGATTTCTATAAATGTGAGGAAGTATGTGGGAGAAAAGTGTATTGGGTCATGTAAAGATTAAAAATAACACCAAGTTTATGGTTTACATTGTAATATGCAAAAGTGAATGGATTCCCTGTGTCTGGCATTCACACATTGATGATGTTGGGCACCCAAACACACTCAAATACAACCATAGTTACAGCAGAACCCTGGAGGGAACTGTGTTTAGAGTTCTAGAACATTCTAGAGGTGTTCTGCTGTTCCAGGTTTCCAGCCAGTCATTCAGGTTTAGCCAAGTGTGTGTGTGTGTGTGTGTGTCCAACATTGCTGATCGCTTTCACATGTGAGCTGTGGCTCCAGTCCAGACCCTTTCATGTGATCAGTGGGATGTGTCTTTAGTTACACCCACTCATATCTCTCCTCTGCACCTCCTCCTCCTGTCTTTTCTCCCTCCCCCCTAGAGATCACAGTGATTACATAAACATATTTACCAACAGTGACAACAACCAGATTGCCAAATACTAATAAATACTCTCATTAGATTAACAGAAGTCTGGTGTATATATATATTTCACTGTTAGAAATTCTACATCCAGTTTTATCTTGGTAGTTATAATGTTCTTCAAACAGCAGGCAGTGGGAAGACACACAGTACCATTAAGTCAATAATTATTGTTTAACTTCTCTTTGATTATTCTTTCATCCAAAGTAATTTGAAACTAAGTGAAAAAACAAAACAATGAGCTGGGTTGCATGAGAGCAGCCTGCTTTAATAAAAAGTAAGAGTCCATCTTAGAGAAGCTGCCTGCAGCTGATTCCTTCATCTCATTTCATAAAGTCACAGAGCTGACCCTGCTGCTGCACACAGTGAGTGTACAGATGTTTGTGGCTTCAGCAGAACCTACCCCATCTCCACCCTGTCTTTGTAATCACTCCTGCGTCCTGCCACTGCTACTGTATCACCCCCCTGACCCCTGCCCACAACCCCACAACTTGGTTCCCAAACTGCTCATGAGTTTTCACAGGACACCAGCAGTACGCTCCAACAGAGTGCCCGAGTGACAAAATAAATCACTGTCTCACTGCTGCAGAGGGGTTCAGTCCTAGGTTGCACTGCTCCTGGCTCTGCCCATATACTTCAACAAACACAGCAGGGCCCGAAAATCAAGCATACACCCAAAGAAGTTCATCAGTTAATCTAAACCGAATATAATCGTGTTTGTTTCACTACAGGAGGACAATCAAGTTCATCATTTCACCCTCGTCCCCCTCCTTGATATCACACATTGAAGCACTTAGCAATGGGCACAGGTTCATTGTGGGTGCCTGTGTGTTTAAATGTGTCTGTCTGGAAAAAAAGCTTGTGTTCTTCCAATATAAATATTTAGGTTTGGCTCACCATGTTATGCAGTGTTTTCCAGTATGCCTGCTGCTGTTTTTTTCTCTCCTCCTTCATCCATCCATCCATCCACCCTTGTTAGGGTTTTGATTTCTTATTTTAAAAAAAGTCTACTGTATGTTCATAGTCCACTGTTTTTATTCCTCCTATCACAGACCTTCATGTGTTAAAAAGGGTTGAGTAGAAAAGTTGAGTCTTTTTCTGATGTTAATAAACCATCAGTAGACAAGATGTTATATTTCCCAGTGCTTGTTAATGTTTAAACACACAGAGATAAGATGGACCAGTATTTTCAGTGACAGAAAAACTGAAAATTTGTAGATTTTTAACTCATGCACAGTCTGTCAAAGTACCTGCAATTTAATATCGCCAATAAAAGCACTGATTGGACGTTGGGAGAAGTTAAAACCATATCCTTGTTAACAGATTACTGCTCAGTGATCTAAGAAGCTGCGTCTCTTCTCCAGAGAATTAAATGGCACACTTTCTTAATGGTTTTTTTTTTTGCCACGCTTAAACTCATTTCCTTTGTAGCTGACTATGGTTCACTGATGTAGTTAGCCATTCATTGCCAGCAGCATCTTTTTATCATCTCAGTTGTTGTTGCACTTAGCTTGACACTTAAGGCTATAATTACAATCACATACCTTGTGGTGCTTTGTTGCACAATGGGCTAATGAGCAATTCACTGTCAGTACTTTTCCTGACATAAAGAGCATCTTGGCTTATCGTGTTTCAGCTGTTTAGCTCATGGCTCTGCCTTTCAGCCATGCTGTATTATGGGTGGCTTTTTAACCACCGTCATGTGCTTAGTCTTATGCCACCAGTATGTTTTACTGGGTTACAGAAACTCTCCTTTCCCGTCTACTAGACATTAAAACTTGTGGTCCAGTGCAGCACTTACCATAAAACCAGCTATTATTGGTAGCTCGCTGTACAATGGGCTAATTAAGCATGTAGTCTGGAAAGAGTTTCCTGCTGCAAAGAACTCATTTTCCCACCCACTCATCTTCAGAAGAGGGAGTCATAATTAGTCTAGCATTTTAAGCCAGATACAAATCAAACCTGCACTTCTGGTTTTTAAAGTATAGTTCTCTGATTTGCCTTTCAGATCACTGGCATGATTTTTATCCCAAAACACTCGTGTTTTCCACCATTACTTCTCACTTGATGTCATACTTTCACATTTAACTGCCCCATTCTTGGTAGGTGAATTGAAATCAGTTTTGCTTACGAGTTTCCAAGTTTCCTTTTCACCAACTAGCCTTTTGCTGCCTATAACATGTACTGTTTGTTATTTCCAAGATCTGTGTGCAACTCCATGTAGCTAAGTCAGCAAAGAACCTTTTGGATATGTTGAAAAAATGTCTCTTCTAAGAGGAAATTTTACAGTGAAGCTCACACCTGCAGCAGACTAGATAGCCTGTGTCAGTAGATATCAGTGGAGGTCCCTGTTAAAGTAAAAAGAACAGTTATTCAATTGCCATTTAGTCTGCCAGTCAATCACATAGTCATTAAGTAAAAGTCATAAGGTGAGCACACACACACACACACACACACACACACACACACACACACCACACACACACATGCACTGTGTCACCAATAATTTGAGTAGTGGCCACATTACCGCTCTTTCTCAGACACACACCTACATACAAACTCACATACTGTGTCAGTAGTCATTATTTAGGATGACAGAGGTAGATTTATACCCAGAGCTCTTTCCATAATTGAACAGTTTTCATCTCTCTGTTTCCGCTTCGCCCTGCTCAGTCAGCAGGTTTGCACTGAGCACTTGGACCACCTTCTGTTTGTCAGTTTGAGATGTGTGTGTGTGTGTGTGTGTGTGTGTGTATGCGTGCGTGCCTGCATAAGTGTGTGTAAGGAAGAGAAAGACAGAGTCATGGCAAGTTGCTGTAACACAGTGGTGTCCAGGACGTCACATTTGCAGTATGCAGATGTTAAGACTGTTAGGGATTTTATGTTCCTGTTTGAATCCCTGCTTTTTTAAAACATGCTACTGTCTTCAGTATTCCCACATAAACACAGACTAAACACACTGCTGCCTTGCACTTGTCTGTCTTGTCAATCTAATGCAATTAAAAGAAACATTCCCAGCAAAAGCATATTGACATTACTGAAGCATTATATAACAACTACAATAAAATAAAATAAACAATTGTAATGAAGTAATTTATGGAAATTGTTTAACTGACCTTTACAGTTGCAACAGAGAGGACCTTCATGGATGGAAAACAGGAGGGTGAGGAAGTGAGAAAGAAAAGGAGAGGGAGGACAGACAGAGAGCAAAGTTGAATTAGACGAGAGGAGAGGAGATGGTGATAGACATAGGAGGCCGACAGGAGCTGTGTGTGGTCATGAATTAGGAAAATAGTGGTGAAAGGTGGAAAGGGTTATACTCCCTGCTTCATCTCTCACTCCCTGTCTCTCTCATCTCCATTCCTCCCTCTCTCCTTTCCATATGGGGGGCTAATTACAGTGGTAAAGGGCACCAAATTAAAACAGCTTAATGTCAGCAGCTGGGAACTACTTATCCAATGTTAATATCTAATTTTGTGTGTGTGTGTGTGTGCGTGCGTGTGTGCATTAGGAGAGCAATGCTCTCTGTCTGTTTGGGCTTACATAATAATCCTGCATACTTTCACTGTGAGCAGACTTTGTAAACAACCCAATGAAGTTATGCACACACACAATACACACTGGAGGAATAGATGGGCCCAGACACCGACATGAACTCAAAGCTAGTAGCAAAGGCTACCACAGAGTTCTCACTAAATATGACACACACATACAGAAAGAGATAGAGTGACCACCAAGCGAGTTATGGGAACATCTAGAACAACCAAACAAGCAGTAAATCAATGGTGGTCTCAGATTTACTGGGCTGGTGGTTAGAACGGACATAAAATAACAGCAGACGGAGTAACGGCACGGAGAGAAGCCCGAGAGGTTGAGAGGAGAGCAAAGGATTGTAAGAAGAGAGCACAAGAAAGCGACGCAGTCTTAACAAAGGGAGAGAAAGAGCTGCGGGCAAACAAGAGCAAAGCACGAGTGGAAATCTAAATATGCCTGAGGGAGAGATGACAGAAAGAGAACGAGAGAAAGAGTTATGGAGAAGAAAATTGCGGTTGTGGTAAAACAGAAACAACACTAGATAGGGTTTCACTTCTATGACGGAGACACAGAGAAAAGAAGAGCTTTACTGTGTGTGTGTGTCCATGTGTGTGTCTGTGTGTGCATGTGTGTGAGAGAGAGAGAGCTTCTTGTGGTGTTGATTGTGGTTTTGCAAAGCAGAACTGAAACCGGTCAGATTTATTGTGACAAATGCAGGAAGAAGATAGAAAGATGGGGGGGATTTGCAGAGCAGACGTAGGGATGACGGAGGGAGAGGAAAAAAGAGATGGACCATAAAATGAGAGAGAGAGAGAGAGAGAACAAGAGGAGAGCTTCTGAGAATAATCTGGTGAGAGGTTTGTGGTGTTTGCCTTGTGCCACGCAAACCAATCTTCTGTTCCCTTACGTCAATAAATAGACACACGCTTGCACCAAGTGCCACTTACGTACACCAGTGTGTGTGTGTGTGTGTGTGTGTGTGTGAAAGAGAGAGAGAGTAAGAATATGAAAGAGAGAGAGAAAGCTGCTAAAACATTCAGTGGCGTTTAAGGAATCTTAACCAACAGTAGAAAACTGCTTATTAAGACCAGAAGGTCTTAGGGTTATACTGACATACCCCACTGCTGACGTGTGTGTGTGTGTGTGTGTACATCTGTTTGATCTATCATACACTGGTTGCATGCTGCTGTGCACCAAGGTCAGTTTGAGTGCAGCATCTATCATCATAGTGCAGTTTTTGTGTGTGTGTGTGTGTGTGTGTTTGTGCCAGCCTGCAGTGGATAGAATGAGTGTTGAGGCGCAGTCTTCAGGTGAATGCCAGCACACAGCTCCAGCTCACTCTGTCACTGCCTGGATGATGACAAACTTCAGCCTTAACACATAGTCCTGGAGAACAACAGTGAAGTGTGTACAAACATCATTAGTTAGTGGATAATGCTTTGGCCAAACGTCACAGCTGCACTGAGAAAACACCCCTCTTTTTCCTGTGTGCACTGAAGCTGCTGTAGAACAAACTGTGCAAATGTAAAGACCAGAGCTCACATTTGTTCAGTGTGAGTCAACTGTTGTCTCCACTTGTTAGACACTTTGACTGTGCTGGAAATTAAACATGATTAAATAAGATTAGCTCATGCTAATGCTTGCACTAAATATAGATTCACTGTGTTCTGCCAAGTCTTCTCATTCTATTCTATTATATTCTATTCTAACCCATTTTTTCCCCTGTTGATAGAAACCACTACTGTACCTGACACAGTGACCCCCACCTTGCCCAGAGTGGAACAGACAACTGCTGCCATGAGACCAGGTACACACACACACTCACACACACTTAATTGAAGCGCTGTCACACATAGTGTCTCCACACTCTCTCATGCAGATTTCTTGCAGGCACACATGAGTTTATTTTCGTCCTGTCTCTCGTCCACCACACACTTGCCGCTCGCACTCACACTCTTAAGGTCAAACTCATGATGTCATCGTGCACCACTGGGCCTCTGGGCTTTGAAGTCTGTTAGCTTCAGTGGTCCCACAGGAAGCTCTGTTTGAGTGAAAATAAGCTCTCACAGCCAGGGGATCTTGCCTCCTCTCTCACACACACACACACACACACATATTGGGAATGTCATTCCTCAGCCATAGGTCAACAATTAGCCTCACTGGAGTTTATATATAGTGAAGCGCTGTTGATCTGTGTTGTTGCTTCGTCATTGAATTCAGTGACTTCAAACCTCAGAAATACGAGATGTGTTAAATAATATCCTACTTTCTACTGTACATGTTTATTCTTTCATTACATCCTGTTTCCTGCACTGCGTGCTTTCTTTTATCCTCTACACTGACTCCTCTGTCTAGCCTGTTCTCTCTCCACATAATCTCTCTTACTCTAATATTTGTATTCAGCATGATTTATTGAGATGTCATTTTACATGAGTGCTATTGCCAAAACATCTAAACACAATGGGCATCCCTTTAAAAACGATACCACATTAAAAGGGAGCCAGTGATTATGGCATCAAGTCTCATGAAAGGATGATAAGAAGCAGACAAAGGTTTAGATTTGACACGGTGCTAAAAGCTCTCTGAAAGCAGGTGCCTTGATTGTCTATTGTGTTTACCATGAGTGAATACGCATGCACAATCAAATGTGTTCATTCACAGTCTCTGTCTGTCTCTCTTGCGCCGCAGCCACTACTCCATCCCTGTCGGCTGTGTGTGACTTTGAGCAGAGCTTGTGCGGCTGGTCGGCTGATCCCCAGTCAGGTGTGAGCTGGTCCCTGCACACAGCCAGCAGCAGCTCCACTGGGCACGGCACTCACGAGACGAGGCAGGATCTGGCTCTGGGATCGGACAGTGAGTACTGACTTGGTGGCAATTACCTCGTATTAGAATTACATGAGCAAATACATCAGCGTGCAGCCACTCATATTATGCTTCACACTGTGAACCTCTCACCATGAGAGGAAAAATCCTGCTACTATACTGAATACTTCAATCATCAATCAATCAAGATTTATTTATATAGCCCTTTCAAACAGCCCAAAGGGTGACCAAAGTGCTTTACAATACTTGTTCCAGAAGCACCAGTAAAAACAACAATAAAACACAGAATAAATTCAATAATAAACAAAATAGCATAATAAACATAGCTCAACAGATTTAAGTGTTAAAAGCCATTTTCAAAATAAAGGTTTTGATTTAAAAAGACGTATGTCAGTAATGATATGTCAGGGGGGAGCTTGTTCCACGGTTTGGGTGCAGCTACAGAAAAGACCCGGTCACCCCAGTGTTTGTAATTTGAACTTGGGACCTCTAACAGACCCTGGTTTGAGGACCTTAGGGTTCTGTTTTTGACCTGTTGCATAAGGATCTCAGATATATAAGGTGGAACAAGACCATTAAGAGCTTTAAAACAAACATTAAAATTTTAAAATCATCTCTAAAATGAACAGGAAGCCAGTGGAGAGACTAAAGGACAGGAGTGATGTGCTCACGTCTGGAAGTGCTCGTTAACAGCCGGGCTGCAGCATTTTGCACGACTTGCAAGCAACTGATGGATGATTGGGAGATCCGAGACAGAGTGCATTGCAATAATCTAATTTTGACCTGATAAAACCATGAATAGCTTTTTCGAGGTCAGCACAATTAAGGACGGGCTTCGCCTTGGCTAGAAGGCGGAACTGGAGACAGCTCGTTTTGACCACATTTTCAGTTTGTTTGTCAAATTTTAGATCGCTGTCAAAAATAACTCCAAGATTTTTGACTGTTGGACTGAGCTTCATTGCTGTGAAATCAGGCATCTCTGCATTCCCAAATACAATACATTCTGTCTTGTCCTCATTAAGATGTAAGAAGTTGGATGACAGCCACTGCTTAATGTCAGCCATAGCATTAATTACACTCCTATGTGCCTCGCTTCTTGTTGGGCCCACTGGTAGATAAATTTGGATGTTGTCCACATAGCAGTGGAACGACAAATTATGCCTTGCTATAATTGAACCAAGTGGGAGCATATAGAGAGAGAAGAGAGTAGGGCCAAGAATTGAACCTTGTGGCACCCCGCGAGAGAGAGAGGTGCTTGAGGAGGATAGGTCACCAATCATTACTGAAAAGCTTAGATGATCATTTAGGTAGGAGGTGAACCATTTAAGTGCAGTGCCACTGGTGCCAACATATTCATTCAGGCGAGATAGCAGAATTGCATGGTCCACAGTATCAAAGGCTGCTGCGAGGCCTAGTAGTAGGAGGATCATAGGGTATTTGGCATCAACAGATAGAGCAACATCATTGTGAATCATCAACAGAGCAGATTCAGTGCTATGATGAAATCTAAACCCAGATTGAAATTTATCAAAAACACTGTTATTCTCTAGGAATGATTGTAGTTGTGTAAAAACAACTTTTTCTAAGACTTTGGACAAAAAGGGCAAATGTGAGACAGGTCTAAAATTTGATAAATTTGAGGGATCAAGCTAAGGTTTTCTAAGGAGAGGCCGAACCATAGCATGTTTCAAGATAGCCATAATAGAACCAGAACTAAGGGAGGAGTTATAAAAAATCTCTAGAGATGGACCAACAATATTAAATACCTCTACCAACAGTCTAGAAGGGATAATGTCTAAAGGGCAGTTTGTGGGATTCATATGTTGTACCATTTCTGTGAGGGTTAAGAAAGTGACTGGTTCAAACCGTTCCATCACAGCAGAGTGTGCCGGAGCAACGGACAAATCAACATTTGAGGTGCTGCTGGAAAGCTGTCTGACAGTTTTAACTTTGTGGACAAAAAAAAGCGAAGAAAGTTCTCAAAAGTACTGACTGAGGCATCAGTCAGAACAGAGGTGCTTGGATTAACGACTCTGAGAGAAAACTCTGGGCCGATGACTGTTCCTGGAGATGATATATAATGACACAAGCATGTTTGTTGTTGTAGAAGCCGTCTTACCAACAAGCCTTTAACAGGACAATTTGTTCTCCCGCAGACACACTGTTCAAACCTCCCTATCCAAACTCTGTGACTAGCTTACCAACCTTATGTTTGACCATTTCCAACACTTCTCATCTTCACACAGTGAGAATCCATGCCAGATTCTCTGGGCAGGTCTCCTCCTCTAATTTTAACATTCATATTTTCCAAACCCGCATGGGTGTACCCATTAGAACCAAAACAAAACATATCTTGTCATTCGTAAGTTTTCTTCATTTCAAGACATTTCTCATTTTTCAAACAGAAAAGAAAGCATCGTCATGTTGAGATGTTTGACCTCCCTCAGCACAAAGCCTTCTCGAGCTAATTAAGAGCAAAGCAGTTGTCCTGTGGTGGAATATTACAGATCCCAGTGCTGGGAGGAACCACTGACAGCAACTATGATGCAAGGATTTCACTCTGATCTGCTAAAAGTGTGTACGAAGAATTAATTGGGTTTTTTTTTCTCCTTGTTTTTTTCAAATATGAGGTTTTTTGAGTTGCACTTTCACTAACCTAGTTTATTACTTTATTGTCTCATCTCTCATTTTTTTGTCCTCTTCCTCAGCGTCCTTTTTTTATCTACAACTTTTCAGTGTCTTCTTGGAGTATCACTTCTCTGCAGTTCATTTTGTCTTCCATAATCACCTAACTGCAGCATCCTTCTCTGTCTTCCTTCCCTTTATTTCATCCTTCATTTTTATTTACCTCCAATATCACTCACTTCTCCTTGTTGAGAGTGTGGTAGGGGTTTACCATACTTCTTATCCCTCTCTTTTTTCGCATCCATCTCATATTACAGTATATGATTTCTCTTTCTTTCTATCTCCACCCTTTCCCTCCATCCCTCTGATCATCTCTTTCTCTCCTCACTGACCTCTCCCCTGTTTCCTCCGGTGCCTTTACCCCACATCTGTCCATCTTTAATAAGACAGCAGGAGGATAACCGAGACTGTTTTATCCATTACACACACACAGAGTCAGTGACTCACCTAACTCTTCACGCCCCTCTCTCTTTCATACGCACAGGCATACTTTCTGCACTGTACTTACACACCCATAAGGCAAGCACACACACACACACACACACACACGCATAGCCCAGAGCATTCAGATATGTCAGATGATGGTTTTGACAGAAGTGCTGCCTTAGCGCTCCAGCTCTCCCTGAGGTTCCACACACACACACACACACACACACACCCCCTCCACATATCATTCAAGGTGGGACTGTCCGCGTATTAAACACTTAGTGTGTGGGTTTGTCTCCCACACACACTCACACACACACCTGACCTTGTCATCCACCAAGGTTTTCTCTGTATCTATTGAAGCCTTCCAGTTTATGGTTGACTGAGCAGCTCCTTCATAAACAGACAGCGCTGTGACATAAGGCAAAACTCTACATCACACTGCTGCACGAGTGTGTGATATGTGTGTATGTGTGCCTGCAAACACATTCATGTGCTGCACGACTGTGTATGAGTGTGGGTCTGCGTGTGTTTCAGTGTGTGTAATTGACTTAGCAGAGTCCCTGTCTCAGTGTTAGACAGCAACATGACATTAAGTCTTGTTTTACAGCAACATTAGTGCGGCACCCTGTCTGGAAGCTGTCTCCAAATGCAAATCAAATCCCCAGCCCTCGTTACTGAAAGGGCCCTTTTAGGGTTTTAAAAGAGAAAATCCGACCCAAACACATCTCATAAGTTATTCTTTTGATCTCAAATCGGGCAAGACTCAAATCCTTTACCCTGTGGAGGTTTTCCATCGAAGGAAACTCTTTGCACTTCTTGGCAGCCGTTCAGTTATTGATAAGGAGAAGAAGTGAGGAATGAGGAGGGACTGAAAGATGATGAAAAACACTAAAATGTGCAGCATAATATCAATTTAATAAAATCTGATGATATCGCTTTTAGCTGTTTTCATGTAATCTGAGGTACAAGACATAAACCAATCAGATTTCACTTTGATCATATTTAGCAAGTCATTTTGCTGGTTTTCACACTCGAATCAAAGCCAGTTTTGCTGATCATTTGTAGAGAAATGTGGCATAGAAAACTGCAAAAGTTTACATTTAATCATGTAAAGTGCATATTTACTGACAGCTGGTCAGATTGAATGATACTTTTGCCTGATGAGTTTATTATGTTTGGCTGGTATTCCCCACATCAGTGCTGCTAGAAAAGGTTTGTCTGAACACTTCTTTGTGCCAGCTTTATGGAGTGAACCCAAACTGGCACATGAGAACAAGAATGGAGAGTGTGTGATAGCAGATATGATGTGATTTTAATATGAATTCAAAGGTTTAGCTACTGTAACATTTTCTTGCTTATTGTGGAATCTGATGTCATTCATGGGCATTTGGTAACCATGCCAACATGGATGTGTGAGTGCAGATATTTCCATTGTTTCACTCACCAAACATCTAGCCTGGTTTATTGATCATGTGGAATTCAGGATAACAGATGTATACCTGAGAAATTGCAAAATGTTCATGATGAATATGTCGTATCTCCAAAATGTGGCTTTACCAGAATTCATCTTCAGTATCTACTCAAAGCAACGTGTGTTTATTTTCATATTTTGGCAACTGAAAGCACTTACATATGGCTATTTTGATCTCTCCCTGATCTTAACTGTAGTGTTTGAGTTACCTAAACAGAATCACTCACAGGACTCAGGATGCAAACCCCAGTCTCTGAAGTCACAACTCTTGTCAGAGGACATTCAAGTTGCAAATATGTTTCTACATTAAACCTGTTTCACTTGACCCTACATACACTACTCTTTATGCTGGGTAAGAGTGAGGAATATCTGTCAGTGTCATACACATTAAAGTACTTGCCCCTTTTTGCCTTTTTTCCCACCTGTGTCACTCACCTCAGTTTACCTCCAAACTTCAGGAGGAATTCACACATGCACGAAGAAACTGCACAAGGCAAGTACAGACACTGACTGGCAGATGAACTTGCGCGCACACACGCATATATACAGTACATAAACAAAGATGCCCACAAATGCATTACTCACACCCATACAAACACACACACTAACACACACAGACGTACACATTTCCCTCCCCCCCTCAGAGCCAATTCTACATCCCTGCCTATCCCTCCCATGGAGAGTTGTTAATTAATTCTCTCCCTTTGTACGTTCGCCAAGATCAAACGCAGAGAGACAGAAAAACACTGCAACTTTCTCTAACTGTACTTAATGAGCAACGGTAATTTAGGTCCCCGTTTGCACTGCCTCCAAGTAAAGAAACAGAGTTACCTCAACCCAAATCCATTATTCATTAAATGGTGTGATGTGAAGGTTTTTCCCCCTATGTTAACTGATGGAGGGATAGATAGATAGATAGATAGATAGATAGATAGATAGATAGATAGATAGATAGATAGATAGATAGATAGATAGATAGATAGATAGATAGATAGATAGATAGATAGATAGATTTTTGTTGGTTATTAATCTGCACTCTGTTTACTTTGTTTTTCTTTTGGTCTCTTCTCTTCTCCATTTCTTCCCTGTTTCTCTCTCTCTCTCCTTATGAGGTGTCACACACAGTGTCTGTCTGTCGATAAAAAGACTATTTGCAGCTCCAGCGAAGCTTTAACTCTCTGGCTGTAATAGACAAACTAGACAAACAGCCAAACACAGCAGCAAGCTAATGATTATGGTCCTGCTCAGGGTGGTGAAAATACTATAGTGCTGCCCCCTCTCTCTCTTTCTCTCTCTCTCTGTCATATATATGGCATGTTTGCTCACTCTTTCACTCACTTTCCCCCTCTTTTTGTTTTTGTTTACCTTCTTTGCACTCTGCCCATCTTTATATCTCTTCTTTGGTCTGGGAACAATAACAGAGGTGGATAAGGTAAAAGAAAAACGATAAAGTGAGAGTGTGCAGAGGAAGCACATACAGGCACATGAGATCCACTGCGCACATGCAAGCACTGTGCCTGTATGGCAGCAACAGAACGAGGCGTCAGCATTCAGAGTGATTAGGGCTGTTTCACACAGTTTTGTGTGACAGTGTGTGTGTATACCTGTGTGTATAGCCATTAGCAGCCATGATAAAATGGCACTCTCATTTGCGGTTAAGCCTCGTGCCACAGAATGACTGTGGTAATGCCTTTAACTCTAAACAACCACATCCCACTGCATTACTACATCGTACTGTAAGCAAGCGGTGAGGCTCCTTTCTACAGCGGCTCAGGCTCAAATGATAGACTTCATTAAAATGGAATCCATTAAATATGTGTTTTATGTTTACCTGCCCACGCTGAAAGGACTAGTAATGTATCGGCTTAAAAGCCACTATGTGATCTTAATCTTAATCAGTAACAATGCAATGATCTAACACCACTTCTCTGTCTTTTTTTTTTTGCCAGATTTCTCAGGGAACTACCTCCACCTGGATGCAGGCGGTCACACCCAGCGCAAGCGTGCCCGGCTGCTGAGTCCTGAGGTGGGGCCAGAGCGAGGCCCGCTCTGCCTTGTCTTCTACTACCAGCTCCAGGGGGAGGCACAGGGGAGCCTGAGGGTGCTGCTGAAGGACAGTGACCAGGAGGAGACTCTGTTATGGACGCTTAAAGGAGACCAGGGGCCCCACTGGAGGGAGGGTCGCACCATTCTGCCCCAGAGCCCCAAAGAGTATCAGGTAGTCTTTCTTCAATTTAGTCTTTGAAACAAATCTTCTTCAGCTGCTCTGTGTTTTAAAAACAGAAGTTTATTTATTCCTGCCTCCATGTCTCTCCTCTCATCTAGGTGGTGTTTGAAGGATTTTTTGATCACCCGACCAGAGGCCACATTCGAATCGACAACATCCACATGAGCAACAGCATCGAGCTGGAGCAGTGTGCACGTAAGTCCCACAGCCTGTGTGTTTACCTGTCTGACCGTTTAATGTCCGTGTCACTCTGTCCCTCTTTCTGATTCTCTCTCTCCTTCACACCAGACTGTTTATGCAGTGTTTTCACCAGAGACCAGATGATAGGGAGAGAAGGGGGGAAACAGAAAAAACAAAAAAAAGAAAAAGGAAAAATATATATAAAAAAGAAAGTAGGCCACAAACGGCCTTTGGGCATGGATTCTAATCTATCTTTCATTATATTGCCATCTCTCTATCTCCTACAGTCTTTTCCTGCACCAACCACCCCACCATTCTCTGTGTGTCTGTTTCTCTCTCATTTACTTCTTCCATCCCTGGTATTGTCTTCCACTCAGTGTCTGTCATCAAGCAGCAAAAATGTAGCTGAGAGACTGTCGGACCATCACCAGCACCACTGGTTCTGGTGGTTTCGTTATTAACAAAATGTAATTCTTGAGGATTTTCCTCATTTTTCTTTTTTTTTTTTTTTCTTATTTCCTCATTCAAAGGGAATTACTGTGACAGAAGTTGTACTGTTATAGAATATAATCGCTATATTATGATTGACACACCTCTAACATAGCACTAATCTTTCTCACATATTACATCTCAGAGGCTGAATTTGGCTTCTCACTGTTACATATAGCTGTGTTAAATACTACACTGATCATCCATTGTTAGAGACACAGCTTCTTTTTTTTTACCTTAACATCATATACACCCTCAATTTTTATCTTTTCTTTACACAATCTTCTCTGAACTCACTGCTTCCACTTTAATACATGTGCTCTCCTGATTTCTCTTTTCCTTTCACATTCATAATAGATGTCACATCCGCAGGCAAATGATAAACCACAGTAAATTTCAGTGCCTGTTTCAATGACCCTTTAACTCACCTCCACCTTTCTTTTGCATCGCTTTATTTTTCTTTACTTCACCTTGTGCCTCTGTTTTTTTTTACACCCACTCTTCAATCCATCCTTTTATCTTCTTCTTCTGGCCTTACTACCCAGCATGTCTGCTGTTATTGACACCTTGCATCTAGACACAATAAAGACAGAGAGTAATGACAGGAAAGAGTGTAAGACAGAGTGACAATGCACAACGGAGAGAAGAGAATAGGAGAAATAACGGACACGCAGTATTTTACATTATTAATAAAGGGCTACTGAGTCAATAAATAGATTGACTCATAAAAATAAGTCATTACTCATGTACATCTAAGCCTCTCAGTTCAGTGCCTGTCAGTCCAAGGCTCCTTTGAGCCTGAATCAACCTTTTATCAACAGCTGACATTCATATTGCAGTGGTTCTGTCACTGCTTCTTTAAGAGTGGCCCTTACCCCTTCCTACTGATATTACAAGCTGCTGGTTAGTCATCCATATCAGTTACTAACCACCATCATTAACATTTCTCCTCTCCTTCTTCTTCTGTTGCAGAGCCTTTCCCTGCCTTAACTCCTGGCATCAGCAGTAAGTTCTACTTCCTGTCCCATTTGTACTTCCTGTGACAAATGTCTGTGCTTCCTGCTTGTTGCTAAGCTCAGCTCACAGCGCTGCTCCGGTGTGCCTAACTCGTTACCATATAGTCGTAAATTACACAAACTGAAAAGGAATTACATTTATCTTGGCTGAAGATTCAACTCCTGTGCTGCTACATCGTTTCTTAACAGATCTAAATATTATCCTTTATATAAAGAGTATGGATTTCTGAAAACAGGGTGCAGGACATCGTTAGGATGTGTATGTTACTGACAGATGATGATGTGTGGGAGAAAATGACAGTGACTATGCAACTTGATGGAATGGATCCTTTGCATTGTTCCAGCATGACTCCCTGCATGCTGGGCTGATAACTCTCAGTTATGTAGTTTGATCTTGTTTGTTTCTCAGTGAGGAATTTTACTCTTCACTATATAAACATGAGATTATTTACTACTACAGCAACACTGGTAGAGGATCATCATGGATCAAAGCATCAGGTTGACTGGGTATTTTCACAGATAGATATGGTTCAAGTGTTTAATGCTGGTCTTTCACAGGTACGTTAATCCTTAGTGTAACATTGTACCTATGGAGTGTGCAGAGAAACCTACAAATTACCGAAACAGTGTTCATTTTCAGTCGTTCGTATAAGTAACAACATATAAGGTGACATAGGAATGGAGATTTAGACCAACAGGGCTGACCTGCTTAAAGTGAAGCAGTCTCCATCTGGTCTTTTTCTCTAGGCCTCGGTGAAATAAAAGGCATTAGCAGGACTTGCTTCCCCAGTCCAACCCTCACTGCTTTCTAATTTTAGAGAGCAGCACAGTCGCTCCTCATCCATTACTCCATCTTGATTTGTTGTCAACAGTAAGCTCTCTGTATTCAGCACCATATAAGGAGCCTCACGTCTTCTGTCTCCTTACTTTTTTTTCTTTCTTTCTTCTGCTCTCTTCTATACCTTGCTCTCTTCTCTGCCTCTCTACTTCCACATCAACTTTGGTCTTTTCCTCTGTGCTCCTTACCTTTGTTTTCAGATACTCCTCTCCTCTCCTCTCCTCTCCTCTCCTCTCCTCTCCTCTCCTCTCCTCTCCTCTCCTCTCCTCTCTTCACAAGTTGCTGATCCCACCTGAATGAAATGCAAAGCTGATCCCCATCCAACTTCCTTTTTTCTCTTTTCTCTTTATCCATGTTTTTTTTTCTCCCTCTTTCTCAAACAGGCCAGTCTGAGAGCAGATAAAATAGGGGCTTAGGCAGATTATGCTACTGGAACTCTTGTTTTCAAAGTGTGGGTTGAGACCTAAAACTCTGGCCGCAAGACTGCTTCTGTTTAGAGAGAAAAGAATGGAGAAGCCAAGTCTCAGAGACTTGGCTTCTCTGAGACACTGAATCTCTTTAAATTTGGGACTAATTTAAATATATACATATACAGCACAAACTCTCTTTCACAACTCTGGGCAGTATAAAGGAGAGGTCCATCAACATTTTTACAGTTTGCAGTTTGTTTTACATTTAATTGGTTTTTGTGTGTAATGAATTTAATATTCAGTTTAATCATTTAGTGCATAATATGTTTATAGTAACTCAAGCACAGGCATTACATAGAAAATCGTGTTTCTCAACCTGGGAGTCTGAAGCACAAGAATAACTGCTACATGATTATGGTTGCTGCACTTTCATTCAGTTTGTGTCCATAGCAACCAAACCAAGCAGGTGTTGGTGGTAGGTAGAGAGACAGCGTATTAAGGTGTACCTGAATTTGTTCGTATGTGCAGGTTTCTGTGTGTGTGTGTGTGTGTGTGTGTGTGCGTGCTACTAGTGTGAGAGAAGATCAAAATCAATCCTTGACTATTGTTAGATTCTTTTGCGGCACTTGGTTTTGTTCAGCTCAATATAAACATAATTATATCACTCCCAAAAATAGTAAAAGCCAAGAGCTGAACTGAAAAAAGCTGAAGTCTCCTGACTCATGCTCTGATTTATTTCAAATATTTGACCCTGTGCTGGTTGGTGTCCTGGACTGTTGGATACTGGACATGTATCACATTTTGGCAGCAGTGCCACATTTCTTGAAACCTTCTTTGCTTTTCTCAAAACCGTAAACACAAAGCTCAATAGTCACTACAACTACTTACCCCAAACCTCTTGCAAAACCAAACCCACACCCTTAAAAGAGTTTCAGATCATACACAAGCCACTCAAATCACACTGTTTACACTTGCATGTACATGAACAAGGATATGATCTGTCATAAATACTCAGATTTCTCCTGAAATGACTGTTTTTGTTCTTGCTCTTCCTCCTCTAGCTCTCAGACCATTTTCCTCCATTGTTTCCTTCAAACTTCAACTCATCTTTATCATTTTGCATCATGAGTGCATCACAGTGAACAGTGTGGTTAAGCGAGTGAAATTTTGTTTTGCAAACAGGTGATATGAGATCTGCAACTTGTATCTAACTGCTGAGAAGTATTTATGATTTTCCCAAAAGAGTGATTGAATGGCTTCGGGCCATTTAGGGTTTGGTTCAGACAATGGAATTTAGTGTTTAGTAACAATTCAGAAAAACTCTTGAGCCCGTGATGAAGGATTAAAATGCTCTTTTGGATGTTGGAATGTGGCCTAAGAACCGTGGTGTTTCTATTCAAGACCCGCAACATTTAGTACCAATACTTTTGTTCTACATATTTTTTATGTGCCTTTTTTATGTGAGGGTGAAGAGGTAACTCTGTGAACAGCAGGTTCCTTTTAAAATTCTCCATCATCAAACATTAACTGTGATGACTGCAAATGTCCTGTGGGTGAAAATGAGGCTGAAGCTGGGCTTTGAGCGATTAAGGCATGAATTCTAAATTAATGAAAAGAGAAATTAAAGAGTTTTTAAATTTTAAAAATGGGGGAAGTGTGAGGAGGAGGACTGGCTGACTGAGTGAAGACGCCTTAAGTAAGTAATTAGGGAGCAGCATTAAACTGATGTCTCAGCAGATCTTTTGCAGTTGGAGATTTCCTGATAACCAGCTGTGATAAAGTGACAAGTGACAGGTGGAGTAAAGTAAAACTAGAAAAAAAAAGTAACACAATGAACCAAACTGATCAACAAATCTCACAGTTTAGAAGAAATGTGGAAATTTAAAATCAGATTTCAAATGCCTGTCCTAAATTACAGCCTGATGTTGTGATCATTCGTCAACAGTACGAAGGCAGCTTAACGGCCATGTGACCAATGTGCCACATTTCTTGAGTCTTTGTATCCATGGCAACCGAAGATGCATTTCTTTATGCACACGCACACACATGCACATGATCGTCCTGGGAAAACTGTAAAATTTTGCAGTTTAATAGGAGCAATTCCCAGATTTAAAGGCACCAATAAAAAAACAGTGAATGTCAGCCGCCTAATCGTCATAGTCACCAAGATAAGAGTCACTATAAAACTATTTCTGCATCATGTATTGTCTTGAGTTCTTGTTGACAGAAAAGCAAAATAAATGAAATTGGATAATCGTCCTTTAACACTGAAAAAAAGTCATTATATTGTCCAACTCTTTGTTGTGGTACTGGTTAATAGATCCATATAAACACACTTAAAAATATATTTCCAACACATAAACATAAATTTGAAAAGCTTCCATGATTTGCGTCAATTTTATGTATCATTGCTCTGTCGGTAAAATGGCGTCATGTATCTGGACAGCACTTCAGTTTGGACATGTTTAGGACTTGTGAAACCAAGACTGCGTCCTGTCTCTGAACTCTGGTCATGATGCTTTACTTTGCAGCCACACTTTAGCTCGCTTCTTTAGAAACATTCCTCTTTTTTCCCTCTTTCTTCCTCAAAAAGAAAAGTAATGGGCAATATTTTGCAGTCCTGGAAAGTTTTAATCCACCGTAAGACTCTCTCTGTACTTAGAGTGCAGCTTTACAATCAAAGCTAATTTTAAACCCTAAAAGAATACATCTGAACTTTTTTAAGAAGAAGAAACATTATCTGTCTGGTTTCCTTGAGCTTCCGTATCTCTGCACCTCTTCTTCCCGTGTCCTTTCATTATTTGTCTCTATTTCTACTCACCCTGCCTGTACTTCGTCTCTCTTTCTCCCATTCTTTTTCACTCACATTCTTTCTTTAATTCTCTCCCTTTATTTTCTCTGTCTCTCCCTCTTCCACAACCTCTCTCTCAGCGGGTTTCTTTCGCAGTCAGTTGACGGAGTATTGAAGTTTCAGACAAACCCTTTAATGCAGGATTAAAGATATCATGGCAGGATTAGCTCTCTCCCCTCACTCCTCCCCTTCCCACCCTCTCTCGCCTCACTTTCTACCACCCCTCTCTGTTTCACTACATTCTTTCTTCCAGTAATTCCTTTTCTTTTATCCGCTCTCCTTCTTTCTCCCTGTAATTTCTCTCTTTTTCTATCTCCACCTCTTCTTCTTGCCACTCGACTCCCTTCAGTGTGATCCTGCCCTGATAAACACAATTGCACTCAATGAAATACGACCACTTAACACTCCCCGGCCCTTTGTTGCAATCAGCCACTGCATAATCAAGGCTTTGCATTCTCTGATCGATTGTGAATGCATGGCATGAGCCTTTGCGTGTCAATGTGCAGCTAATGCTTGTGACGTTTGCATCATGAGCAGAAAGGTAAAAGTGACTTAGTGTTTGTTGAAACACTGAGACAGCGAGTTAAATGTGGAAGCTGCTGTTTTAGCCTGCTGTTGATCTTATGTCAGCCTATATATGTCTACCAGAAAGGCAATAACTTCAATTCACTGCTCCTGTTATTGATCACCCTTTAATTACTGTTGCTAGGCCTGTCAAGCTTTCCATTCTCACAGCCTTTATGAGGTATAATGGTATCAGATTTATTGAAACCAAAATCATCAGTTATATCATCATCTGTTTAAACAACGGATCTCTGAATGTAGAGAAGTGTAAATAGAACCAGGTTTTTTATTCAGTGACTGATGGCCATCAGGTTCGTTCACCTGCACTGATAATGTATGTAACAGCACTGTTCTTTTGTTGCTTTCTAGAGAGGACTTAGTGGTAACAGTGTATCATAAAGGCGATGTGACATCAGGCAGTTATGTCATGCCATTGTGGTTCAAACGTACTCTTAAAATACAGACTATGGAGCTAAGTTAAATTATGTAAACATTAGCATTTAAAGTAACACTACTCCCTGCTGTAGGAGCTAGCTGGCTTGAAATGCTAACAGTAGCATTATTTCCTAAACATTTTTTTGTTCTCAGTATTTGAGATGCTGGAACAGTGGACCAGATTACACTTTAGTGTATGGAGAAATCCAAAGCTTGACAGACCTGCTGTGCACAATTATGCTTATGGGAGGGGTTTAGCAAATTATCCAGTCAACAGCTCCAATGCGGCCTGCATGCCTGCCTCGCTCATCGACTGAGCCAATTAGTAAATGTGTCCTCCTGCCCTCCAGGGGGTGCCATGTCTGGGATGGAGCCCACAGTAGACACAGTGGTGGCACAGCCCGTCCCTGCCTACTGGTACTATCTGTTGGCGGGAGCCGGCGCCATCTTGCTGCTGGTCACTGTTACTGTGGTGGTGATACTGTGCTGCCATCGGTACCACTGGACACCCAAGAAGACCAGCAGTAGCCATCATCAACATTCAGTGATGTACCACAACAACCAACATCCAAATCAGCAAGTTCCACAAAACTGCTACCAGAACCAAAACCTCACTTATAATCTGATCCACAGCCCCAACCAAAACCACCTATACCCAGGTACAGGGCCAAGTCTCGAACCCATGCTCACCATCAGACTGGAGAAAGATGACAACCATGATTCCCAATGTTGAAACAACTGGACAATATGAATGAGAGAGAATGCTTTACTCAAATGATGTGATCAAGTATTATGAAAACTCCCTGAAATGAATGATCAGCAGAGGCATTCAGCATAAACGGTAGGCCTACTCTTCACAGATGAGAATCTACACTGAGGAGACATTACAATACTAGTTCCTGTTGCATATGACTGATCTCCCTGGCCAACCAGGATGCACTTTTGCTAAACTTTCCTGTCGGCTGGAACTGGTATGTCGTAAAAAGTATAACTCCTGATATTGAACTGTATGAACATCCCTCGGCGG
This sequence comes from Caranx ignobilis, assembly GCA_021432705.1. Taxonomy (NCBI): domain Eukaryota; kingdom Metazoa; phylum Chordata; class Actinopteri; order Carangiformes; family Carangidae; genus Caranx; species Caranx ignobilis. The sequence goes on from MU269983.1 coordinate 17,748,608, forward strand.
GGAAAGCAAGTGAAAGAACATTGATCCTGATGGAAGATAGGAGCCCGTGAACAACAACATAGTGCAACTTTTTTGCCGGCACACACTGGCTTCAGTTACAGTTGCACCACAATCTGAATATGAGAGTGAATAACGACAAAATTAAACAGACAAATAGACTGTGGATAAGACATGTTCATGCAGTGTACAATGTCAGGGTTGTTGGTTTATTTTCCTGAACAGGATGAGTCTGTCTGCCCTGCTCTGGTCTGTAGCTTGGACTCTCCAAATACCCTGTCTGACTCTGAAGGGATTTACACACAGGTACATGGAGGGAGAGAGGACACAATGTGTGCTGCATGAAAAGAGGAGGCTATTTCTTTGGGACTGAATGAAGCTACAGTTTATTTGTTCGCTAGCCTTTGAGAGGCCCGGGAGTGACAGAGACAGATTAAGAGCAGAAAAGGGGAGAGGTAAAGGAAGAATTAGTGCTGCCCATCCAGCCATGGCTGATAGACAGCTAGGCACCCAAAGTGTGTTGCTCCTTTGGTCTGCGAACAAGGGATCAGGGCTGTGCTGTTCTCCGGCTGGTTTACACAAGGGAAAGATAGGATGAGACGAGCTAAATCACATCCTGCACACCTAGAAACAAACACACACTGCATCGAGGCTCAAACACACACACACACACACACACACAAACATGCACGAACACCTCAAGACTTTACAAGTCCCATGTGTTACCTTGAGTGCATTTTTCATCACATCCTGATATGCCTTTTTTTTAACAAAAAAAAAAAGAACGTGCTTTAAAAATATTACCTCCTCACCTCCAGACCGAGGTCGTGCCTCAGTGTCAAATAAGAGTATGAATTGACTCTATACAGTTTGTTGCCTGGATCTCATGGATAACCCAATGCCTGTGTCTGTAAATGTTCAAAATATACTAAACATCTTAGTATGTCCTGCATTCATTATAAGTATCTGAAGGTGCAGGTATGTTTTCCTTCTGGTCTGTGCAAGAAAAAAAAAAATCTTAAAAAATATTTCTTTTATGGACATATTTCATTGTTTGTGTGTTATCCTCGATTACATGTCCAGATTTTTTTTTCTTTTTTTTGCAAATTGGCCTGGTAACCTGAAAAACAATATGGATTAGGCTGCCGCGTTGCCAGTTTTGCATCTGTTTAACAGGTGAGACCAAATGTGCTGTGACAACAAGCATCTTACCGTCGAAGCTTTTTATATTGTAAAACAGCTGATCCAAGCTCACTGCTCAGTCCTTCTGATCACATCATTCACCCTGACCTGTTTGAGTACAGACTGACACCAGTGCGGCACAACTGTCAGACTACTTTTTTTAATCACTTTTGTATCACCTGGTCACATTCATATATGTTGACATTCATCAGTGCGTATTCCTCTTTGTTGATACAGGAGTTAAGAGTGTGTGAAAATTTACTTAAGTGTAACATGATGCACTTTTGATTGAGTTGTGTTACCCATTATTTTGCAATGTTGAGAGTGACATTAGCACTTTTCTTCTTAATATTCATTTCTTGATTGGTTGATGATTTATTTCATGTACTGTGAATTTAAAACAAAAACAAGTTGAGTCGTGTACTGGTGGTGAATTAAATAGCAGTTTTTTTTTGTAATCACAACATACAATAGGCCTATCTATGAGCTTCTTATGTATAATAGTTATACAGTGTTTATTTTTATACATAGTGTTTATTACATAAGGCAACAATTATGTTGATTGTGTTCACTGAGATGATCTTAACAAGTTTCTTGACTTTCATTTGGTGTCACATCCTCCAGTTGAAGCCATTTTGTCCTTCATTCAAAGCATCCAGTTTAATTCATAGAGGGGCACAAGACTGAAGCTAAGCAAGCCCATGTGTTAATACATGTGACAACAATGATATATATAAAAAAGAGAAAATGAATGTGATTGGGTTTGGATGGAGAAGTCAAGTATCAGCTTCTGTTGAGATCCTTGTCTGTGAAATTGGGCATACCTCTTTGGTACTTGTTTTTTTGGACCTCTCTGTTGTGTGCAACCCCCCTACATCATTTTGTTCATGCCCAAATCCCCCTGCTTTATTTTTTTTTCTTTTTTTCTTTCTTTCTTTTTTTTCATCAAACCTGCTTGTTCCTATTCTACTCCTTCCCCTCATTGCAAATCCTCCCAGTAAAAAACACAGGAGAGAAAATGAGAGGCAGAGATGGAATAGAGCAAAATCTCTCTGAGGAGAAGGGCCCATTAAGCAAGCCCCCTTTCCCTCCAAAGAATGTGCCCAGAGATGGAGTGAGATGAAAGAAGTGAAAAAAACTGCTCTCTATACTTTCTAAAGATATTTTTTTTTCTCTTTACTCCAAGAGGAAGGCTAACAGGGAGGCAGGTTGGGGTTTGGACTGAAGGAGGGAGAGAACTGAAGGAGGAGGGCAGGTTGTTTCAAACACAAAAGCAGATAAAAGGAGTCTTTTGGCAGAATAGACTGTGAGATGTGATACACGTTATATGCTCTGCACACATACACTCACATGCACCATCTAACAAACACAAAGCCTTGTTAGCAAGAGCAAAGATTTCACCATACCATCAGATTCAGCAATTTAAATCACTGTTTCTCTCCATTTCCATATTCCCCATACTGACAAACTTCATTATATTTTGTCTCGTAACATTCTGTTTTGTGCTTTAGTCAACATGCACTTAAGTTTTTTTTTGTGCTGCATATCCATTTTCTGCCTCCCCATCCCCCCTCACTTCCATTTGAATTGACTTGCTTGTGATTTACACATTATATGACTCATTCTAGCAGCCCTGCGCTGTAGCCTAATCAATGTGGGTCCGAAATTCAAATAGAGGAATGATATATGACTGTATTTATGTTGTGCTACCAGTGCACTTTTCTTTTTCATTCTCTCTCCCTCTATCAAACTTTTTGCAAGATTTGGAAAATGTGCTGGCATCTTTTCATGCAGCACTTTTAAATCAACTTTCCCTCATTCCCGCTCCCTTCTCCATCATAGACTACTTTGAAGCCCTTTAATATTTCTAATTAGTTAATGGAGCTGATTGCATTCATAAAACCCTGCAGTAAGCATTTCTAGCCCTCAGACCATCTCTGTTTTTTTCTCTTTCCTCCTCCTCCTCCTCTGTTTCCTCTGAGAAATATTACAAGTGAAAGCACTCTAGCAGGTCCTTGGGCTTCCACTAGAACTGCATATGGTGCCAAAGAGCCATCCACATCTTTGCCTGAATAAAAAAAAGCCCCCTTTTTTTATTCTTCTCTTTACTAATTGGAGAGTGGAGATAAAAATGGGGCCACAGGGAGTTTTAATCTCCTTTCAGATCCGTGTGATGATTCTTCTCAGGATCCTAGCCTGAGGGCTTTAAGCCAGGATCATTAGAAAGTATTCAACACTTTTCCAAATAGTGTCCGAGCATCCCTCATTTCTTATCCTGCAACTTCCTCCTATCTCTCCTTCGGTGATTTAATGTTTTCCTGAGGGCTGCGGTGATTTTAGTTGGTCTGTTGCAGAGGAGAATTTACAGTCTGGATGGTCTGTTGTGAGACAGAGGAGAGGACTGATGAGGTGCCTTCAAGTGCAAGTGTAGAACATCACATTTCAGCGCTTCATATAGTGTTTATAAGTCATAGTGTGACTATAGGGATCAAGCATATTTGGCTTTGCAGGAGGTGTTGTAGTGTCACAGCTGATTCTGATTCACATGACAAACTTAAAGACATGCTCAAACTCTCCAAGCCTGCATGTTTTGATACATCTGTCTTGTTGCCTGTATTTCACACAAGCACAGCTTCATACTGAGTTTTTGACAAATCTACTTTAATGATGTCATTTTTATCAAATGAATCAGTGATGTTGTTATTGCTCTTTGATTTCTTGGTCTAATAATTGAGTTGTTTTTTTTAATAGAGTTTTCTTGATGTAAATCTGTTAAAGACTGAATATTCTGAAATGTGGCATCAGGCAGGGATGAGGTTGAGTTAGCTTTATATCAAACTGTGACTAGTTTAGACTCATTCAGAGTGAATGAAACCAGCCTTGAGGTGATAAAACTGCTCAACTGTTCATCCCGGGCTTCAGCCACATCGCTGTTTTATTTAATCTTGTGCACTTTCTCTGCCTGTGTAAAGCAAAGACCTCGACTTAATGATTGTCTTTTTGACTCTGGATGTCACAACCTCACACTTCAAGCAAACAAAACGCGGAGATACAGAGAAACAATGCGACAAAGCCAATAGAGAGGTTGGGTTCGCAATCAATTAGATTTCAATTCAAAGAAATCTCAACAACTGAACAGTTTGCACTCCATTTAACAGAGGGTTTGTTGGTTGCTTTAATGTTTGAATTGAATTTAAATGGAGTCACTTTGCTTTGTTTACTTTCTCACTGGTTTTGGAGGACAATTTTGGGTCAATTCTAAACAATTAAAAATTGATTCTGTGACTTCTTTTCTAATTTCAAGGAAATTGCTTCATATTGACTCCATGTGCAAATATATTTTTGTCACAGGTGGTAGGTGTCATTTAAAAAGTATTAGATTTACAGATTGAAGAGTATTGGAAGTTTGTAAATGTTGTTTATTATAGATGGGATAATATGAAGATGCCACATGTTGAGATTGTCTCATAGAAAAATGACCTCACCTAACTGAGGAAATGAGGCTCTGTATCTTTTTTCATATCTACTAAATTAGTTTTCCACCTCTTATCTTTTGAATATCTATTACGGTTTCACTTCATAATGCGTTTTTGGTTCCTTTGCCCCTGCAATAAATGGTTATCAGCTGCCCAGATATTGCTCTGTTTTTTCAGGGGATTGTAATAGCAATTTCCTTGAATAAAACTGAATTGAAGCAGGATTGAGCCTCCAGACCCTTCAAAGCCTTGCACTGCGGCCTGCCTCAGAAATATTAAGTGATATTTTAGCTTGTTGAATTTCATGGTCTCGGAGTAAAAAGAAATATATTGTGGGGAATGTGAAGGTAATAAAAGTAATATTTTTCTATGAAACCATTTTGTGTGAGCGTGTGTGTGTGTGTGTGGATTTTTTTTTCACGGTTCAGTTTCTCATGCTTTCTCTCTCTCCTTCCTATCTTTCAGCTCATTCTCTCAATCTCTTGACTCTGTTTTCATTTCTAAGCAAATAAAAAAGAGAGCATTGATGCTTATCACATAATGAAAGTTGCTGGCTTTATGCAGGTAGTCTGGGTGAAATGTTTAGTTATTTTCCCTCGACAGAGAGAGCACAGAACAAAACAGGTTACAAGAAATCTCTTGTCTGATCTCTTTAGAAAGTTTAAACAAGATCAGTCACTCTTTAAGCCGTTTGTGCAGTTTGATTTCCATCTGCAAATGTAGCTGCTGTGCTGACAACATAAGAGATGGAGTGATGCTATCACAACATGATGTAGACTCTAGAGTAGCTCCAGCTTGACTGGATGGTTGAGATTAATACAGTTATTTCTGTCTTTTTCTCAGACCCCCGGCCAATGGATTTCGGAAAAGATCCTGTTTTCAACAAGCATCCAATCAATGGAGGTGAGCTTCTCTTCTCTTTTCTCTTCTCTTCTCTTCTCTTCTCTTCTCTTCTCTTCTCTTCTCTTCTCTTCTATTCTATTCTATTCTATTCTCTTCTCTTCAGCCTAAGGCGATACTGGCTGTTTTACAAGTCTCACTCAAAGAATAGTGAAATAGCTCTTTAAGCTGGGGCATGCCTGTGGCTACACATTTTACTTGTGACTCCATAGGAAAAAAGCCTGTGGCGACAGTGACAATCTCTAGTGTGTGTGTGTGTGTGTGTGTGTGAGCGTGCAGAGTGAGGGGAAGAGAGTGAGAAGTGTGTGTCTGTGTGTGCATGTGGGCATGTTGGTGAGCATTTCCTCTCCTCCTCTTTCATGTTCCATGGCAGACAAATTGAGACAGACAGCTTCCTCCTGGGCACCTAGAAAAACATCTGTCTGTAACAATCATGGTTTACTTCCCAGGCGTGTGTGTGTGTGTGTGCGTGCATGTACCCATATGTGAATGGGTGTGTGTCCACATGCACATGCTACTATCCCTTGTTTCTCAAAGTCTCTTGACAGATACAAGAAGAGTACTCAGCCTTTACCTCACTAAACAAGGCTGTTTACTGTCTGTTAACTGCTTTGTTGTCAATGTTTCTTTGTGTCTTTGTGTGTCTGCGTGTGTCTGTGTGCGCACATGTGTGTCACTCTCTCTGCGTGTGTGTTCAGTGTGTTCTTTCATAACGCACTCTAAATGCAGTACTTAATTGTGGATTGGCTTGTTCATGTGTATACATTCATTAAGTGGATTAGCATGACCACTTCTACTAAGTACATGTGCACACTTTAGCACTCACAACACACACCAGAGAGCACCTTTAGTGTAATTTATTTCATTATGCTTCCAACCTTTTTGAAGTCAGTACCAAGTGGGCTAACAGAATTAGCCTTTCTTGAATATGAGCCATGTTGGACAGTTGCCTTATATACTGTTAAATCAATTTTTTTAAAGTGAGACTATGAGAAAAAGCATTCATCCTCTTACATATGAAATGTAAAGTCCATTAGTACAATTACTGCCACAGCAGGACTTGGTCTGGTACGACCAGTAGCTAATGGTCACTAATGTTATCTAACTTTAGATATTGCTTTGTAAATGACACTGCAGACTGTGCTCATATATGACCATTTTACCACATTTTAGTATTTGCCATAACATTGTAATTGTCTCTTGTGGCCTCAGAGGAACTAATAAGCAAATAATACAGTCTTTTGTTTTTGAACATATCAGTGCTTTCAGTTCCATAACTTTAGATCAAGTATAATTTTTATACTCCTAATATATAAGTATTATGATTATTCGTTCCCTGTAGAGATGAGCAACACTCACACATTCAGGCAATGCAGAGTTATTGATGAACAATAGCGTGCATGTGTTTGGACTGTGGGAGGAAGCTGGAGAATCCATACAGGAACAGGATGCACCACCATGCCTCCTTTATCGAACTGCTGTTTGGACTTTTCAAGTCACACTGCACTTCAGGTGTAGCCCCCACACAGCAATAAGTGTCACTGACTAAAATATATGTTGGCAGGATGGATTTGAAAACTCAAGCAGGTTTCTTGATAATTTAATTATACAGATGTCAGTGAATTGAATCATGTGGCCTAATGGCAGAAATAGACCCACAAATCTAAATAACAGCAGTGTGTTTTACTGGATGTGAAGAACTGTGTGATTTGTAGGAAGTAGGCTAATAAATGCAGAACCATCGCTCTGTGGTGGTTTGTGTTTACTTTAACATTTTTAATCATTTGTACAGTAGAAGTGTTTTCTAAACTTTACTCTTTTCCTTCCAGAATACATCTTCCCTGGGTGGCCGTCCCCCTTCTCCACCCCCTCCTCTGATATGGACCCTCCATCCGTCACCCTGGTGTCGGAGAAAGACAAGGACAACGCCTGGCTGTACACACTGGATCCCATCCTCCTCACCATCATCGTGATGAGCTCTCTGGGTGTCCTGCTGGGTGCAGTTTGCGCTGGTCTGCTCCTCTACTGCACGTGCTCCTACAGCGGGCTCTCCTCACGCTCCTCCACGACACTGGAGAACTACAACTTTGAGTTGTACGACGGGATCAAGCATAAAGTAAAGATAAACCAGCAGAGGTGCTGCTCGGAGGCATGAAGAGACGGAGGAAGAGAACTCTGGAGAGCAATGGGGAAAAGGTGTGTCCCATGATCCCCTGCGGAAAGTCATTTTGTTCTCAGTTTGGACAAAGAAAACATAAAAAAGAAGCACTATCTGTTATCATAATCCCCAATGTCCCCTAACCAGTATCCTGCTACTTCTCTGCTCTGATGTCTAAAGGGGTAACATTCAACTCAGAGTTTCCCCACCTATTTCTGTGCCAGGGGAACTTGTGATTTTAATCACCCCACATGCTATGAGGCCTAAACTGGGGGAGCAACCAACCCAAGTCTCCCCCTACCTACAGAACCATATCTCCTCTGCCTGCAGGAGAGAGCCTGCTTGATTCTAAAAGCCTGTGAATGAATGAAGGAATGAATCAATGAAAATGAATGACAGATCTACCATAGAATATAACCTACCAGCCACTGGGATAAAGCAGAAAAGGAGACGGACTAGCTCACCCGTGAGAATCTGGACGTTTGGACCTCAAATGACAGCACAGTCTAGGGTGAGAATGTTGGTGTTGGGATCCTTGAAGATCACAGGAATTTGATTAACACTTACCCGTGGCTGGCACTTTGCAGAAAGGCAACGATAGATTTGTCCACAAGAGCTTGAATTTGAATGTTGCCAATAGAGACGGCATGCAGAAATCAAAAAGTCCCAGCTTCTGACTGTTCGGGAAAACTTCAGCACCAGTGGACCATTTAACTTGGGTACTTAAGACTGAAATCAACACATATCAAGTGAATGCCTAACCCCTCCCCCTACTAAAGAAGTATAAAAAGATATCGAACCACACACAACTCAAATGAATCTAGATTTCTAAAGGCGAAGAAGGAAAAGAGGATGACAAAAAAATGACATTTTTTGATTTTTGTTTGTTTATGAAAGTTTTAGATATGAGTTCTGTGAGTTCCAAACATCCATTAGCTGGCCATATGGCGCTCGCTCACTCCTTTGTCTGCCCTCGGTCTGCGCTTTGTGAAACCAGTGGCATAGAAGAGTAATGGTGACTGTTTTTGTTCTGTTTGAGACTTGTGTCTGTTTGGAAAAAAAAAGGTAAAGAAAAGCCAGCTTTAGTTCGTAGCTGCCCTGTAGAGCTCTTATGCCATTTTTAGACTTTCTTTAGCGTTGTGTTGGACTCTATGGTCTTAACTGTTTCTTCAGTCCTTTCCTATTTTGGCACATTTTCCATTACAGATTATCAGTCTTTAGGAAGGTGAAGTAAGATGGAGGACAGAAAATCAGAGGTCTATCTAAATCTAACATGCTGTTATGGAGTCGTGCTTTAGATTCAGTATTCTAGAGTTTGTCTTTGGTATATATCTATATTTTTTTGCTTTTCAGACTGTATTGATGCCCAAATGAAGGACAGACACTGTGTGAACAAAATGTCAGTGATTGTTTTATTGCAACCTATGGATTGCCAAAGAGCTGTGTATGTGCACAGGGGGTCTGAACAAGTGGTAAAAGATGCTGGGTGGAGAGTGGACTAAGAGTGATTAATCATCCTGCCTTTTATCCACCACTCTTAATGTCACCCCCTGGACGAAGGACGCTCAGAAACAGAGGGAGGAAGAATGACTCAAAGAGGAGAATGAAAATCGTACTGTCGACTTTCTTGGACACACAATCGAGCCTTAAGCTAACTACAGTATACGCTGTATCGGAGGACAGCCATCGAGGAGGGCCAGTGCTGCTGGAGAGACTGATAAACAGGAGGAGACACATGCAAACAGGCGCACGCACGCACACACACATACACACACACACACAAACAAATAAGGGACAGAGAGGACATGTTTACATCCAGGAAATATCTGTCTCATTATCACCAAGTAACCTGTTGATGTCTGAACATCACTAACACTAATGAAGTTTATACTAACCATACTTCAAAAACCTGATGAGGTCACTGGACAACCAAAATATTCAGGATGCATGTGGACGTTTTTTCCAGCATGATATTTCTCCCCAAAATACTTGATGTCAGCTGAAATCATATAGGTAGAAATGTAAAGGTATCCTGCAGAGTTTTTGACCACTGGTGTGGCTGTGGAGCATTGTCTCTGTATCTCCTGCACACGCACAAGCATGCAGCAACATGGCTTCACACTGTCCCTCTGCCTGACAGTTGGTAGAGTTCATGTGCAAAGAAACATCATTTTCAATGATAGAATTTAACATTTACAATAACTGTATTGTCTGCAAAGCTACAAAGAACACCAATTATGATTATAGGTTTAAGAACAATTAAGATTATATTATGTTTATATATATACATATATTTATATATATATATAAGATATATTCTATTAATATTAGTGCAATTTGGCAAACATGAATGTAACCATGATCTCTAATTATTAAGAACAATGCTTTACGAATTTCTAATGAGTGGAAATGTACAAGAAAACTCAACGGGGTATCTTTCATGTCTTCCTATATGCAGTTTGTTTTTTTTTTAATCTTTTATAATTAACATATTAGACAGAACCATAGCCAAATATGTTAATGCTGTAAAGGATAATTTTATGGTTATGTTTAGACAACTAAAATCTATTTGTGAGGTTCAGCCTTCTTCACATACCCGGCCATCCATCCTGACCCCCACACTTACTTCTGCCTGCACATTATTTAGTATTCATGCCACACTACTTCCTTCATTAGAAGTAGATGTTGCTAGTAAACACAAATGACAGTTGCTAATTAGCTGTACATGAGCAGAATTCATGGGAGAAATTTTCATTATGGGTCTAATTTGCCAACGAGACAACATAAAACATGGCAACATGCAGTAATTACTGTGTTTGTTATCCTTGTTTTTGACAGAACGTGTCCAAAGTTATAGATGTCTGTGGCTCATTAATCATTCAGATTGTGGTCAGGAACATTTAACATGTCGACACAGTAAATCAAAGTTCATGAATGGGTCGAACATAACTGTAGTATGGCAAACAGGCAGGTGACTCTGTGCATGTAAACATATCCAATGAGGCAGACAGCTGAAAGATGGGAGGAACAGACAGACACACACAGACTGCTAATGAGACAACAGGAGACATAACACATTGTCAGGCAGACAGGTAGAGGATGAGACACAGACACAGTCACAACACAGGGTGAAGTACCTGGGCCAAGTTGTTGTCCTCCAGGGGGTAAATGGAAAGAGCAAAGGAAGAACAGGGGGTAGTAAGGAGTCAAACATGTTACACTTGTTGTATTTTTGCCTGGAGCTCCTCTTCTTTCTTTCTGTCTTTCTCTCATCTCTCCTCTTTCAAGACCATGCATGCATGTAGCCAGGAGACCTACTGAGATGAAATGAACAAAGAAAATAAGGGGATTATAGACGGGAGTTGAAAGATGGTCAGAGAAGGAGAGACAGAGGGAGGGAAACAATGGAGAGAGAGATGGAGGGTGTTCTGTCCATCCTCGAGTCATTGGACTGTTTTCCAAGTGCCTTGGAGCTCTCTTATAGTGTCTCTCTATCTCTCTCACTCGCCCTCTCTCTCTCCCTACTGCTGCCGTATTCTTTGTTTTCTCTCACACACAAACACACATGCTCTCACAACCACAAACATATACAGTAGAGCCTGCAAACACAACTACTGTCCCTCTCTCTCTCTCTCTCTCCTGCTTGACTTTAACTCTTTCCTTCTGGAAGTCCAGATAGTATTACCTCTTCTGTCTCGATGGATACACACACACACACACACACAAACATGCACGACTGACAGACAGACACACACCAATGCATCCTACATTAAGACATAACTACGGCACTGGCCAGATAACTCAAACTGTTGTTTGTAGACTTTGTACAGAAGAATTTCTTTTTTAATGTTATTATTATTTAATAAAGGCTAAATAACAAGTGATCTGGTTGTTTGTGTTCATTTCATTCATAAAACAGGAAAAGTTACTTGTGGACCAGGTAATAAAAACAAACTGATGGTTAGTGGTTTAAGATCTGATTTTTGCAAACCATAAGATCTTATTTTAAAGAGGAACTATGAAGGATTTTTAGCTTAGCTATGTTCCAGTTTTACCTTAATTAAAGTTATGGTTGGTAATCATGTACAGAAACACTTTCTATTATACTGGGTGAAATGGTCCTTCTATCCTGAGAGTAGTCAATACATTATGTATTCAGAAAAAGGACGGAAAATAATCAAAGCTCTATGGAAGCTGCAGGACTGACAGAACTCTGACCAATCCATGCTTTACGCTCCGAAAAGCAAAAACCAATCAGATCCCTTCATGTCTAGCTCTGCCTACGCCCATCAAGCTGCTGTCTCTCTCCCTCTCTCCCTCCTCTGGCGTGCGCGATCAGTGTCTTCACCCACGTCCACAGAAAAGCCACACTCCAGTCTGGTGGGTGGCAGTGAAGCTCTGGCAATGCGCATTTGGTGTCTTCACTTACGTCCACGAGAACATGGAGGCGTGGCTTCAGAGAGAAGTCTGAGGAAAGGGGCTGGGACTTTTGACTTGTGTATTTTCAAAATGTGGCCTGCTAGAACTGTTTTTCCAGGATCTCCAGCTCTACCTTTAAACAGCTTCAGAGTAATTGTGATGGTTAAATAAATGACTTGGAACTTGTTACAGGGAAATGGAAGCTCTCTGTCTTCTACCTAGCGTCTCTTTGCTGAAAACCAACCTTGTAAGATCAGAGCCTCCGCCCCGGTGTCCCAACACAAACGCCCTCCATAACCCATAATCTCTTGTTTATGACAGATAAGACTACACAAATATACACATCGTAACATCATATACGATAAATAACATTATCCACCTCTCCATGGAGTGCTTTCTTGCCGGCTTCGTTGAAAACAAATGCACATGGCCGGGAGGTGGGTTGGTAAAATGATGGAACAGCAACCAGACTTGCATAGTTCCTCTTTAAAAGCAATGATCAAATGTTATATTTCTGACAGCGAATGTTCCCTCCTTCTCTTCGCCATATTATTTTTATTATTCTTTTCACCCTAGCCTTGTGTCTCACACATGGTTCACTCCACCTCACTCTCTCGGAGTCTCAGAGTTGTCCTGGTGTTTGTGCCCATGAGAGACCAGAGCATGAATGATCAAGGAACAGGCTTTTGAGCCGTGAAAAGCTTGTTCCTAATTATCTTGTGCCCATAAACACACACACACACACCACAGCATCCAGGCCTGGTGCAGATTAACTGGAAGATCACAATAGGAAATTTGTCGCCCACTCAACTAATTGATCCTAAACATGTGAGGGTAATGATGGAACACATATTATGACATCCTGAGATAACTAGCTTACCGCTAGAGATGGCAGTGTGTGTGTATGTGTGTGTGTGTGTGTGTGTGTGTGTGTGTGTGTGTGTGTGTGTGAGTGAAGAAGTATGGAGTATGACAGTAGCCTATGTGAAACCACAGTAAGAACAACTCCACTTCAGTGATTTTTCTTTCTTTCCAAAGGCCAAATAATTGACTGCCCCAAATCTCTGACCATCTGCTCCACTTTACACTGTTACTTAATTGGCTTTAACTGTACACTAAAATGCTAAAGTTTGGTTTTAGCCCTCTAATTAGCCTAGAGTCAGTGATCTCTCTGCATCAGCATTTCTTCACCTCTTTCTTCTTTCTTTTCTCATCACTCCTGGCCTCATTTATTCTTTGCTTCTTCATCTCACTGTTACTCCTCTCCTCAGGAGACTGACCCGGTTCTCACGCTTCCTTTGACATAACATCACACAATTATACACACCCATGTGTGTGCATGCAAGAACACAAGCATCAAAATTTCTGCATACACACAAAGTGAATGCAGTATAACACATGCATGTACACACACTTCAGGCAGGTCTCTTGTGGTTGGCCTTTGCTGAGAGTGTAACCTACTAACATAGATTTTAACTCGCTGCTTAGTAGCATAAATCCCCCCCCCCCCCCCCCCCCCCCCCCCCCCACACACACACACACACACACACACACACACACACACACACTCTTACGCACATTCAGAGTTTGAATGAAAAGTATCCAAAAGAGGGGAGAAAAAACAGTAATTACAAGTTATTGATTTTGATGTGTTTTTTACGTTATACAATATATTTTTAGTAAGAAAAATATGTTGAAAACATGATCTGTAGTTTCAGTGAAGTAATGCTGGTGGAATACCCAGCTGCTTTATCACTGTTCCTCTTTCAGCTCCTGAACTCATTCTTTTTCCATTCCTCTTTTTTTCTTTTACAACACACACACACATCCCACATAAACCAACAGGCAGCCCCTTATAAATATGGTAAGTCTGGTATTTATGGGAAGGCAGTAATACTCAGCAGTAGTTGGAAAAAAGTCTCTGTTGGACAAAGCTGTGCCGTAGAGGCTTGTTTCAGAGTGTGCACGTGTGTATGATATGTATGTATGTGTGTCTGTGTGTGCATACATGTGTATGTATGTGTATGTGTACTCAGGATCCCTATGCATTCAAGGGGAGAACAATCCTGTCCCAGTACACAATGAACAAGAGACAACTCTTAACAATGGGCCAACAGCTAAAAACCCAGAACCTGTAACAGCATTACACACGGAGCTACTCTATTACAAACCATTATTCCTAATATAATGTCAATTACAAACATTAATTTGCATAATGTATCTCACCACACCACTAACAACTGCAATAAACCAAATCTAATAAGTAAAATTCATGCATTAAATACTTAAACATTTGACGTCCCACCCAACATCCAGAGGGAGACTGTCCTCTCATGAAAAATGACCCTGTGAGTGGTTTGTGTAAGCAGCTGATTACGACCCATAGTTACATTTTATTGTGAAGCGACCTCAGAGACGGCATCAGTTACCTGTACCAGGAGCAGCACAGATAAAACACTGTGTCTTCAGCTCAGACAGGTTGTAATCTCCCCTGTGTGACACTCTGGACTCCTTGTTTCCCATTTTATTTTTGACATATCTCGCCTGTTGTGTTCATGCTTGATTTTGCTTCCTGCTGTGAGGCCCCCTCTCCCCCTCCCATCGGCCCCCTCCCCAGATAATGAGAAAGCTCTGATTTTTTTTCTTTCGTTTTTTTTCACTGTTTGTAAAATAAAGGAAAGACTGTTTATATGACCTAGTGTTTCCTTGGAAGGAGCAGTGTCTACAAATGCATTTTTGTAGCCACACATCATTAAAGTTCATCTCTTGATGCTGTGGACCTCATCTCTCTACTTGGCAGCACTGGGACAGCTGTTTACTGTTTGTCTTTGTAACTTAGCGTAGTCCAGCTGTTTCTGGCGGTTTGTCTCATCTGTCACTGTCTCACGTTGCTGGAGAAGGCATTAATTAATAGTCAATTAATTGCAGTGAAAGTCTCGTGTCTGGCAGGAGATTTTTTTGTCAAATCCCTGCACATGCCTGTACACAATGGAAGAGAGCTTTGAAATCATAACCTGTAGTTTTGAAAGATAACGAGATCGCGAAAGAAACGAAAAGGTAGAAAATATATTCTACAATTATTTTCGTATGGCAATAGTGTCTGTTTGATGCTTTGAAGGCCTCAGTATTAATATAACATCCTTTAATCTCTTGTTCCTTTGTAACTTGATGACATCTGTTCCAAAGTAAGGAAAATAACTGTTGAATAAAAATCAACCTCATCCTGTAAAAGAAACATTCACATCTCCAGTCTAAATCAGACTAAAGACACTGATACAGATCATTTTGGGTAAAACAGATACAGACACAGATACAGATGATGCACCCCCCTGAGGATATGGCTATATTTCTCCTTTCCATCACCGGTCATTGTTTCTTGTTTGTTATGTTTTCTATCTGAAAATTTTTATTTTTGTTGCAAACAATATGGTCAATTATTTTCTAATTTCCTCAAACTGATATATTTTAATTATTGAAATATCTGCGAGGATGCGACTGAAAAGCATTTGTAGAATAATGAGCTATAAATTGAATTTGCATGCTCCATAGTTTCTTACTGCATCTTATTTTTTAATTTGTGGATGACCTAAAGTGAGCTAAGTGCAAAGTGTCTTGTCCTTTACTGACTGTATAAAATCCATTATTTTTGCTTGTTTGTTTGTTTTTTATGGATCTTCTTCCACCTGGGTGAGTGTCTGGGTGAGAGAGCTCATCCGTGGTCTTGGCAGCTTGTCCCGAACTCACTGGCTGCATGCTGCTAAATCAAATTATATTTCATCGGACAAAAGCTTTTTTTTTCTCACTACACCAGTACAAATAATATGTTGTAAATCTAATCACAGCATAAGGTTTATTGCTTTCTGATTTCTGGGTTTTCATGTGTTTGGCAGTTTGCCAGGTGCTGGGATATGTCCCTGAATGTTTGCCAAATTAAAAAGTTACTCAGAGGCTGAGAGGCCCACCTGAAAAACTCAATTGTTTTGTATAATTAACTTTTTAATTTAGGTTTCTTTCCATTTTCGTTTCCAACCATCATGACTTTATCTTTTTGTCATTTATTGTTCCTCATCCGTCTTTTCTTTTGTTACTTTATTCAATTTCTTTTACAAGCAGCTTTTCAATCACCTTGAACGTCTCATCTTCTTCCCCTCACTCCTTCATTGCTCACTCCTTTTATGAAACATTTTATCATCAGTGCCTTCTTTGACTTCTTCTTTCTTTTATCTTTTTTTTAACCCTCTTGATTCATTTGTAAATCATTTCATCTGCTGCGATTACAGCCAGTACATTCTGTTATGATGATATCAGTCTTTTCCGTTCAGTAGCCTCTGGCTTATCTTTAACGGCTGCTCAGCCACAAACACTTGTGCCTTTAGAGGTGGTTGTTGACATTAAGACTCTTAAACCATCCAAGGCTGCGCTTCTCCCTCTCAGTGGATTGTGAGTGAGAATGTGTGTGTGTGTGTGTGTAACATGTGAGGATCCAGCCACAGTGTGAATGTAACACACAATTTTACAAGAAACAAGTTTGGGACTACATTTACATTAAACACACACTCTGTGTTTAAGATGTGGAACATCTGCTGTGTGTGTGTGTGTTGTGTGTGTGTGTGTGTGTATGTGTGACAGAAGGCCACACAAGTACAAAAGCACACACATCATACTGTAAGGTACACACTGGCATTCCTCCTGCTGACTCTTTATTCCATAAATAGCAACAATAGCCCTCAACAGGGCCCCTAAGGGAGCCACAGTGAGGTCTGCCATGGAGCCAACACTTTCATCTGTGTAGGTGGCACAAGCGTGTGTGTGTGTGGTTTTTTGGAGGGGAGCAGGGTTGCTGGCACCAGTAGCAAAATGCCTATGCTTTGTCCTCCCCTGTCCTCACCCACACAGCAACTTTATTGTACTGCAAAAGCTTGTACCTGCTCCTGTCAATATGTGCTGGATCAGACCTCATCTGCCCACAGAGGATCCCTTTGTTGGTTTTAAGGATGACATGCTGGCTGGACTGGACTGGTTTGATTTCATTCTGTCAATTACTTCATTCATTATTACCACCATGCTTTTCAATTCCATGTTTGACCATGTTTGTTGAGCAAACACAGGACAGCTCAGAGCGGCCTGGAGCTGAGCTGCTGATGACATTTCTCTGATAACATGATCACACATCCAGTGACTAAAATCCTTCATTGTAGCTAATATACAACGATCAACATCATAATATCATAAAATCGTTGATTAAACCTGAATAAAAAGTTAATTTTGAGCCTCTGGCAAACAGCTTCAACACTGACACATGCACAAAGGGGATATGACGCTGGTGACAGGCGACCTGTTACCTTCATTAGAATTACAGATTTTTTTCTGTTTCAAACTTGAAAAAAAATAAAAATAAATAAAAAACACTTGGTGATAAGTTATTTAAATGAATGCTTGTCACGATTGAGGAACTGACTATTATGCCAGCAGAATTCAGAGGTCTGTATAAGGTCAGGCAGAGACTTCCCAGCCTGTATGATTACAGACTAGTCAAAGAAAGCATTTAGTTCCTTTTATTCACTTTAGTCCTCATGAGCTCTAAAATGCATTGTGGTCAATCTACACACGAGCCTGATTTCGTTGAAATTACTGTAACCACCTGACAGCGACAATTTGCTGTAATAGTTGCCTTTGTTCTCTTTGTAGCATCATTACAGTATTCTCTGCAGTGACAAAGAGGCTTCTGGTGTTCTGTGATATTTTGTAATGAAAAATGTCACATAATGAAACCAAAGGAAAAAATAAGTAATGATGTGAGTCAGTTCTGTCATCATGAGGTTTCTAATAACGCCTCGCTTTTCCTTTGTGTGTGCATGCGTGTGTGAGAGTGTGTGTTGCCCTCCTTAGCACTATAGGGGATGAAAGTCCACTATCATTAATTTTCTAATAATGTCCCCATGGCTTCACATGTGAACAGGGAACCAACACATCAATCACAGCTTGGAGTGTGTGTGTGCATGTGCAGCGGCATTATTTGTGGTTATTTGTGTTGCTGTCCTGTGTGTGTGTGTGTATGTGTTTTGATATTCCACCATGTTGTGCATTTTACCAGCAGCTCGGGGCAGTGTGTGCTTATTGGACTAGTGACAGACTGGTGTATTATTCATCACCTGATGGAGAGTGACGGATGACTCTCTGTATGAGTGCATGCATGTGTATCGACGTGTTCATTTTTAACAAGAGGTAAAGAAAAGGTGGCGTGAATGTGTTGTTGTTTTGAACACGTTCTTGAGCATCTCTTTGTACCTCTCTGCTCTGTGTGTGTGTGTGCATTGATAATGCATTGTCTTGATCAGTTTTTTGTTTTGTTTTTCTGAATCTTATGTTAAATTTGTGGCACTTAACTGAAGCAACCCCATATTATACAGCTTCATACTGCACCACAGTACATTTCAGAGGCACAACATTAGAGTTTGCATCAAGTTCCACATTTACATTTTCTAAAAAACACAGTTCCTGTTGTTTCTTGGTTGGTTTCTGGACCCAAAATACAAACCAGACATAGAGAAAATAGCAGTTTTATTAGGGGTTGAAGTGGAGTTGAGATGGTGCAGGGAGGGCTATGCAGGTAGTGGATGGATGGAGGCAGGAAAGCCTGGGCGCCGAGATGCAGGGAATGTGGATAGCCCGAGGGTTGTTGGGTCAGTGGCACAAGCTGGAGGGTGTGGAGGCTGGGCAGAGTAGCGGCGTGGGTGTTGCATTCTGGACGCAGAACACAGGAAACACAGGTAAGTGAGATCAATGACAGTTACAGGTAACAATTCTCTTTAAGTGCACAGGCCGTTCTACCAGGCCAGCAACTTTATTCTGCTCTTGATGATGATGATGATGGTGATGATGATGATGATGATGATAATAAGACCCATGTGTGTTGCAGCCAGTTCCACAGCCACTTTACGAACCATGCCTAGCCACTGCCAAGAAAACACAGACACACACACACCACAATTCCACCTTAATTGTTATGTTGTTTTATCAACATAATGAGGAAATGTTATTAATGTGTCAAAGAAGTTGTAGCATGATGCAATAGTGACTTAATGTTAATTGACAATGTATTTTATTTGTGTAGCACACCTTGTGTGACAGTCTACACTAATGAGTGTATTTACTACTGATGCTTAAGAGCACGTCTTTGAACAGAGTAATTTAGCATTGTGGCTTTTTAAAAGTAAAAGATATGAATAATTGTTTCTACTTGTGTTGGTGGTGATAAACATTATTCACAGATAGACACAAAGATGCCACAAAACTGCATTACCACATTATGAATCGCCAAAGGAAAGACATGCAATTCTAGACCAATCTGAGCTCCTACCTCATTTATTATAGTGGCTCCTCTGCAGCTTGTGCTCTGCAGAAGGCCAGTCTGTACCACCTATCAATCTGCTAAGATGGAGCGAGAAAGGCAGAGTAGGGGAGGTTCAACCATTTCCTGCTGAGTTAAGAGAAGGTTACCAGACCCCGCACACGTCCTGCACAGCAGGGTGTGTGTGACTGTGTGGGTGTGTGTGTGCATGCGTGAGACACATAGTCCATTCTGAGTGGCTTCGAGTATGATTTTATGTCTGTTTTTCTGTGTCCTTCCTTAGTCCCCTCTCAGCATGTAGTAGTGAGTGACAGCTGGTGATTTTTAGCAACAACTGTTCAGACACGAGGAAACCCACTGTGCAGCAGTAAATAAAAGCTCGTTTTGATTTAAACAGTGGCTCCCAAGCAATCTGGCCCCCATACCTTATGCCATGCCTACTCCGTGGGCAGATGTTTTCACTGAGAAAGCCTTGATAAACCCACTGAACGGTACCTGCCCCCGACACTGGTGAACATAATGGAGCATTTAGTATCTACAAAGCAAGATGTTTCCTTCAGGAGCTGGTGTAGGCAAAAACAGAGCTGAATATTGGACTTGAAGACAACTCTAAATCAATGTATGTGTATGTGTGGGTAAATGTTGTAGCCAAACGTCAGCTAAGTTAATTCAGCTTGTAAATGTTGTTTAGGAGGACTGATATCACAGTTCCAGTCCCAAGCATTTCTGCACTGCTGGATTCAACAAGGTCACTAGCTACTATTGCGACATAGAGTGTCTCTACTTGTGTACCTTAATGACAATGAATACTTGTCACTGCTGTTGATTATTCCCTCATTGGCCTGCCCTTTGACCCCTGCTTTCCTCAGAAGCCTTGCAGTGGGGCTGGCTACAAAGTCTGCAAACTGCATCACCTTGACTAGAAGTATATTTCAGCATTTAGCATTTGGCTTGATGGACATCTAGCATCAGTGATGGGCACTGTTCATGGCATCTTCACCAGCTCAGTGATGAAGACACACCATCAGGAGTTGGACCAGAGGACTAGAACCACAGCTCACAGCTGACAAACATTATCTCAAAGCATTTGACAGGGTAAGGTTGAGACCTCACAAACAGTTTTCACACTGAGCGAGCACTTGGCGAGAGTGCAGAAGAAACACTCCCTTTTACTTTGGTAGGCCTGTTGATAGATTATAAAAACATACAGTATAATTATAACAAAGAGGCTAGTCCAAACTTGCAGCAGTGTACCTGGAGAGTTGGTGACTCATTATGTTGCACCTGACTACAATTAGACTGAGTGTATCCAACAGATATGCCACCTGAGGCTGCACAGACACACACACAGGCAGACAAACGGACGAGACTGCAGAGAATACTCCACTAGGATTAGTTACAGTTCTGTTCTAACCAACATCAAGGAGGTGACAATCCCATTAAATGTGTGTGTGTGTGTGTGTGTGTGTGTGTGTGTGTGTGTGTGTGTGTGTGTGTGTGTGTGTTTTCAACAAGTCCACACACACAGCATGTTGTTTTTCGGTGCCCTCTAAAACAACCCGCACTGTACACGTTCATGTCTACCTGTCCAAACACTGTCAGGTGACTGTGAATGTCTGTGTGTATCTTGGTGTGTGTCTGTGTGCGTGTCGTTATAGAGAACCACAGGTGGTTCTATTAAGCAGTCCAAACACTGCATGTAACAGTGTGACACAGACTGGCAGCGCACAGTGTGTGTGTGTGTTTGTGTGTACAGCAGCACATACACAGAGTGCATTGCCTTGTCCAAACCAGGTTGCTGACGGTCCAGAGACAAAAACAGATGCTTTTTATGGTTTTGTTTCTCTCACTCTTCTAATGCCCACCCTCCCCTGTCTGCAGCACATCCCCTTTCAAACTTTTCTTCTTGTCATCATAGATCAAACAGAACAGACAATGCTCTCTCTAATTCTAGTTAAGTGATGTATTCTGTCTCAAATCAGACATTTAGTTGTATTTTAAAGGCTCTTTTTTCTTCTTTTGTTTGCCTCTTCAGATCCTTGTCGAGAAGTGTCTTAGTGAAATACTTGTTTTTGAATGCCTCTGTCTAATTTGCATATTTTAACATTAATTTCTGTGTGGTATCTTAACCATTTTCTCATCAGTTTACTGTTGCAGGATGTCAACAGAATGGCTTAAAGACACTGTAAATTCACTAAATTGTGTTTCACTGTCTTAGCATTTGCTGCTATTTGACTCATCAGGATGTGTAGTGTCAGGACTGGTCCAGACAAAACTCACAGCACACAACCAAACCAAAGAAATCCCACCACAGGTTCTCCTTAAAATCTTCTGGTTTGGCAAAACTTTGTCCTCCTGTCATTATCATATGTTTTTCATTAATGTGTTTGGGATTTTTGCTTCAACACTTACCTCTTCTTGTTATTCCTTGTAGCTGAACATGCCAGGACCAAAACAGATTCAGGCTTCAGTTGTTGTCTGTGTGATCCAGGACGGCCTCAAGAAAGAAAAACAATCATTTAAAAAGTCGGTTCACTGATGGATGGCTTTTGAATACATACATGTGCTCATGTTTTAAATTTGAAAAATAAATGCTTCATCAAAGATTCTTCTTCTTTTGTCACTTTCTGGACTTCCTGTGGCTGTGGTTTTCCATTAGTGTAAGGCTCATGTTTTCATATTGCTTCTCTCCTCTTCTGCTGAAGATGAATCATTTCTGCCATTGGCTTCACTGCATGTGTAAGTAATATTGTTTTTACATTGTAGTGGAGATAAATTATCTGGCATTTTTCCATTTGCCAAGACATGCAAATTATTCATGATCACACCCTTACCCATGAGTCTTATTTCTGCCAGTCATCCTTGCTTTCCCCTTTTCTCTCACTCTGTGTAAATTCTTTCCGTCTCATTTCTGTTCTTCTTTTTCTCACATACTTCTGTCCTCCCTCTCTCTCTGATCTCTGTCTCTCTCTCCCCACAGGCTACAAAGGCCCTTTTCTTATGAGAACCCTAGATCTCAGTCACAACTTTGCAGTGGCTAAATATTGTATCATCTATCACTCTGTATAGAGCTGCAGGCAGCATCAGCCTCAGCGGACAGGAAACAAGATTTACT